>OZ025240.1:58364833-58964833 GCA_964019155.1 Osedax fenrisi | reverse complement strand
AGTGTAAAACTAAACTAGTTCTAACTAGTTCGTGTTTTGATGTATAGAATAAGTAGTGTGAAAAATCATGTTGATTGTTGCCATCGATATCATGTTGAATAAGATCATCATTTTGAACATGATCATCATGTTCAACTGATAGTTTAGTTAAGCTAACAATTTATATAATTTATATATTTGTATGTTAAATATGTTTAATATTATCGCATGTTAAACATACAAATATTATAAATATATACAAATGTTATTAAAATTTATATTAAATGATATAATTTGTTATAATATAAAATTAATAAATATACTAAATTATATTTATATTTATTAGTATACTCATGTAATTAGTATGGATATTAGTTATATTAATTATAAATAATATATCATGATAATAATCATTATTTATATTATTTAAAACTTTCAGATGAAATAATTTCAATTTCATTGAATTTATGATAAATTTAAAAAAAAGTAAATTAAAATAAATGAATTAACATAGTAAAATATAATAATATTTAAAATGTAAAAGTGAAACATACTAACATAATCTATATGCATCACCAACTAATAATATAATGCAATCATTTAAAGATATATGGATGGAAATGAAGTTAAAAAGATAATATTTATATTTTTAAAACTATTTGAGGCGTTGTTTAGATAAATATTCAATATATGATCTCATTGGCTATAAAAACCACGTGATGTGGGGGTGCGTCAATATTTCTATATATATAACAAAATAAAATACGTCATCAGGCATAGGCCTACGTGAGACATTTATATTGGAGGCGTGCCAATATTATATGAAATATATATATATATATATATATATATATATATATATTATTATTATTATATATAATGAATCGATATACCAAGAATGGAAACAGTGTGGTGCATATTATACAGAACATTCTACATGAATAATATTTAATATCTCTATAAATTAAACATTCCCTTTGAAAAAAACATAAATAGTTACAGTTACATGGCTACAGTTGACCTAGGCGTATCGTTGTCTGACGTAGTTCGTCCTGTAACTTATTCGTAACGCTATGCGGCGGCGTTAGATTCTAGGACACTGGGTCATTGATGTTTCACTGATTTCAAGACTTCGCCTAGACGGCGCATCTATTTATAGATTCTATATATAGGTCAATAATTAATTCGCGCAATACACACGTGTATAGGCATGTGTGCACTGTTCAGTGTTATACCGCTGTTATAATGCTGTTATCTAGGACTATTGTACTCGTTATTGTATTCTTTGTATTCGTGCATCGAATATACGTGAGTTATGTAATACTATAGGCTTATCTATATTAGATTAGATTATTTAAAATAATGTATTTTCGTTTGTTATGATATATATGCTATACTCCGATAAATTATATATTATATAGCAATGTATATATATATATATATGGGACTATAATATATACGAGTACTATACAATAAACTTTGCATATTATCTGTTGATATGTTATTTAGTTATATCAAAGATTTTGCGAAGCAAATCCTTTGGAAAATCTTTGGTTATATTATAAAAACTTAAAATAATAACTAAAATATTGGTAAGTTAATTTTTATAATTTTGAAATCTGTCAACCTTAGTTATCTGATACAACTTATTTCATATTGTGTTATATTATTGCGTAATATTAGTAATAGTTGTTATTATATATGAAATATACACACACACACACACATACACACACACACACACACACACACACACACACACACACATATTCTAGGATATTTCAACTTCCACTATGACTCTGACAAACTACACCACCAAGACTTTAAACGACTTTGTAACGAACTGAATTTAACTCAACACGTTAATTTTGCAACTCATACCCACGGACATATACTAGACCTGATACTTACATACAACCATTCTAATATACTAATACATAAACCAACACGCTCTACATTACTCACTGACCATTACGCAATAAACTCTCAACTTAATATACTGAACTCCTCACCTAGACAGACCCTACTTACTTACAGGTGTATCAGAAAATAAATATTGATGAATTTTCATCTGATTTTATCTCTATGATAAATAAAACCCAAATTACAGTACTCAACTTAAACACTATACTTAAACAACTATTAAATCAACATGCACCACTGAAAACAAACTACTTAACTATACATAACGAAACTCCATGGTTTAACTCCAAATTAAATAATTTAAAAGTTTTATTTAGAAAATCATGTAGACTTTTTACGAAATCACCATCACACTCAAATCTAATTGACCTACGAAAAAATAGATATATATACAGGAATGAACTGAAATCTACAAAAACAGACTACTTTACTAACAAAATTAACGATTGTTCACACGACTATAAACGACTCTACTCAATAACTAAGACCCTCTTAGGAAATAATAAAAATTCTACGCTCCCACATTTTCCCGATGATCAACTATGTAAGAAATTTGCAGAATATTTTAAAGACAAAATTAACACCATTTGTAATAGACTCTCTTGTACATTTGACCCTCTTTATAATGCACCCCAAATATTACCATGCACTTCGACACTAACACATTTTACTGTACCTACTAATACTGCAATCTACAATTATATTGTCACTGCTAGATGCTCTTCACCACACGACCCAATTCCTCTATACTTAATAAAAAAACTAGCATCAACTCTGACTTTGACTTACAAAAATATAATTGATGACTCACTTCTAACAGGAACTATTCCAAATTTACTAAAAAACGCAATAATTACGCCAATAATAAAAAAAACTAATCTTGACTCTTCTGAATTCTCAAATTACAGACCTATATCTCAACTACCTCTACTAACTAAAATTCTTGAAAAAACTGTTTATACTCAACTTTCACACTACTTAACTGAAAATATGTTGCTGGACATACGACAAAATGCATTCCGTAAACTACATAGTACTGAAACTACCGTACTCTCTCTTTTTGACGACTTATATAACTCACTAGACACTGGACAACCAATACAGCTAATACTACTTGACTTATCCTCTGCATTCGACACCCTTAGACATGACATACTGCTAGAAAGACTTAGAAACATAGGAATTCAAGATGTAACTATGGAATGGTTTTCTAATTTTATTAAAGATAGAAATTATTCCATTAAAATAAGAAATAATTACTCTAAATCATATACCATCGATCACGGTGTTCCTCAAGGTTCAATACTTTCCCCAATTATCTTCTCTATATATCTTATTCCATTACAAACAATTATGAAACGTTATCCATCTATTACTTACAACTTATACGCAGACGACATAGAACTACACGCAACGATAACAAACTCTACCCAACTACAAGACTGTTTAAATGAACTACAAAACTGGCTAACAAATAATAACCTACTACTAAACCACAATAAAACTGAACTATTAAATATAACTAATGACCCAAATACTTACTTCCCTGACATTATTATTAATCAACACAAAACCATTCCCACCAATTCTGTTAAATACTTAGGCGTCAACTTCAATAATAAACTTAATCTAGATAAACATTACAGCTTACTTACTCAATCTACGACTGCACAGCTATTCAATATTAAAAAAATACGACCATACTTAAATAGAAATACTACAAAACTACTGACTCAGACTCTCATACTTTCAAGACTACAATACTGCAACTCACTATTCACAGGAACTGAAAAACTGAAAATAGACAAACTAGACAAAATAATTAACCGCTCAATTAGAAATATATACCGACTACAGAAGACTGACTATACAACTAGCATTACTGACTTACGTAAAAAACTTAACTGGCTAAATACTGAAGACTCTATCAACTACAAAATACTTACATTACTTAAAAAGACTATTACTTATAACTTACCCTATAATTTACGAAAAAAAATAAAACATAAACCAAACACTAGACTTTTACGTAATAACAATTACACTATACTACACCAACCTATTACCCATTGCATCAAAAACGAAAGAAGAAAATTCAGCTCTTCATCAACAATTAGATGGAATAAACTACCCCCGCAACTTAGAAATCAAAATATATCAATTAATATCTTTAAAAAGAAATTAAAAAAATTTCTTATCGACAAACATTGATATTCGTTTATTCATAATATTATCGTGCGAATTATATATATATATAATATTATATATATATAATGTATACATTCGCTATTTTTATCTATATGTGATATATATTGTTAGATACACATTATAGAATTATAATTATTAATGATGTGCTTATAATAAATACTTAAACAACAACAACAACAACAACACACACACACACACACACACACACACACACGCATACATACATACATACATACATACATACATACATACATACATACATACATACATACATACATACATACATACATACATACATACATACATACATACATACATACATACATACATACATACATACATATATACATACATTCACACATACATACATACATACATACATACACACATACATACATACATACATACATACATACATACATACATACATACATACATACATACATACATACATACATACATACATACATACATACATACATACATACACACATGAACATGTAAGAGGTTCTAACAGTGCTACAACAGCGGACCGTGTGCTATAGCATAGAGACATGCATGGAGACATGCAGGGATGCCCCAATAAAATAAAAGATTTCAGAAATTAATTTCTGAAATAAATTACTTTGTTTATAATGTTATATAATTACTTTAATGTATTATTCTTATAAAGTATATTAACTTATATTGTATTAAATCTTATAGAACATACATGTAAATGTATGTTAACATTTATTTAAAATAACAAATAGTTTATAATTTGTGTTCTTATGTAACTTTAAAGTTAATGATGTAGAGTTTCAAACCCAACCATGTTTTATTATTCAATACACAGTGTTCAATGCACACAGTGTGTACTCCTTGAACATGTGAATTATATCCTAGCACGGCCCTACAGGGCATGTGTATATGTGCTATACATGTATATATACATATATATATATACATATATATATATATGTGTAGATCATAATACCACCATGCATGTAATATATCTTAATATAAGTGTGTATAATATATAATGACTATAGTAACCTAGTCATATGTAGGTGTACATACGTTAAGTATCCAATAGGGGTACCCTATATACGTAGTTAATAAGGAAGTACCATATAGAGTACCCTAGACGTAGTTAATAAGGAAGTACCATATAGAGTACCCTAGACGTAGTTAATAAGGAAGTACCATATAGAGTAACATAAATGGAGGAACACTACTTATTTGAATTATTGATAATTTGATTTTCTATTGAAAATAAATAAAAACGGCATTCTACCGCGTGTTACATATGTGTTACAGATATTATCATAATTGTTAATAATTGTTATTATATAATAATGTTAATAATCAAATGCGGTATACCGATCAACAATATTATAATATTGTTGATCGGTATACCGCATTTGATTATTAACATTATTAACAATTATGATAATATCTGTAACACATATGTAACACGCGGTAGAATGCCGTTTTTATTTATTTTCAATAGAAAATCAAATTATCAATAATTCAAATAAGTAGTGTTCCTCCATATGTGGTACTCTATATCAGTGGTTCCCAACCTATGGGTCATGACCCAAACTTGGGTCATTAGGATTTTTGTTTGGGTCATGGGCCAATTTCTAAAAAAAAATAATAAAAAAAAATGCTCGCGTTTTAGATACAGTTTAAATACAAATATATCATTTAACTAAGGTTTACAAATAACAAAATTAAATTTGTCATTGGGTCATTGTATATTTTTAAATTAAGAATTATCAAAAAAGGGTCACGGTGAAAAAAGGTTGGGAACCACTGCTCTATATGGTACTTCCTTATTAACTACGTCTAGGGTACCCTTATTGGATATATCTCTTTGGATATATCACTTTATTGTATAGTACACCTACTATAGTAGGTGTACTATAGTAGGTGTACTATAGTAGATAACACTATGTATAGTGTGCTGCACATCGGGTGTGCACTACAAGTAAATGTACACTATAGAATATAGTATATTATACCGTCGCATATATAATGAATAAATGTATATCTACACTACACATATATTTATATTTAAAAATAAATAGAATAACGCTAATAAAACGTGAATTTAAAATTATAATGTAAATCTAAAATATATGGTATGAAACGTATAAAATCATATATATATATATATATATATATATATATATATATATATATATATATATATATATATACATAAATATATATATATATATATACTTGATTAAACTTTTTCAGAATACACTTTATATAGTATATATATATATATATATATATCATTATATTATATAGTGTATATCACACATTATATATCATCTATTCCATAATTAGATATCAGAATATAATGCTATTTATATATATTTATAATAACTGATGCAATATCTGGTGACATTATTTTGATTCAAAAACTTTTAGATTTATGTTTTTCTTGAATCGTAAACAGTAAAACACCCTTTCTTATGAGAAGACATGCCCCCATAGTAAAGATACACGCGTTTCACTGACTAGGTGACTAGATATGTCCTATAGGACAGTGGTTTATAACAATGGTGCTAATAAATGTTAAATAATGAACAATGGCCCATATTAAATTATTACTACAGACTGTAGTCTATAGAGTCCAGAACTACAACATATATATATATATATATATATGTTATTATAATACCTATGTTATTTTATGTTATTATATAGATATATTACCCATTTGTCTACAATTTACAACACTGGTATAGGGATTAACTTTAGAACTTTCGTAACTTTCTATAGAAAATACAAGTATACTTGTATTTTCTTTATTACTATAGTATTACTTTAGAACTATAGTTCTTTATTACTTTTAAAAGAAATTATTTGTATAGAAATTATTTTCTTTATTACTACTAAATCTGTATTACTAGTATATATATATATACTAGCAATGATCAACTGAAGTCATTATTGTAAGAGGAGAGAACGAAGTACCTACATGCGCTATATATCACTGTGTATAGTCAACTTCCGCTTACTCGGACTTGAAGTGACCGACAAGGTGTGTCTGAGATATCGAATTACGTGTACACGTATTTACATAGATAAAAGCAAACTAGCATCGGTAAGTACAATGAATTATAGGGTTTTCTGAGTTATCGAGATTTGAGTTTATACCTATACGTTTCATTACTTCTCTCGTGATGTTATCTTATGGTAACCTACAGGTAACCTAAGTATCTGTAGCTACAGTATATTACGTAGGTATTTTACAGTTATATGCACTGTTTGACATAAATGATATTATATTTAATATGTTAATTTATATTGAGGGTAATCTTAATATATCTATATATATATATATAGTAGTATACTGCTGATGTAAATGAATAGTGTTTAATTATTCAGTATTCGCTTTAACAATTAACTAATCGATAATTACAAAATCATTACAAAATCAATATCACTATTCGTAATTCATTTTAAATAAGTGATCAAATAATTTTAAAAAAACATTGTAATTTCTATAATATTTTATTAACTATTATTCGTGAGTCATTGTATCATGATTCATTAATCATGACACACTTGTATATATATATATATATATATATATATATATATATATATACATAAACATACTCGTATACAACTAATACAATATCTACATTATCAGCAGAATACAACATCTACATTTTCTTAAATAAAATTTAAAAATAAAATGTTACGCCGCTGTTACCATGTTATATCATGAATATAGCACTAACCTAGTGGCTGAATATCACAGATATATCGATAAGTTCGTATTGATTAATATAAGGAAGTGGGCGTATTTTACGAGTGTTTATATATATTCATAGTTAGTGCTAATTGATAAAACCTGGTGACAACGGATATTTACAATAACATATATAACACCTTCGATATAAATTATTATTAGAGAAGATATGTTACAAATTTAAATAATGTCTCCCATTTTATAAATAAATGTAGTTTTATGGTAAAACCAATAATGTTCTAATCACATATCTTGTTTATCCATCAATCGGTATCATATATCTGACCATATAAACTATAAGTTGACATTGAAACCTCCGAAGTATACTCATCAAATTACTGAACCAAACAAAAAGTAGATTATCTAGTTTTTCTTATGATTCAATTATTGAGATCCATAACTCATTATGATGTATAATTCAATATCTTCTCTTGTTATGATTATATTTAAAACTTTACTCTTTTTACTTTAATTTACTATCTTAAATGTGACTAGATGATGGTAGTATTACTACATCTCTAACATGTTCTATTATTAAGCCAATTCTGAATTACACTCTCTTATGAACTTTAGAACAATATCTCAACTTCCTATAATTATGAAAATTGTGGAACTTGCCAGTCGCCAACTGATAATATATCTTGAGAATAAAACAATACTGGATACTACCCGAGTGCGTATATAGACACTCCTATTCCACTGAAACTGCAGTTAAGATCATGAGTTAAACTATATTATTGTACGCTGCAGCGCATTTATAACTACATGTATAGCTCGCTTGATTCTTCTCATTATACACAATTACTCAACCTCTTGATGGTCCTTGTATGAATATAATAAATATAAATAAAATATAGTTTATTATGACTTCAAAAACACATGGTGATTATAGGCGTCGTTAGATAAAAACGAAAACAAAAATAAATAGAAAACTAATACCAAAATAGATCGAATTACAATGATTTAAAATGGACAATCAGTTTACGTTTATACAATGAAAGTGATGATGTACAACGAATATCATATGGCAGTGAATTCCAGCTTTTCGGAGCAATAACCGAGAAAGCGGATTCAGAGTAGGCCAAAGATATTAAGCGTTGAACCAATTTCATAATGTGACATTTCTGACAAGATATGTTAGAACTCTTAATAATAATAGATTGATCTAGATATTCAGGAAATCCAAGTTGTATATTATATACTATATAATATACACTGTATAGTATACACTGTATACTATACAGTGTATAGGTTAATGCGTAATACACATTATCCTATGTTTACACATGTATCTACACTTATGCCAGCCTATTATATCAGCAGATATAGAAACTATTGAGGCAGAGTAGGATATGATATACTACATGTACACAGTCTTTTATTTACGTAGGATCGGTTATATTCGAAATTAGTATATATACTATAGGCGTATCACTAAAAAACTTAGTAATGCTCTAGTATTATCTAGAATATATTACTATGAATTATTTTTAGTGGTTTAAATATAAGTTATATAAAAAGTAGGAGTAAACATGAGTATTCGCATTTATTTGCATATGCATATCCTTATTTATAATGTCAATCGCCACGAACATACGCTTACATATATTTACCGACATAATCTTAAGTGGTGTTCATATAGAAAGCGATGCAAGCACTGTTAACTATATTAGGCTTAATACATAGTGTCATTAGGTAATCTGTATAGGGGAGAGTGCTCTAATATCGACATGCACGTAACATCGACACCCTAGATATCTCCTAAAATATAAATCCAATCAAAAAATAATTAATTTATGAAATGTTAATCAATATAATTCTAATTTATATAAGTATAATTTTTTTTTTAATATTTATATTTTTTTAATTATAAACAAATTTTGTCGTTAGAACTCTAAATTTATGAAATTTTTAAAGCACAATATCGATTCTCATTCATTTGAAAATATTTATTTTTTTAATATTTTAAATAAATCGTATAGATCTAATTATATTTTACAATGTGCAGAAAATATTTTGTATTTTAATAATTTGTTACAAACTTATTGACGTTTACCTAAGCAACATACATTTTCATAATACTGACACCCTACTTTCACGTAATATCGACACCCTTTAACCAATCAGTGTTATTTGTTTATAATTTGCGTGAGTTATGATAACATTAATTTTAGATAAAAAACTTATGAATTGCGTGTGTTAACTAAATGTAACGCGCATTTAATTCTGATTGGATAGTGGATATTAAAAGATATATTGTATATCTAAATATCGATATATTTAGGGTGTCGATATTATGTGCCAAGGTGTCGGTATTCGAGGCACTACCTGTAATATCGACACCCATGTTATCTCAGAGTTAAGCAAACTAAATTAAATTTTAAAATAACTATTATATGTATATATCTACTTAATAGGTATATACTTATATGTATATACCTACTTATAAATAAAATTTGGTAATATTTAATTGAGAAATAATAAAGTTATGGTGATTTATTACTAGGGTGTCGGTATTCGAGTATTCTCCCCTACTATAGTATATCAACAATTTTCTGAAACGTTATGTTATATATACAGAATAATATATAACATGTGAGGTAATTCTACTGTATGGAGGTACTATTAGAAAGGTACTTAGTGCGGGGCTGGAAGGGGGCCGTGGCCGATAACTTATATGCTTCAGCATATTTATAATATATCGATAAACACTGATTTTTAAGATCTAATATTGTGTACTTGGCTAGAAATCATAATGTTCTAGAATACCGTGGTGGTTTTAGTTTAATCGAATCCTACTCGTGCATTCTCTTCAGTTGTTCATCGTATAAGGAATATCTTACTTATTATCTAAACAATATCCAATAATCGTATTGTTTTAAAACATGATAATTAGCAGTAGTATCAAAATCACTGAAATAGATTTAGGTTCGGCTCTGTTTGCATACAACAATGTTTTCATTTTTCTATTAAATTACATGCAATATAAATTAACTTTTACTTACTAAATATATACTTATAGCATTTAAAACATAAATATCATATTTGTTTGTTATATATTAGTAATGAACACTTAGTTTTCATCATATAAATATTAATTTAAAGCATATTATTTAACATTTTAAAAGTGTATAGTTAAATACGAATTTACATTATAAACAACACATAGTTCCTAAAAGTAACCCGCTATAGGTGGCACCAGGGTATTTTGTATACAAATTCGAATTACACGATTTCGCGTAAGTGTTATATCTTTCCTTCGGAAAATCTTTGGTAATATTATGATAATGTAAATGTTATACTTTTTATTGAATGTTATCATATATGATATTAATTTCAAAACATAAATTTGTATATTATATTGTATTATAATTCATTATAATATATGTTGTTATATGTAATTAATAATTACTAATCATTAATTATATATATATATATATATATATATATATATATATATATTCTTAGCATTAACTGTATTATATTACTTTAAACTATTTACATATACATTCCTCATACACGCAGTTTATTATTACAATATAAATTATGATTATAATGAATACTAGTATTTAACAGCTGTTATAAAATTATATCATATATTTAGAAATAATATATATCTATATATATATGACTTAAATGAACTAAAAAATAATTAAGATAACACTTAAAGTAACAATAGTACATATATATTGTGTATATTTATAGAATGGTGGGACTATTTATTTTTAATTTTTTTAATCTATAAATATAAATATTTATATAAATATATGTGTGTATGTGTACTTATACATATAATACATTCATTCCTAAATATATACCATTAATTCCCATTCTCTACTATCTTTCACAACAATAACCATCTGTTAAATTACTCTCTAAAAACTCCTTCTATAGAATATTCCATCTCGGCCAAACTTTTTATTTATAAGACACCTATATCTTTCCATGGTTGTAATATAACTTAACTCGATACATCCTGTTTATCCTGTATATATATATATATATATATATATATATATATATATATATATATATATATATATATATATAATAATAATATATCTATAATTTACACTATTATCTCTTGATATTATATCGGAACATTTCATTATTCAATATAGTATACTATTATTAATCACATATTTCATACTAATATCTAGTTTGAAATAAATTAGCCAACATTAACTACCATAATATATATATATATATATATATATATATGAATGTGTGTATACAGTACTATGCACATATATGTATATGTGTGGGTGTGTGGGTGTATGGATCAGTATGGTGTATACATCCTCCATTAATAAACGTATTATGATACAATTGTATAAACTTAACAATACAATTAAATAAGTCCTCTTAATTGATAAATAAATATAATTATAGATATTAAGGAGTGTATACTAGTGATGTAAATGATGCCGAGATGTTTAATGTTGAGTCGAAACTTTTGGTTATTGATGCAGGGCCGATACTTTTATTTTAAGAAAAACCGATCCCGAGCCGAGACTCTAGCCAAACGAGCCGGAGCCTATAGGTGAGACCACAGGTGAGAACTATAGTTGAGACCTTAGGTAACTGAGAATGAGACTATATCGATGCATTAGATTTGGTCATCATTTACATCACTATATATAGTGTAGTGTATTATGTGTACACTATAGTGTGTACACATTCCTATACACATGTGTACACACTTGTGTATTCTACGTATAAGTGCACTCTACCCTAATTGCCGGTGTATCGAAGTATCGTTATATCTGTATTCGAATACTTGCATACTCGTAATACTAAGCATACGTCGAGTAATACGATGACAACTACGTTATAGTACAGCATCGTACATTTCTTAACAAGTGGTAGGGTGGTGTAGTGGTATAGTGGTAGGGTGGTGTAGTGGTATAGTGGTAGGGTGGTGTAGTGGTATAGTGGTAGGGTATGACGAGAATGTATCGTAGACGTCAAGTTAGCACAGCTTGTTAACCTACCACTTATTGGTTACTTTATAGTTAGGAACCCCTATGATTTGGAATCATGATTTCATGATTTCATACCATATAGAATATGTGACCAATAATTGGTATTTTATAACCCTTCATAATAAATATTTAATCAAAAATAAAAACTACAACCTATTTAATATATATATATATATAGTAATATACCTATGATTATTATTATTAATATACCTATTATATACCTATGTACCTCACATATTTATGTAATTATGAAATATATTTAAATAAAAAACGTTACTATTATCAATATCATTCTTTAGAGGACACGGCGGGACTAAATACTAAATATGTATTAAATTATATTTTCAAATACAAATTTGTATACAAGCTATAGTATGTGATATGTGTCCTATGTGTTATGTTTCCATTTACTGATATTTGAAAGTAAATCAATGTGGTTAGTGTCATTATAATGTCATATTAGAGTAGTCGAGTTCGTTTATTCTAGACTAATATGTTTTTATTCGGGGGGGGGGGGGGTTATAAACTTATAACCTATAGGTTATATATATATATATATATATATATATATATATATATATATATATATATATATTATAACCTATATCTTTATAAAGAGCGCTATTGAATTAACTCACCAAATTTGTAGTAGACTTTTCTTTTTTGAATAGTACATATATACTACTATAGTAGTTAATACAATCAATAAGATTAGATGTGTTACATCATATGTATATCATAAATTATTATCCTATAAGTTATAATATTATAAGTAATATGTCAATAATTAAGTAATAAGCGTAATATCTATAAGTATATATATATATATATATATATATATATAAATTAATATATAATATAATATAATACTTATAATTAGTAAACTTACATTTGTAAAAAAAATAGGTACTTAGATATATAATAAAGTGCCAGTTGTCAATAGTTATAAATATAGTTATAGAATATATTATCGTATATGATAACAAATATATATATATATATATATATATATATATATATATATATATATATATATTAATGTCAGTGTATTTCAATACATATGTACGTCGTACATTGTACGTGTGTATGAAGTGATTATATATTCTTATATTGACATACACTATAGGACATACCCTATTGATATACACTATATTTAAATAAATTACTATAATCCAATACATCATTTATACTAGTGTAGGCTTTGCCTACTAGGCACACACGCATATATATATATATATATATATATATACATATATATATATATATATATATATATATATCTAGTAGGTTTTGATTATATATAAGGGTAATAATCGTTTAAGGGGTAATATATCTTATATATGTATCTTTTGATGTACACGGATTGGCGTTGATTAATAGATGTAACCTATGTATAAACCAGGTTATAAACAATGTTAATAGTTCTACAATAAAATTTCTATTTTTTAAATTCAATATATTACAATTGTAAAACCACCGGTTTTAATTGTTTATCTTTATGGCTGCGGTTCAACAATTAAAATGAAAAAAGTCTATTCTTATTGCGGATATATTTTCATACACGATTTAAAAAGATATGAATAGTTATAAATATAAATATACTTCTATGTAATAAAGTATCTACCTATGTATGTGTGTATATGTTTATTTATATGATATGTAATATATATATATATATATATATATATATATATATACACAAACATACACACACACACACATACACACACACACACACACACACACACACACACACACACATACATAGTAATACATATGAATACAATACCTATATATATATATATATATATATATGTATACATAGTAACAATTGGATACATTTCCATAATACAACTACCACAAATTATCACAATAGAGATTTTCTATTAGAGATCGAGTCAACGTATACGTATAGTATATATATATATACATATATATATATATATATACATATATGTTATGAGAGAATCTATAATATTAATACATTTTCTAAGGATGCTTCGCACAATCTTTGATATAACAACCAACAAATAAATAACATTTAAAAATAATACGTATAAAAGAATTAAATGTATTATATTGAATAGTTTAATTATTAGAAAAAGAATGTATAATAAATATAGTATAGGGATAAACAATTTTATATTCATTTATTATTTCTATAGAAATAATTATCATTATCTATCATACTAATTATCATAATCATTAATTATAGATAATATTTGAATAGAAATTGAATATATTTATTTTAGTAAATAAAAATGTGTGACAAAAATTTAAAATAGTTCGGTGTTATTTTTGAGTCATTTATATATATTATCTATTCTATAGGGGAGATAAGAAGTGGCATATTTGTATTTAAATATATGTTATTATAGAACAAAAATCTTCTAATAAATGGAATCTTTAATTATTTATTTTATTATTACTAATTATGATAAATATAATACTTATTAAATAATATATGTATAATTTAAATATTGTGATATATCATATGATATATAATATATAACATATAATTATATATATATATATAATCGTACTACAAGTATGAATAGATATTGATATAACATATTAAAACCTTGTAGTATTAAAACCTTATAGTAGGTACCTAGCAATAGGTTACCAAGTATACTTGTTAACAAATCTACAGATTACCACATGTTCTTATAAGAATACTATAGTATAGAATCCTATATATCGAACTTTATGATTTAATAGATTAATAAGAATGTACCTAATGAGTTTGTTGATATTAGTAGTTGACCTACATATAGATAGTAAACAAGGACGCTAAGTAGGTTAAGTACTTGTGTATAATACAGGTGCGTGTGTGTGTATGTGTGCGTAAATGTACGCGCGGGTGTGTGTGTGTGTGTCAGTATATGGTTCACAATGCATATATGCATATGCATAAATATATATATATATATATATATATATATATATCTTTATATATATATATATGTGTAAGTATGAGTTAATAATATATGATAGTATACTATATAGTGATTATGTATACCACTACTAAATCATATTATCAATAATAAACAATACAATAATATATTATTATCAATTTAACAGATATAAAATAGTTTATAACCAATTAACTAAACGTCTATAACTAATTATTATGGTAATTAATATAATTGTGTATTGTGCGGTATTACCTATGATGTAATACTCTACGTAATCAGCGTGTAATCATTATTAATCACCGTATACCATATTGCATAATGTTACATAACGTTAGGTCACGCATGTGTGTCTCGCATCGAGATCTCGCGTAGAAATAAAAACTTATATTTAGACTCGAACAATTAATTAAAAAACTCGAGCTCGGCTAATAAATATTTACGCTTATTGTGTAAACATTGCATAACTTGTTGTTTCCATCTTCGCGTTTCGACGGTGAAAATTTTCCAGAGCCTACTAGTGGTTGTCTAAAGGTGACACTAATGATAACTTTGAACCGTCTCATCAGAATACCACTAGTTTATGTGCACTACAGTGTTATAATACCTAGCACTTTTTATTCTCATAAATATATACACCCGCACACACAATAAATTCATATATATATATATATATATATATATATATACACTCATTCATCAGTATTCATCAGTATATATATACTTTGACACCACATATATTAACCTACCATAACACGCGATGTACCTACACGTACTATAGTCATAGATGTGAATACAAGTTTTATTTACATCGATGACTATGTCGACAACCTATACATACCCTCTGTGACGTATACAATACGTATTTTCTATTGTTTATACTCGCGGATGTGCTTCAGATGATGCATGACGTGCATTGACATGCATGACATCGTATGAACGTCCATGTATCGTATACGACGTGCAATGAACATCAGAGTAGGCAGTATACATCCACTCAGATATATATATATATGGTGTACGACGTACATTTTATACGTATACTTATACCGCAAACGTATACGTTTAATTAAATAGTGAATATTATGTTATTATTATCGACATATTATATTTAATATATGTAATATATATATATATACAGCTGGTTCAACAATAGTTATATTATATCTATTATTTACAATATTTAATTTCAATTAGTCATCGCTATCAATATAATTAAGGATACGGATTCGTATGTCATTATATAATAGAATAGACGTGTTATACTGTTGCCCGGGTGTACACATAGAAGATTCTCCATCATAATGGCATATACCAATTAGACTAATTAGTTAGCATTGTAACCATTAGTAGATATTAATAGTCACCTATTGTATTATAATTAGTATTAGGTTTCTATTATATATGTCAACTATAAATCTATATAATTATTACTAAATCTATACCATTATTAATATTCATATTTTATATATATATATATATATATATATATATAAAATATGAATATTAATAATTTATTAGTAATAACTTATTACTATTACTAATAAGTAATAAGATATTTATTTTATTACTATTGTTATTTATATAATTTACACAATTTAACCTTCTTACAATACAAATATATTGTTATAAATATTTTCATTATCTTTATTTAATTAATAATTAACTATAGGTTGTACCTATAGTTATACCTATAGTTGTAGGGGAAAGTATCCGATTACCGACCCATAAATGATTATTTGTAATAACTTATTCAATATTAAATATATGTATTTGAAAGTTTGTAATTAGGGTAATATTATGGCAATGAATGATGTGGCTAATTTAAATTGTTGATATAATTATATTTACAAGAATAAATAGGGGGTCGGTAATCGGATACATGTGCCTAATATCGACCCCCTTCTCCTATTACCGACCCCCTAAAATAACCGTGGTATAAATAATTGTAGTATTATAATATCCAATAAAAATAGTAGATATACATAAATATAATTAATTATAACATTCACGCATTTATTTTGTATTGAATTTATGTTTTAATAGTAATATTAAATTTAAACTTTATAGTAATTATATTAAAATAGTGTATATAATTATTTAATATTTATTTATTAATCAGTATGTATATAATCAACTGGAATCATGAATCATAAATCTATATCAATGATACACAAACAACTTACGACATATTTTAAAGTAAAAAACGGATCTATTTTGATTGGATATTATAAATCACATGGGGTCGGTATTAGGGTTATTTAGGGGGTCGGTAATAGGAAAATCATATGGGTTGCTATAATTAAGATATATTTGTTAATAGTTATTCAAATTAAATTATTTGTATAATAGTTAAAACATTTTATTGATCTACAATATCATTCTCAGTATTAAGTTTTCTTTTAATTAATAAAGTAGTTACAATGATTTAAAAAAGTTATTATTCAAATATTTAAAAAGTAAAAACAGAATATTACATTTTATCAAATAACAATTGTAGGTTTAAATATTTTTTTTAATAAAATACTTATTCATATTTATAATTAAATTACTAACAGTTCATGTATATATAAAAAAATTATATATATATAATTTTTTGATATATCTTATAATTAATGAGATACGAGAGGGGTCGGTATTGGGAGGGGGTCGGTAATCGGAGACTTTCCCCTAACTATGAATATTAGATCATGAACATAAATGTAATTATAAATATATTAATCTTTATTATTAATATATAAATATACTATTACCAAGGGCTTTGATATTACATAGTATTTCAATGACGCTTTCAGATTACATTATTATTGTAAATTGTATAGCGGATGAAATGACATGACATGATGACATATTTGTTTACAAGTGTAGTGTGCAATGACCAGAGCCGGCTTAAGCATACTATGGGCCCCGGGCAAAAAAAACGTATGGGCCCCATAATAATTGAATAAAATATTAAATGGGCCATTTTAGCAAAAACTAATATTTATAACTTTTCAATTTTATCATATGTTATCATTATACTAATTATTTTGTAATTTGTTTGTATACTTTAATTAACTCCTCATAATAATTTCTTTTCTCGCGTATATATTTAGAGCAGTGGTTCCCAACCTTTATTCACCGTGACCCTTTTTTTTATAATTATTTATTAAAAAATATACCATAACCTAATGAACAATTTTATTTTGTAATTATTATAAATTAATCATAAAAGAATCATATAAACATTGATATGCATATATTTCCATCTTAAATTTTTCTCGACCATAAATCCAATTTGCATATAAAAGCATAACTGCCTGTGTGGCTCAGTGGCTAAGGCGTCAGACACACAAGCAGGACACGGGTTCGACCCTCGTCCGTACCATTAATTAATTTTATAAAATGGGACTTAAAATATTATTTAGAAGTGATCTTATATAATTGTGTATAAATAAATGATCGGCTCTCGTTAAAACCATGGATGCCTTAACATGATAGCGGCTTCGAAGGGACATTAGAGCCATATATGGTTATAAGTGAAAAATGCATCTAAGTTCCTGGATGGGATGAAAGGACTCCACCAAATAACAATAACAATAAAAATGTATATTATTTTTTAGAAATTGGCTCATGACCTACACAAAATACTCAATGACCCACGTATAGGTCATGACTCACGAGTCATGACCCATAGGTTGGCAACCACTGATTTATAGAGTGCATCAATATTTTGTATTACCGCTATTATCTCAATGTAACCTAATTGCAATACTTTTCTGATCGACTTCATCCTACAAAGTAATTAGCTAAACAGTTTTCATTATATCGAAGTCTCAAATTATAAAATTGCATTTTATTGAATAAATACATTGACTCTAGTAATGTAATTTAAGTTATATTTTAACATATATAATATCAGATATAAATTATGTAATTAGTTCCTATAAGAAGTCCTCAAGAGACTGCACTAACATAATCTGCTTGCGATCACCATTTTATATTCGATAATGATTTTAATAAAAAATATTATATTATTCTTTAATCTAGATGTTAATATATTCTTTATATAGTTTGGCTAAATAAATTATATTGATTTGGGATGAAGGCAAAGAATATTGCTACATCTGTCGAAGATTTAACGGCATTTTGCCCAACCAGATTTAAGGGTATAATTAAGGAATACACAGTGTAGATATGTGAATCCATATTGACAATGGACTATGGTATATTATAATATATTTCATGTCATTGAATCTTCCAGACATATTGCTGGCATTTTCACAAATTTGAGCTCTATAATCTATTATAATTATATTAGTATTTAAAAAATTCTAATAGATCGGTAGCTAAATATTGACCAATATGATAAATTATCAGTGATAATGAATCATAACGTATGTCGTAAATCAATAAATACCTATATAATAATAGTACCTAACTTGATATATATAACGATAATTGTTAACTTACCTACATGTGATATATCTGGAATTGAGTACACTGATATATAATATAATATTTTGAATTTTGTATTTCTTCAATTATGTAGTTATCAGTGATAACTTATCACCTATTCTCCAATATTAATATCGACATTGTGTGTATTTATTTGTACATAGATAGATGAGAGTGATGTCAATCTAAACATTCATTTGTAAGCACTAGGTGGATAATTGCAAAAATGCCTTTAGTATTATATTTATATTATATATATATTTATAAATAATATCTTTTTTAACAAATATAATATCTTTCTGTAATAATAGTATGTTGAAAAAGATAATCATTTTATGTACATAATTCCCTTTCATCAATAGACATTATTAAAAATACTATAATAATAACTTAAAGCAGAATACTCCTATTTAAATTAAAACTATTATATATATATATATATATATATATATATATATATTATGTGTACTAACTATAACAATATATACTCTATAGTATTCTCATATATGAGAATATACACATTGTAATACGAGCATAAGGTAGAGAAAATTAAAAATTTTAAGAAAAATTATTTTGAAAATATCTATTTTTTTAATTACTATAACAATTATAAATCTATATAGAATATCGTCTTTTCGTAATTTATAATCAATATAATCTTTAACAATATCAGAAATCATAGTTAAAATATATCTTAATATATATATCATATTTAATTTTAATAACAAAAAGTATACTTTTTGTTTTGTAAACTAATTATAGAATTATAAATTGTTAAGATTTAACTATGGTTAATAATCCCTTAATACGTTTATCATTTATCACCTTCTAGTTTATCAAACAATTATGTATCAATCTGTTTCATACTATTTTATCTAACAATCAGAGATGTGTGAGAAGATCTATGTTATCACTATTAGCATGTGCTCCAAAATCTTCATGTAACTGTTTCCACCATACATTCCCAACATGTCAATTTAGAAATTTTTGTAAAATTCACTCTTCAAATCGGCCTAAATGACTCATATTTAATTAATATATTATTTTATTTTTATTTTTGTAATTAGAATTAATAATATATAAGAAAAATAGTTAAGAAATTTTTTTTTTCATATAAATAATAAAAAAAAAATGTCTCAAATAATCCATGGGCCCCCCAAAATTTGGGGCCCCGGGCAATTGCCCGATTTGCCCCCCCCCCTTAAGCCGGCCCTGGCAGTGACCACGAGTTACCACGGATGTGTTTATATGAACCTATCATATATTATTATATAGTATACTATGTAATATATTACATAATTTAAAACACTTTTTTTTTTCTTCTAGAATATATATATATATATATATATATATATATATATATATATATATATATATATATATATATATATATTGTATAAATGTATAATGTATACGTATAAATTGTATACATTGTATTCAAAATATCAATTTTATTTCTTATTATCCCAATATATTGGTTCTATATATATTCTTCTATAGAAGATTAAAGTATTAATGTTAATTAAAAATTAGTTTAAAATTAGTCCTATTTATTCATTGAACGTATATATTTAATTATTGGGATTTATAATATTATTGTTATATATATATATAAAAGTTTATATAAAATGTGTATACATAAAAGATATATATCTTTTAAGTAAGAGGTGTAACAGAGATCTATAAATATGCATATGAATAAATAATAAATTCTATATACTTCTTCGTCCGTTTAAAAAAATTCTCTATATCTATATATCCATATCCAATGTACTTTGTACATGCATGCATATATATATATATGCCTATATGCGTATATATAGTATACGTGTTTTAGATTATAAGCATTTGTGCTTATTATTTAACATTGTAAAGGATGCAAATATAGTATTACATCATTATTTATATGTGTCAGTTAAACACTCGACTCTGTTATTATATATTAATTAATATATAGCTCCATCAGCATTAACTATATTCTATTAATATTATTGTTATATTTTAGGAATGTTTATAATAAAATAATGTATTTATTTATGAGTTAATAATTATATATACATATAAATATTATATTATTTAACCGACTACTTTCTATATTCGATATCAATCTAAGATATGAAATAACCTACATTAATATAAATATATATATTTGTAAATAAAAAATATATATATACATATATATGTATATGTATATTTAAATCAGTCATGAAATACAGAGGTCCATATACTATAGTATATAAACGAAAATTATAAAAGAATAAACTAATCTAAACAATTAATCTAAGAAACGAAATTTAAAATACTATACAAATAATAGTATACTAGGTGGTGAATATACCTGTACCTGTACCTACATGGTAAACAGTGGTGGTGGGAATACAATAGTAATATAATTATATACATATAATTGAAAAATTAGCGAATTAAACGATAATTGTATTATTTTGCATAACGAATAATACGACTTCTAATATTTAATCGTTAAATAATTAACATAGTCGTTTAGATTAATGATGTAATATTTCTACATATTTCTACATATCACGATACAATAATTATTATTATAAGATATATTAAGTTTATCCATATAATATATATTTGGAATCCAAATACTACTAAGTATATATTATAAATACATGTTTTAAATAGGATAATGTTAGTATCCTTAGAGAAATTATTAAAGTTATATGATATTGCATAACTTTGTTTATATAACTGTTTAATATTACTATATATATAATTATATATACCTATACCAATTTCATCAGATAAATCCTCTGAAATCCAATGTCCAATATATTTATATAAATTAACAACATTTATAAGTTAATTTAACAGGATTATGATAAGATTTATCAAAATAAATTGGTAAAATAACCGATTTATCAATATTAAACGTTATGTGGTTATGGTTAGCAAACTCTTCACGAGAATTTATCAACAATTGCAGAAATATTAATGATTGTGACAATAATGCTGTATCATCTGCATATAATGCATGCATAACAGAGAGTATTGGTGCTATTTTCATTTAAGCAATAACCACAATTTATTTCATTTAATTTATTAATCATAGGATTAATATATAAATTAAAAAAATAATGGTGAAAGAATGCCACCTTGACGAACACTAGTGATGTAAATAATACCGATCTTTTTGATGCCGAACCGGTAATGTTGGTTATTAATGACGAGGCGAGACTTTCATTTTCGGAAAAACTAAATAACGAGACTGAGACTGCATATTATGCAGTGCATAATGCTTTATATTTGAGCATCATTTACATCACTAACGAACACTATTTGTAATATGAAAGCTATCTGATGAATTAGCACACCATTTAATATAGATCCTTTGGTTTCTATACCAGTGATTTAACAAATTAATTATTTATAAAGGAATATTATTATTTTTAATCTTTGAAATAAAATATTATGATTACTTTTATCAACAGATTTAGATGCATCTAGAAATGCTAAGAACATATTATTATTATTATTATTATTATTATCTATTAACCTATTGATTATTAAGTGAAAAACACATATTTCATAATATATATATATATATATATATATATATATAATTGTTATATACATTAGGTATGTTTAATTAGGTATACATATCTATCAATCTATGTATACTTTTTGTATAAACATTTTTATAAAAAATGATAGATTCATACATTATATTATTTCATATTAAAAATGCAATACTAAAATCTATTTGAAACCAAATAATTTCTTATATTTTAGGTATTGGAAATATTAATAACTTTTACATATCTTATAGAGGTATTATCTGTTCTGATATAGCTATAGATTGTTTAAATATATATATATATATATATATATATAAGGTATATATATATTAAGAAGTTGTGTGCTGTACCTATAGAGTTATACCTATTATAATTCGATGGGTTAATTATTGAAAATAAAGTTAGAATCAATAAATACATACATGTTTTAAGTATACGATAGTTTACTAACCAAAGATTGGTCTAATGATGCTTAGCGATCGCACGATATAACAAGTATACAGGTATACTAGAGTGCACTCTATAATACGTAAACAACTAAATCTAATGTTATTATTTACTAAATAGTAATTCAATTGGTAATACTAACATAGTATCTATAGTTAGCATACTACATTTTATATATTAACATTTGATCATGGTTCATATAGAAACTTATATATATCAATATTACATATTACCTATATATATAACTATATATATATATATATATATATATATATATATATATATATATATATATATATATATATATAACTAAGTATATTATGATCGAACATACTATAATGAATTTACATCTCACACTTAAATTATGTATCTGATATTATAACCAAGTTTATATTTATTGTATTTTATTAATTTATCATATATATATATATATATATATATATATATATATATATATATATATATATATGTATATATATATAATAATAATAATCAGAGTTTAGGCATTAGCCTGCAGGCTCCATGGATGAATGAAAAATCAGAGCTTATCAAGTCGTTCACCCAATGAGATTGTGGAGGAAAAAATCATGTATCAAATTAAAATAATATTAAATAAAATATTAGATTATAAAATAAAATGTATATCCAAGATATCAGTAACAAAAATAGTCGTACAAAAATCAACCTAGAATATTTATATCGATTGCCAAGAAAGTCGATAAAGGTGTATCAACTTGGAGGATTTGTGGTTTCTATATCGAATGCCTAAAAGATCTTACTTTCGCCAAGAGTAAGAGCACTGGCAACAATTGACCACATGTTCACACAACAATTGCATAATTATATAATAAACATATTTTAATTTAATATTATTTTATAATTTATAAAAATATTATCAATCATATTAAATGATTAAAATTAATAATATAAACATAACCTACTACATAAATTAATGGTTCTATAAATTTATAGTATGTGATATATTTGAAGTAGACATAATGGATACAAGTACATATTTAAATACGTATATACTTTATATAAACACTATTACAGGATGATAAATATGAAAATATATACGTATAAATAATTATGTAGGTCGCTATAAATAAAGAGTTATTAATAATTATATAAAAAATAATCTGAACACGAGTTGATAATAACAGTTAACTATACTGTTGTATACGTGACTAATTCCATGCTTATCTAGGTGTGCGAGATGAACTATAGTCTAGTTTTAGATATCTATGATATCAAAGGATCATGTTGTTGAAGCGAACACAATAAAACGACGGCCTACATATATATATATATATACGGATACGATTAATATCATAAATTAACCTATATAATAAAATATGTATGTAATATATACAATATACATAGTTTTTATATAATATATATATATATATATATATATATATATATATATATATATATATATATATATATATATATATATATATGTGTGTGTGTGTATATAATATACAATTATAATACATCTAGAATAAAAAAAAACAATACATAAATTATACGAACAGCATAGCACATAATATATTCATATATTCAGAAAAGCGTAATTTATAATGACATTTTAATTTAAAATCGTATAAATATACATATTAATTATAATGTCCTTTACTGATAACAAATTCTGACCTTTATGTCTTAATTTAACTCCACGTAACCATGTTTACGCATTCTATTCATAATCCACCCCTTGCCTATTACTAATTCTACCATAGCAACGGCGACAATGAGGAGAAGATAATTGTCTTCATGTTAGTTCAATTGCTTCAAATGCATTTGAGCAAATAAAAGAACGACATGTTCAAATTAATATATGTATAAGATGAAAACTAATTACAATGTAATGCTTAAATACATTATATTCTATATCTGACTATATCTATAATATGTAAGTGATAGTTTATCAAACCCTTTGTTTTGAACACAATATTACTTAATTCACCAACACCATACATGTCCTTATTCACTCACACCATATATCTCATAAATAAATGAACCTCGAGTTGGTTATATAATATAACTTATATTATATATTACACCTATGTATACTACCTCATTTATAATTTACTGGCATTTTCTGGAAGTATTTCTATAGTATTCTTCTTAGGCCTAACACTATCGAAACAACGAAGTAGAAGATATCCAGCAATCAAGATAACAGATGCAGATTATGCTGACGATCTTGTAATATTTGTAGATTCTAGCAGAAATGCTGAAAACCTACTGAATGTCTTAGAAGAAAGTGGGAAAACAGTAGGTATCAAAGTAAATATTAAAAAGACGCAATACATGAATATAAATTCAAATAAAACGGTAAAATCTATAGATTGGGAAGTCTTGAAAAATGTCGATAATTTCATTTATTTTGGAAGCGAAATAGAATCGACCGATAAAGAAATAAAAATAAGAATAGCTAAATCCTGGGCAGCTCTAGACAAGTTAAGTTCCATATGGAAATAACCACTCTGCACAACTTTAAAGAGGAACTTCTTCAGAGCCGTGATTGAATCTGTTTTTATTATACGGCTCTGAAGCTTGGACACTAACTAAAAAACATGAGAAAAAGCTCGATGACACTTACACAAGAATGTTGAGAGCCATATTAAATATATCATGGAAGATTCGCCTTTACGGAAATATTCAACCACTAACAAGTATAATACGTATACGAAGAACACGTTTCGCAGGCCATTGTTATCAAAGTGAGGAAGAAATCGTAAAATATGTTTTGTTGTGGACATCGAACCATAGAACAACAAAGATTGGACGACCCAGAAAAACCTATGTAAAACAGCTATGTGATGATACGGGACTGACGATTGAAGAACTGAAGACAGCTATGAAAGACATGATGACTTGGAAGAAAATTGTTGAAAGTGCTCGGGAAACTATCCCGATCCGGTAAGGTAAGGTATTATTCTCATCAATTATCATACTAATACACTTAAAATCATCCACAATTGTTTAATAATAACTTTATAGCTCGCTAGTTTACCTAATAAATAAATTCTCTCGTATTATAATAACAATATTATTAGTTAAAGTATATACGAAACATGTGTTCCTATATATATATCTATAGATAGGAGACCTATATATATATAGATAGTAGATAGTAAACTAATGTAGTTTTTAAGAAGGGAGAACTAACTAGAGTTTTTGACTAGTCCTCCCTTCTTCAAAACTACATTAGTTTCCTATCTACTATCTATATATATATGTCTCCTATCTATAGATATATATATAGGACCACAGGTTTCGTATATGCTTTAACTAATAATATTGTTACTGTTATTTTGGTGGAGTCCTTTCATCTCATCTAGGAACTTAGATGAAGTTTTCACTCATAATCATATGGCTCTAATATCCTTTCGAAGCAGCGGCTCTCGTAATAAGGCATCCATGGTTTTAACGATAGTCGATCATTTATTTATACACATAATTATATAATATAACTTCTAAATATTATGTTATGACCTGTTTTATTGGTCCGGTCTATCACCATAATACTTCGCTATTATATGTATTCCCTAATAAATTACTGGTATATGTTCCTATCTCCCAAAAACGACCATATCACGTATATTCTATCCCCCATCTCACTCACGCAATTCACCATAGGTATAACTCCCTAACACCGAATGCAAGTATAATTCCAGTAAACCTAAATATTGGTGTTAATCATAGATATTGAGTGGGTTCACTCTACTGTGTATAGTGTTGACCTATATATTTATATATATAGGTTAATATATGTCAAATTATACCAAGTATTAAGGTACAATATCCGATTCTATTTATAATTACAGACCATCTATCCTACCTTCTCAATATCAAAAATATCTGAACACATATTTTCAATGGATATATCTATTCTACAATAGATATATATATATATATATTCTATAGAACAATTGTTATTTAAACATTACATTTGATCTAAATACCAATATCAACAAATTTAATAAATTGCAGAAACGATAAACTTTTCATAGTAAAAAAAGTTACACAAATATAAGATAATCTTGTATCCAAAAGTATATTTTAGATCTATCAATATGTTGACCATCACTAAATACTACTTTGGCGGTATTTCCTAATAACACACAACATCTAAAAATGAGTACACGACAATGTATTTGATAGGTGTACAAATGCATGGTTTGAAAATAATAGACTGACTTTAATTACGAAAAAACGTAATGATTATTATTTTCTACAATGATACGAAAGTAAATAATATTTCATATAAATAAATTATGCTATTTTGAAAGTAATTTATAATTTTATTTCTTACTCGCAGAATATTGATGGACCTGGTAGAAATAATTAAACAACTATTAGTATTATACTACTCTATTCAAATAAATCCCATCAATACATATTTTGTAATAGATAGATATAGAATGTATTATATTATATTATATATATATATATATAATATATATAATATATATATATATATGTATATATATATATATATATATATATTCTGAGTCTAATAGCCCAGCGGAATAGTCAACATCTAGATACTCAAGATGTCCCAAGTTCGATTCCAGATAGTTCTTATATATTCTCGTGTGTTTATTAAGAACTTAATAAACGATATATCGTAACATTAGAACTAGAAATATGTCTTATTTGTTTGTATTACCTTGACAAATTATGTATAATAAGCTCAAGTCTACGAATGATTGAAGAGTCAATTTGTATCTGATAATTGTATACGTGATATTATAAATAACTAGTATATATATATATATATATATATATATATATATATATATATATATATACATATATGTATATATATACTCTTATTAAATAATTGTAAGTATGACCATTTAAAAACAGATTAATTATATTATTGTTGACATGCATATATGTATATAAAACACGCACACACATTACGTTGTTCGAAAATGAAGAATTAAGCATTAAGCATATATGCTAATATATAATAGAACTTTATTACAATAGTACTTTCGCACGTATCTTAAATAGGGTGCAACTTCGTAGCTTCGTAGCTGCACCATGGCTTCGTATCTGGCTATTATATCATTATATATATAATAACTATATATAGTCTAAAGACTAAATAAAATAGTCTTTAGATAATGACAATGCAACCAACGAGATAACAATGTCACGAGCACGACGTAGACATTACTAAGAAGCATGTAGACATTACTAAGAAGCATGTAGACAAAACATATATGTCACATATATGACAACACACAGGAAGTTCACTATAATATTCACATACATATATAGTTCATGATGTCTTGTCATGACTCGTATACGAGTATGTAATTATGTTCAATTTATAATATTGTAATCGAGGTAGGTATTATGTATACACCCATACATTATATATATATATTCACACACACACACACACACACATATCAATTTTAGATTTTATATATAGTATATATTAGGTATATATTATATACCTAATCCAAATATATTATTGAGTACAATAATATCGTATTAGTATAACATAAATATGTGTAATGTATATGATTACCATTTTCTTAAAAGTTAGTAATGTACTATATCGAAAATATATAATATATTTATGTATTAATTAATATTTTCTAATAAATAATAAATATTATTACATAAGCGATAAACTGTCACTCAAACTATGCAAATATTACGATATTCGTGCGGTTGGGACACTATATATCAACAGTATGCATAACCATGGATCACACGTACATCTATAGATTCGACTACTTATACTGTCTATAGTTCTAGACTACTGGGAGTGTTTATTTACGTAATACTTGTGAGAAACTAGGTCAATGACAAATGACCTAGTTAATAAATATACACGTTATACTCAAAACAAAGACTATAGTATATAACTATATATATATATATATAGCCGTGATATCTAATATAGTCGTTATATATCACGTGGTGTCAATATATAATATTACAGGATACAGGATGTAAACTTGATTATAGAAATACGCATACAAACAGGGAGGTACACGTATATATTGTTTGGGACGAACAAATAAATATATATATATATATATATATATACATATATATTATATTACATAATATTATTGTTAGTTTGATAAATAGAGTATAAATTAGGAATTATAGTAATTATTATTAAAGTATACTATTACAATACATATATTATTATCATTTGTCCGCAGTTTAGTAGCATACTTGTCCTGCATGTACACTGTACACTGTACACGTACTACGTCGTACAGTGTATGACTTACACTATTATATACTGTAGTGTAAATACTTGAGATATTTAAGTAAAGTTCAGCAAGTAAGCCAGCTTATTAAAAAAAGTAATTACAACGAACTATTTGTTATGTTTCATACCATTCGTCGTTATTATCATGTATTATCATATATGATAATATATTTAATAGTCGTTATCATATAACACTTATTTCAACTAATTAGTATATAATATTATTATTAACATACCTGCCATAACAGATTTACCTCGTTAAAGTAATACAACTAAACATATAACTAAATAAATAAACCATTACAATTAAATTATTAATAAACAATAAACTAACTCTTAAAATATATCTATAGTTTGTATACAATATAACTAGGAATAAGTAACACTTCCTGCAACTATATAGTACATATATTAGGACCGTCGAAACGTTTATTTCTTAGGGCTCCAATTCAGATATAACTAAAACTCTATAGGGGAAAGTAACCTAATACGGACAATTTAATAATAAATGGTCTTGACATTTTATGATTCATTATTTTTATTCAAAAATTACAATATATATTATATGATTAAAGATATTATTGTGATTTTAAAATTTTATTTAATCTTTTAATTCCATAGATAACGGGGGTATCTGTATTCGGTACCCATGTCCGAATACGGACACACTATGTTATAATACGTACACCCTATATACCACTAGATAAACTATATATCATTGATGAATCAATCAGACAAATTACAATTACATTATTTATAATTAATTGTATGAACAATTTATTCTAATTTAATTAGTTAATAAATTATTTATTTTTATTATTTTTTAATTAATTTTTAATAATACATTTTAAGTATCCTAATAATAACAAATTTAAATTTACCTTTGTGGTGGTATTAATATTATAACGCACGCGATTTTTATGAATATCAAAATAGTTCATACGCTGCGCGCTGATTGGTTATAGGGTGTCCGTATTAAGATATCTAGAGTGTCCGTATTAGGAACTTATATGACCTCTAGATATATGCTTATAACTTAATGAATATTTGATAACAAATATAGAAATTATATATATATAATTTTAGAATGCTTTATTTTTTAATAATATAATGTTATATTTTATATTGATACATTTGTATGTTCTTGAGAAGGTTTTAAGTTGACATTTTTTTTCATAAATTTAAAAACGTAATAAACAAATCAGTTTATTTTTATATTTTACAGTAGATATATCAGCAATATTTTGAATAATTAAAAAATAAAAATACTTTTTTAGACCATTTATATCATTATGAATATTATATTAATTATATTTTTTTGTGTTGGATTTATTGTTTCTGAGATACCGAGAGTGTCCGTATTCGGTTACTTTCCCCTAGAGTTTTAGACAATAACGCATGTTTATAGTCCATGTTCATATACATGTTTAACGACAACGCATGAATTTAACTTTACATCAATATTAAATAATACAGTAAAATAAAATAATGTATCGATACATATGTAGGTATAGATACCTATATTGTATATGAGTAATTTATGCTTATATAGTACTACTATATAGTACTACTATATACTATTAATGAATAATAAATTATGTATAAAATTTGTTTATAAGTAGTACCTATTTAATAAAAACATCCGAAAAAAGATACTGGAACCACACAAAATGGGGATGTCTGAATAATTATTTATAAAAATTGTCTATTGGAAAATTACTTTAATTCAATATTAAAATAATTGTTACCATTTATACAAAGTATAACCTATATATATATTTACCTTACCTTACCAGATCGAGCTTGCTCGGCATAGCATGACACGTTTTCTCCATTCATCTCTGTTTCCCATCACCGTCTTCAGTTTATCTGTAGTGCATCCGATGTCTTCTCTAAGTTGTGCAGTATATGTCTTATTCGGCCGTCCAGGTTTTCGTTGCCCATGTAAAGGTTCCCACAGAAGCACTTCGCTGATCATTGCTTCTCTGCTTCGCCAACAATGTCCCGAGAAACGCATCCTATGTTCTTTAATTGTAATCGTGATCTTTGGTTAATTATTATTAGAGGTATGATCTTGCCATCTTTTATTTAAGGCAGAGCGTAGCATTCTTGTATATGCTCAATCAATCTTTTTCTCTAGAGAAGATGTTAATGTCCATGTGATGGAGCCATATACAAGGATCGATTCGTCTGTGGCCCTAAAGAAATTTTTCTTGAGCTTTACAGAGAGATTAGATTTCCATATTGATGTCATATTGTTTAGTGCGGCCCAAGCCTGTCCAATCCTTACATTGACGTCATGATCAGTAGATGCGACAATCTTCCAAGATACTTGAAATCATTTACTTGTTTGATGATGTTACCCTTTAGACTTTTTATACAACTATTATTTCTCTGTTTCAGAGAGATATATTCCGTTTTATCTGCATTTACACCTAATCCTATTTCAGCTGCGGCTTCTTCGATTTTATGTAGCATTATATTCGCATCTTCAACGTTATCTGATGTAATGGCTAAATCATCAGCATAATCAGTATCAGTTATGTATATTTCAGGATGTCGGCTACTCATTCGTTTTTTTATGGTGAGACCGAGATGTTTATTATCATCTAGTGATTTTCTCAAGACATAGTCTAAACATATTATAAAAAGGAAAGGTGCAAGAGTGATCCTTGTAATACCCCAGTAGTGATCTCGAAGTATGGTTTATCTCCATCTGGTGATCTAACCATTGATCTTGTTTCTCTATAGAGTAATTAGATATATATATAATTATTATTATTAATATTATTATTTTATTTTAACACCTTTTAAATATAATATATATTAACAATATTATATACTCTCTACATAGAGATAAATTATGACACTTACAGATCAGGCGTTACTGAATAAATAAATAAGTTTTTAGTTTAGCTTTAAAACTAAGCATAGTATACTATAGTACTATAGTACGTATACGTACTAAAACTATAGTTATTACAAGAAGCTTAAAGGGAAGATTTTCCATTCATTTGAACCTAAAATACGAAAATCTCTCGAGTATTCACGATAACTGAAGCTCAATGGGGTCGCTTCCAGTCGATGTAGGATACCACATGGACATTTCTTAAGCGTCTCTCTTTTATATGTGGCTGTATTAGTTCAGCTAAATATAAAGGTGTACGAAGATAGTAGGCAAGATGTGTCAGTACCAATAGCTTGTATTTTATATGCAAAGAAACTTTGAGCCAAAGCATTTTCTTCATCGGGCAATGTAATACATATATAATTGTTTATCGATCGATATGGCAAGTTGTAGATCGTTCTAACTGATATTTTTTTGCAACTTTACTGATAGCTCGAGCTAGATCTCGGGCTAGATCTAGATATTTAGCTGTAAGATTAATTAGTAGAATATTACATTAGTCTAAAGTAGATAATACACGACTAGTTATTATTGATTATATGTTTTAAAAGTAAACACATGTATATACAAATAAGCCAGCCTAGTGATCTCAATAAAGCAGACATAGAAACTATTAAGGCAGAGTTTATTTTACATAATACACATATAACATTACGATGAATACGCTCAAGTTTATACATAAGGTTAACAGGTAAATTACAAAATAATGAACAGCAATAGATAAGTCTACTGAATACTAGCGTGTGAATTAAACATTTAATCATGGCAAAGGTAAGCTTATAGCCGTGCACTGCTATCTATTTTCTATATATTATTAGAAAATCTCGAAATTAATATAACCTCTCACCTAGACTACTCTCCACCGGAGAGTAGTCTAGGTGAGAGGTTATAGTGAAAGAAAGAGTAGTTATAGATTGAGAAGTTGGAAGAGATAATAGAAAAGGATGAGTGATTGATAGAGGAGAACTGGGTCTAGAGAATATGATAGTATCAGTTTTAGTTATATTTAAGGAAATAGATTTATTAGGAACCATTCAGTGAGATCAGTAATACAATTAAACATATACATTTGAAACATATCAGACTACCTATAGGTTCTATAGAACTAGGAAATGAAGTATATATGTGAAGATCATCGGCATAAAGATGATAGTGAATATTAGGATATTTGTGAATAATTTATTTCATAGGAAGAATATAAATAATAAACAATATAGGGTCAAGAATAGAGCTGTATGGAACACCATGTATATTAACATAAGGAGAAGACACCGATGAGTTAATCTTCACCGAAGATATTCTATATGAAACAAAATACATAAACCAACTGTGGACTTGATCGTGTATACCAATCTAATTAAGTCTAATGGAAATAATATTATGATCAAGAGTATCTAGCACTATATAAGTCTAGTAGTACGAGATAGCAAGGGGCTTTATTATTAAGAGATATGAGAATATCATTAATAATCAAAGTAAGGGCAGTTTCGATACTACGATTAGAAAAATACGCACTTTGATATTCATCAACATTATCATTGGAAGTATATTATAATATACTTAATAAGTTGAGTGGACACAACTTTTTCTAAGGTATTATATATGGATGATAACTGGGATATTGAACGATAAATTTATAAATAATATTTTTCAAGAGTAGTTTTTTTAATCGGAATAATGTATGAATATATCAAGGATTGTGGAACATTAGATCTATGAATGATTTCAGTGATAAGTCCAATAAAATATGGTGATAATTAATGAAGTAGATTGCTTTGAATGGGATCAATTGGGAATTGGTTTTCAAGGATGTCATCAGAGAGATTACAATGTCATGTGTGGGAAGCGAAAAACGTGAGTAGTGATTCTGAGTGGATAATAAATTAAGACTGAGTCATGCCGAGTTGATGTTTGGAAGTACATTGATAATGCTATAAATGTGTTGTTGGAAGTAAGTGGCAAACAAGGAATAAAAAACTTAATCAGTTTGGTCAGGATCTTGGTGTTACCTACTAAGGTGAAATATAATTTATAAGCTTGCTTAGAAGATATTCTATAACTACCGAGCACATCATGGAAGTATAATGATTTGGTAGAGAGAAGTTTTTTCTTGTAAAGCGAAAGACAAACTTTAAATGCAATATTATCAGAGTAAAGTTTAGAGGATGCATATGTACGTTTTAGTCTACGAAGTAGTTGCCTCAGTTTAACAAGCTCAAATAAAAACCAAGAATACTTAGAAAAAGTGAGGTTGAGAAGAGGGACGGAAGATAAATATAATTACAATGGTAAATAAGGAAGGAAACTGAATATTACAGATCATAATTTCACATGAAGAGAAACATGGGGTAGGTGTAAGATTTAATATCTATATACATATATACTTAAATATCTTTTATATTTCCGGAAATGATGTCCGTAAATGTTTGCTAGACAGTGATTTTCTAGCAAGTTATAGTGGGATACCCCCTTTAAAGTTACTATATTTACGGCAAGTTGCCGGAAAGAAAGGGGTATCCCACTACAATTGTAGTTAACTTGCTAGATAATCACTTTCTAGCAAACATTTCCGGACATTATTTCAGGAAATACTGGTTGTGGGATACCCATTAATACCTTCAATGTTTAAGTTATTTACAGCATATATGATCCTATAACTTCTTTCTATTTTCTGTGTTAGTAAATTGACGGTACTGTTGCATAATACTAAATTGTTATCTATGTTGATAGGGTGTATGGGTATGTTCTAGTAATAGCTTTATTTACACATATTTACAATTTAATATATATATATATTACAAAATGATCTATAGACCATTTTTTGAATGCCACATTGATTGTCTGGAGTTTTATTTAGGGTGTAATGTATTGGCTAGTATGTGGTTATGTTTTTTGGCAAATTAAAGTATCTACTTCCTATAGGATTAATTGTGCATATTACAATTTTCCCTGCTGTTCTTAGCGAGTCTGGTTTGAATTTCCTACTATTGTATTGCAGTAATCTTGGATAATCAAAAGTTATTTTTGGAGATTTCGAAATGTGTTCTTTTATTTCCTCGTAAAATTCTTTAATCACGTCATCTTCGTACACATTAGTTATGGAATATATATGTATAATTATGATACCTGTATGGTGGAGTACACATCTGCTCGAGATAGAATCTACTCCTGTTCGACACCGAGGATATTGTAAGTTAGTTATTTTCTTATAATAAATGAAACTCCTTGTTGGTGATATTTATATTTATCACTATATTCTATTGTGTATCCTTCTTCAGTTAGTAATTTTCCCTAGCATTTCCATCGTATTTTGGACAAACCAATAGTGTGTTAAGGTAGATGTTTAGATATCTAGTATATTTAAATAGTTGTACTACTCCTTTGAGAATTATAACTTTCCAATTAATACGGTTGTAATATTTGAGGATATTTAACTAGGTTTTAGGGTTACTTGGATTATTGAGATTTTGTTATAATGTATTTATTATAGTTGTTGTTGTTGTTGTCTTTAATAATATTATTTTAGTGTTTGAACCAGTACTTATAACATAGGTATAGCATACCTATATATGTTATATACTAGTATGTACTAGGGGCGCAGGAACAGGGAGTCATGGGTGTACTGACCCTCCTACCCCATTTATAATTAATGAGGTCCGGATATCTTTGGACCCACTTATATTCTTTAACCATTTTTTAAAATAATTTAATAATTGTTAATAATATAGAGAACATTGAATGTTTGTTGATATAGAATATTAGTAAAATTCATATTATAATATTTGATTTTTAGTCACAATATTATCAATACACATAGGTATAGAGATAAACTCCAAATGTAAGATTATTATAAAATATGTTTATAGTCATAATAGCAAATATCAAACTTTATCATTCTAAACAAATTGGTACAACAAATTGCAATATATACACTGGTGTAGTGAAAAGGAAGCAATGTTTTTCTACTATTATATGCAACATTATAAAAAAAAACTAATCGTGATAATATCCTGGCATTTATAATTACTGGTTATTCAAATTGGAAGAATACATTGGAATAATTTACTAGACATAGCAAATATAATATGTATCGTATTTCAATGGAAACGAAGAATAACAACAGTAAAGATTTAATGATTATGCATGATAAAACAAGTATAATAAATAATAATATTGTGCTGAGAGCTATATTTACTTCTATTAGATACCAAACTCTAAGATATCTTTTATTGGCACATTGTATATGTCAATTCCTCATGATATTAAATTTAAAAAAATCTTCAATTAAAACATGGTTAAATATGGTAATAGCATTACTAAGTTCATCTATTAAAATGGCAACTTTAAAATTAGATTATTGAATTATTTGCAAATGCAGTCTTAAGATAAATTATTAACAAATATATGGCTGCTGTAGTATAATGTTTGACCCACACATGACATTTCATATAATTAAAATGTAATATCATGATTGTAATTATTATAAATTGATAATTAAGTGTATTACAAACTTTTCAGGAAATGAAAAATATTCGATATATATTCATTATGTCAAAGCAAACTTTAAATTTACAGAAATATTCATAGGTCTATACGAAATAGCTAAGATGTGCTGTATAGTATAACGTATACTGCATAAGCAGTATATATGCTAAAATATGCATTGAAAAGATTGTGTTTCCTACTAGAGAATGTACGAGGTCATTGATGTGATAGAGCAAGTAATATATCGGGTAGATACCATGGTGTACAGGAAAGTTTAATATACCAGGAAAAACAGCTGACATATTATACCCATTGCACAGCTCATCGAGTACATCTAGTTGTTAAATATGTTAGAGAAGCGGAGTCTATATTAACTATCTTTAAGGGTTGTAAATTGTACTATAATTCTATAAATTTAGTAATACTTAAACATCTTGTAAATTGAAGACATCATGTCTAACCTGATAAACAATAGGAAAGGTCGCTATAAAAGATACACTCAAATATTACAAATAAATACATTTGTATTTAGAAGAAATTATACATATAAATGACATTACATCTAATCTATCTGATAAATACAGATCAATTATGAATAAACTTGAAAGCGGCAATATATATTTAAGAAAATATAAAGAAAATATATTCTAACATGAAAATATTGATGAAATTAATAATTGTAAGACCACTAAGTTCAGTGTGCAGTGAAATATTTATAGAAATATGCAAATTGTAAAGAAATATCTGAGAAATTATATGGGACAAAAAAGACTGAATAGTTTAATGATATGTAATATTCACGGTAAAACTATAGATGAATTGATTTCATCATTTATACATAAAACGGAATGGAGAGAGAATATGTTTTCATATAATTAGGTATATCTATATCTACCATTTATTAATATTACCTGATAAAATCATATGTACTTTTATATAGACTTATTTATTTAAATAATATCTAATTATTTTTAATTATATATATATACTAGCCGTACCCGACCCGGCGTTGCTCGGTTTTGATTATTTTCCTATATATTATATATTAATTATAGCTATTCCTGATTCTTAATTGATATATATAATAAAATAAATGTTAGCTGACATACAAAACAAAGTAGAAAAATTTTTCAAATAATATGTTAAAAAATACAACAAATATTTCAAATATTACAAAATATGTTTTAAAAAAATGTCTAAAACCCAAACCTAAACCCAAACACAAACCGTACACTACCCTGCGTTGCTAGGTTTTTGATTATGTGCCTATTAATTGTAGCTATTCCTGATTATACTTAGCTAATATTTAATTTTTTTCTTCTAACTAATATTTACTAATTCTAACTGTATCCGATGTAGACCCAGCGTTGTTCGTTGTTAAGATTATTTGTAAAATAATTGGTAAGATTAAAAATAACAATTTAAAATATTACAAAATATATTTTTAAAAAGTATCTAAAAATATTTTAAGAAATATAAAAAATATTTCACCATATTAGTAGCCATACCTGATTTTAAATGCCTATTTATTTTTTTATTAATTATAGCTATTCCTGATTATTCTAAAATATATAATTGCTAAAAATTGCAAAAAAATATATAAAATATTACAAAATATGTTTTAAAACCAAACCATACCCGACCCGGCATTTCTTGGTTTTTGTTTGTTTGCCTATCTATTATTTATTATTTATTAATTAGGGCAATTTCTGATTCTATATTTCTAGTATATACAATTAAATAAAGTTTATTTAAAATACAAACAAATATAGAAAAATATTGTTTATAATATTTAAAAAATTAGTGAACAAATATTTCAAAAAATATTTTAAAAAATACAACAAATATTTTAAATATTACAAAATATGTTGAAAACCCAAACCCAAACCGTCCCAACACGGCGTTGATCGGTTTTTAAATATATGCCTATCTATACTTTATTAATTATAACTATTCCTGATTTAGAATTGTTTGCCGAACCCAACCCGACGTTGCTCGGTTTTTTATTATTTGCCTATCAATTATTAATTATTGTTATTCCTAATTATGCATAGCTAATCTTTAATTATTGTCTTCTAACTAATATTTAATAAATCTAACTGTATCCGATGTAGATCTAGCGTTGTTCTTTTTAAGATTTATTCGTAAAATATTTTGTAAAAATACAAAAATACAAAAATACAAAAATAATTTAAAATATTATAAAATATATTTTTAAAAAATGTCTAAAAATATTTTTTAAATATAAAAAATATTTCAACATATTAGTAGTCATACCCTATCCGGCGTTGCTAGGTTTTTGATTGTTTGACTATTTATTTGTATTAATTATAGCTATTCCTGATTATTCTAAAATATATGATTGCTAAAAATTACAAAAAATATTTAAAATATTACAAAATATGTTTTAAAAAAATGTCGAAATCTCAAACCTAAACCCAAATCCAAACAGTACTCTACTCGACATTTATCGGTTTTTGATTGTTTGCCTATTTATTATTTATTAATTAGAGCTATTCCTGATCCTACATTTCTAGTAATACAATTAAATAAAATTAAACATATCTAGAAACATATTTTTTTTAATATTTAAAAAATTAGATAAAAAATATTTCAAAAAATACAACAGATATTTCAAATATTCCAAAATATGTTGAAAACCTAAACCCAAACAGTTCCAAATCGGCGTTGCTCGGTTTTTTATTATTTGCCTATCTATCATTTATTAATTATAACTATTCCTGATTTGGAATTTCTTGCCGTACCCAACTTTGCTTTACTCGTTGTTTGATAGCTTACCTATCTATTATTTAATATTTATGGCTATTCATGATTCTGCTTTTCATATACAATAACATAAATTGTTGCTAAAATTCAAACAAATTTATACAAATATTAATATCTCAAAAATTTGTGGAAAAATATTTCACAAATATTTCAAATAATATTTTAAAAAATACATCACATATTTCCAATATTACAAAATATTACTAAATAAATATCGAAAACCCAAACCGCACCCTGCGTTGATCGATTTTTGATTGTTTGCCTATCTATTATTTATTAATTATAGCTATTCCTGATTCTGTATTCCTAGTATACAACAAATATTACCAAATATTACAAAATATATTTTTTATAAATGTTCTACAAATATTTTAAAAAGTATAATATTTATATCTTATAATATTTATATATTTATTATATAATTATAATATTTTAATTATATCTTAAAATAATAATATTTCAACGAATAGTTGAAAAATATAAAAAAATATTTCAAATAATATTTTTTAAAATACAAAAAATATAAATAATATTACAAAATATATTTTAAAAAAATTTCAAAAAAATGTTTAAAAATATATTTCAAAAAATTTCAAAAATATTTCAAAAAATTTCAAAAATATTTCAAAAATATTTCAAAAAATTTCAAAAATTTCCAAAAATTTCAAAAAAAATTCAAAAAAATACTTCGAAAAAATGTAAAAAAATATTTCAAAAAAGCGACGCCGAAGATTTTGGATGACAAAAAATCATTTTAATGGCAAAAAGTCAATTTTTCAGGTTTTTCTGGGGTACGCAGTAAAAATTTCAAAAAAATTTCCGGACCAAGACCATACTGTTGCAAATTTATTAAGATCGGGTATAAAATATTTTCGCGACGTACCCCGGTTCTCGAGTTACCTCACCAGATACACACATATAAATATCTATTATATAAAAGAAAGTCTATTTAATTATATATATATACTAGCCGTACCCGACCCGGCGTTGCTCGGTTTTGATTATTTTCCTATATATTATATATTAATTATAGCTATTCCTGATTCTTAATTGATATATATAATAAAATAAATGTTAGCTGACATACAAAACAAAGTAGAAAACATTTTCAAATAATATGTTAAAAAATACAACAAATATTTCAAATATTAAAAAATATGTTTTAAAAAAATGTCTAAAACCCAAACCTAAACCCAAACACAAACCGTACACTACCCTGCGTTGCTAGGTTTTTGATTATTTGCCTATTAATTGTAGCTATTCCTGATTATACTTAGCTAATATTTAATTGTTTTCTTCTAACTAATATTTACTAATTCTAACTGTATCCGATGTAGACTAAGCGTTGTTCGTTTTTAAGATTATTTGTAAAATATTTGGTAAGATTACAAATAATAATTTAAAATATTACAAAATATATTTTTAAAAAGTGTCTAATAATATTTTAAGAAATATAAAAAATATTTCAACATATTAGTAGCCATACCTGATTTTTAATGCCTATTAATTTTTTTTATTAATTATAGCTATTCCTGATTATTCTAAAATATATAATTGCTAAAAATTGCAAAAAAATATATAAAATATTACAAAATATGTTTTAAAAACAAACCATACCCGACCCGGCATTTCTTGGTTTTTGTTTGTTTGCCTATCTATTATTTATTATTTATTAATTAGGGCAATTTCTGATTCTATATTTCTAGTATATACAATTAAATAAAGTTTATTTAAAATACAAACAAATATAGAAAAATATTGTTTATAATATTTCAAAAAATATTTTAAAAAATACAACAAATATTTCAAATATTACAAAATATGTTGAAAACCCAAACCCAAACCGTCCCAAAACGGCGTTGATCGGTTTTTAATTATATGCCTATCTATACTTTATTAATTATAACTATTCCTGATTTAGAATTGTTTGCCGAACCCAACCCGACGTTGCTCGTTTTTTTATTATTTGCCTATCAATTATTAATTATAGTTATTCCTAATTATGCATAGCTATTCTTTAATTGTTGTCTTCTAACTAATATTTAATAAATCTAACTGTATCCGATGTAGATCTAACGTTGTTCTTTTTAAGACTTATTCGTAAAATATTTTGTAAAAATACAAAAATACAAAAATACTTTAAAATATTATAAAATATATTTTTAAAAAGTGTCTAAAAATATTTTTTAAATATAAAAAATATTTCAACATATTAGCAGTCATACCCTACCCGGCGTTGCTAGGTTTTTGATTGTTTGACTATTTATTTTTATTAATTATAGCTATTCCTGATTATTCTAAAATATATAATTGCTAACAAATACAAAAAATATTTAAAATATTACAAAATATGTTTTAAAAAAATGTCGAAAACTCAAACCTAAACCCAAATCCAAACAGTACTCGACTCGACATTTATCGGTTTTTGATTGTTTGCCTATTTATTATTTATTAATTAGAGCTATTCCTGATCCTACATTTCTAGTATATACAATTAAATAAAATTAAACATATGTAGAAACATATTTTTTTTAATATTTAAAAAATTAGATAAAAAATATTTCAAAAAATACAACAGATATTTCAAATATTCCAAAATATGTTGAAAACCTAAACCCAAACAGTTCCAAATCGGCGTTGCTCGGTTTTTTATTATTTGCCTATCTATCATTTATTAATTATAACTATTCCTGATTTGGAATTTCTTGCCGTACCCAACTTTGCTTTACTCATTGTTTGATAGCTTACCTATCTATTATTTATTATTTATGGCTATTCATGATTCTGCTTTTCATATACAATAACATAAATTGTTGCTAAAATTCAAACAAATTTATACAAATATTAATATCTCAAAAATTAGTGGAAAAATATTTCAAAAATATTTCAAATAATATTTAAAAAAATACAACACATATTTCCAATATTACAAAATAGTACTTAATAAATATCGAAAACCCAAACCGCACCCTGCGTTGATCGATTTTTGATTGTTTACCTATCTATTATTTATTAATTATAGCTATTCCTGATTCTGTATTCCTAGTATATACAATTAAATAAAATTAAACATATGTAGAAACATATTTTTTTTAATATTTAAAAAATTAGATAAAAAATATTTCAAAAAATACAACAGATATTTCAAATATTCCAAAATATGTTGAAAACCTAAACCCAAACAGTTCCAAATCGGCGTTGCTCGGTTTTTTATTATTTGCCTATCTATCATTTATTAATTATAACTATTCCTGATTTGGAATTTCTTGCCGTACCCAACTTTGCTTTACTCGTTGTTTGATAGCTTACCTATCTATTATTTATTATTTATGGCTATTCATGATTCTGCTTTTCATATACAATAACATAAATTGTTGCTAAAATTCAAACAAATTTATACAAATATTAATATCTCAAAAATTAGTGGAAAAATATTTCAAAAATATTTCAAATAATATTTAAAAAAATACAACACATATTTCCAATATTACAAAATAGTACTTAATAAATATCGAAAACCCAAACCGCACCCTGCGTTGATCGATTTTTGATTGTTTACCTATCTATTATTTATTAATTATAGCTATTCCTGATTCTGTATTCCTAGTATACAACAAATATTTCCAAATATTACAAAATATATTTTTTATAAATGTTCTACAAATATTTTAAAAAGTATATTATTATATCTTATAATATTTATATATTTATTATATAATTATAATATTTTAATTATATCTTAAAATAATAATATTTCAACGAATAGTTGAAAAATATAAAAAATTATTTCAAATAATATTTTTTAAAATACAAAAAATATAAATAATATTACAAAATATATTTTAAAAAAATTTCAAAAAAATGTTTAAAAATATTTAAAAAAAACTTCAAAAATATTTCAAAAAATGTCAAAAATATTTCAAAAATATTTCAAAAAATTTCCAAAATTTCCAAAAATTTCAAAAAAAAATCAAAAAAAATTCAAAAAAATAGTTCGAAAAAATGTAAAAAAAATATTTCAAAAATGCGACGCCGAAGATTTTGGACGACAAAAAATCATTTTAATGGCAAAAGGTCAATTTTTCAGGTTTTTCTGGGGTACGCGGTATAAAATTCAAAAAATTTTCCGGACCAAGACCATACTGTTGCAAATTTATTAAGATCGGGTATAAAATATTTTCGCGACGTACCCCGGTTCTCGAGTTACCTCACCAGATACACACACACATATATATATATATATATATATATATATAATTAAATAGACTTTCTTTTATATAATAGATATATATATATATATATATATTTATATGTGTGTATCTGGTGAGGTAACTCGAGAACCGGGGTACGTCGCGAAAATCTGTTATACCCGATCTTAATAAATTTGCAACAGTATGGTCTTGGTCCGGAAAATTTTTTGAATTTTTTATGGCGTACCCCAGAAAAACCTAAAAAATTGACTTTTTGCCATTAAAATGATTTTTTGTCATCTAAAATATTCGGCGTCGCTTTTTTGAAATATTTTTTTTATATTTTTTCGAAATATTTTTTTGAAATTTTTTTAAAATATATTTTGTAATATTATTTATTTTTTTTGTATTTTTAAAAATATTATTTTTTATATTTTTTTATATTTTTCAACTAATCGTTGAAATATTATTATTTTAAGATATAATTAAAATATTATAATTATATAATAAATATATAAATATTATAAGATATAAATATTATACTTTTTAAAATATTTGTAGAACATTTATAAAAAATATATTTTGTAATATTTGGAAATATTTGTTGTATTTTTTATATTATTTTTTGAAATATTTTTGAAATATTTTTCCACTAATTTTTGAGAAATTAAAAACGAATATTTGTCTAAATTTGTTTGAATTTTAGCACAAATTTATGTTATTATATATGAAAGGCAGAATCATGAATAGCCATAATTAATAAATAATAGATAGGCAAACTATTAAACAACGAGTAAAGCCGATTTGGAACGGTTTGGGTTTAGGTTTTCAACATATTTTGGAATATTTTAAATATTTTTTGTATTTTTTGAAATATTTTGCACTAATTTTTTAAATATTAAAAAAAATATTTTTCTACATTAGTTTGTATTTTAGATAAACTTTGTTTAATTGTATAGTATATTTATTAATTATTAATTAGAGCTATTCCTTATTCTATATTTATAGTATATAAATATAGAATCAGGAATAGCTCTAATTAATAAATAATAAATAGGTAAACAATCAAAAACTGGTACTGTTTGGGTGTGAGTTTTGGTTTGAGTTTTCGACATTTTTTGTTATATTTTAAATATTTGTTGTATTTTTTAGCAATTATATATTTTAGCATAATCATGAATATTTGTATTTTTTATATTATAGCCTATAATTGATTTTTTTATAATTGATTTTTTTAAATATATTTTGTAATATTTAAAAAAATATTATTTTTTATATTTTTTATATTTTTCAACTAATTGTTGAAATATTATTATTTTAAGATATAATTAAAAGATTATAATTATATAATAATTATATAAATATTATAGATATAAATATTATATTTTGTTAAATATTTTTAGAACATTTAAAAAATATATATTTTGTAATATTTGTTGTATACTAGCAATGCAGAATCAGGAATAGTATAATTAATAAATAATTATTTATTATTTATTATTTATTATAAATGATAGGAAAACAATCAAAAACCGAGTAATGCAGGGTACGGTTTTGGTTTGGTTTTCGATATTTTTAAGTCATATTTTGTAATATTGTAAATATTTGTTGTATTTTTTAAAATATTTTTAGAACATTTAAAAAATATATATTTTGTAATAGTTGTTGTATACTAGCAATGCAGAATCAGGAATAGTATAATTAATAAATAATTATTTATTATTTATTATTTATTATAAATGATAGGAAAACAATCAAAAACCGAGTAATGCAGGGTACGGTTTTGGTTTGGTTTTCGATATTTTTAAGACATATTTTGTAATATTGTAAAATTTGTTGTATCTTTTGAAATATATTTTGAGATATTAAAAACTAATATTTGTCTAAATTTGTTTGTATTTTAGCAAAGATGTATGTTATTTTTTATACTAGAAAGGCAGAATCATGAATAGCCATAATTAATTAATAGTATACTATCGATAGATTCTATCTATAGATAGGCAAACTATCAAACAATGAGTAAAGCAGGGTTGATTACGACAAGCAATTCCAAATCAGGAATAGTTATAATTATTAAATGATAGATAGGCAAATAATAATAAACAAAGCAACGTCGGTTTGGGTTTGGGTTTTCAACATATTTTATAATATTTGAAATATTTGTTGTATTTTTTAATATATTTTTTGAAATATTTGTTCACTAATTTTTGAAATATTAAAAAAATATATTTTTACATTTGTTTGTATTTTGGTTATTTATTATTTTATTTATTTATTATTTTTGTTATTTATTATTTATTATTTTTTGGTTATTTATTATTTATTATTTTGGTTATTTATTATTTTTTGTATTTTGGTTATTTTTTGTTTGTATTTTTATATTTTCCTTTAATTTTTTAGATACACTTTATTTAATTGTATATACTAGAGATATCGAATCAGGAATATCTCTAATTAATAAATAATAAATAGGCAAACTATAACACAACGAGTAAAGCAGAGTTGGGTACGGCAAGAAATTCCAAAACAGGAATTGTTATAATTAATAAATGATAGATAGACAAATAATAAAAAACCGATCAACGCCGATTTGGAACGGTTTGGGTTTAGGTTTTCAATATATTTTGGAATATTTGAAATATCTGTTGTATTTTTTGAAATATTTTTTCACTAATTTTTTAAATATTAAAAAAAATATGTTTCTACATTTGTTTGTATTTTAGATTAACTTTATTTAATTGTATATACTAGAAATGTAGGATCAGGAATAGCTTTTTTAAAATCTGTTATACCCGATCTTAATAAATTTGCAACAGTATGGTCTTGGTCCGGAAAATTTTTTGAATTTTTTATGGCGTACCCCAGAAAAACCTAAAAAATTGACTTTTTGCCATTAAAATGATTTTTTGTCATCTAAAATCTTCGGCGTCGCTTTTTTGAAATATTTTTTTTATATTTTTTCGAAATATTTTTTTGAATTTTTTTGATTTTTTTTTGAAAATTTTTGAAATTTTTTTGAAATTTTTAAAATATTTTGATATTTTTTTGAAATATTTTGAAATATTTTTAAACATTTTTTTTGAAATATTTTTAAACATTTTTTGAAATATTTGTAAACATTTTTGTGGACATTTTTTTGAAATTTTTTTAAAATATATTTTGTAATATTATTTATTTTTTTTGTATTTTTAAAAATATTATTTTTTATATTTTTTTATATTTTTCAACTAATCGTTGAAATATTATTATTTTAAGATATAATAATATAATAAAATATTATAATTATATAATAAATATATAAATATTATAAGATATAAATATTATACTTTTTAAAATATTTGTAGAACATTTATAAAAAATATATTTTGTAATATTTGGAAATATTTGTTGTATTTTTTATATTATTTTTTGAAATATTTTTGAAATATTTTTCCACTAATTTTTGAGAAATTAAAAACGAATATTTGTCTAAATTTGTTTGAATTTTAGCACAAATTTATGTTATTATATATGAAAGGCAGAATCATGAATAGCCATAATTAATAAATAATAGATAGGCAAACTATTAAACAACGAGTAAAGCCGATTTGGAACGGTTTGGGTTTAGGTTTTCAACATATTTTGGAATATTTTAAATATTTTTTGTATTTTTTGAAATATTTTGCACTAATTTTTTAAATATTAAAAAAAATATTTTTCTACATTATTTTGTATTTTAGATAAACTTTGTTTAATTGTATAGTATATTTATTATTTATTAATTAGAGCTATTCCTGATTCTATATTTATTCTTTACTCATCAGCTCACATTTATTTTATTGTATATAAATAATAGTTAGGAAAAAATTAAATATAAATATTTAGTAATGCAGAATTAGGAACAGCTATAATTAATAAATAATAGATAGGAAAATAATCAAAACCGAGCAACGCCGGGTTGGGTACGGCTAGTATATATATATAATTAAATAGACTTTCTTTTATATAATAGATACACACATATATAGGGGATAGTAACTGAATACGGACACTCTCGGTATCTCAGAAACCATGCATCCTACAAAAAAATGTTTAATGAATAGAATATTGATAATCATATAAATAGTCTATATAAGTATATATTATTTTTGTATTACTTTTTAAATTTATGAAAAAAGTATTCAACTTAAAACCTTCTCAAGAATATTTATTTTATTTTATTATATTTGTATTATTTGGTGGAGTCCTTTCATCCCATCTAGGAACTTAGATGAAGTTTTCACTTATAACCATATATGGCTATAATGTCCCTTCATGTAGGATATAATGTCCCTTGGGTAACCATAGTTTTTACGAGAGACGATAATTTATTTATACACAATTATATAAAATCACTTCTAAATATTATTTTAAGAACTATTTTAATGGTCCGGACGATGCTTGAACCCGCATCCTACTGATAATGTGTCCGACGCATTAGACAACTGAGCCACACAGGCATTTGTAGTATATATATATATGAATGAATGAAATCAGTTTATAGACATACGACATACTATGTATATCATACGTCTATGGAGGATCAGTGAAAGCCTAGGCTTTATTTGGTCGATACCTCCAATATGTTCATGTACAGATTACAATATTAGTCAAAGTAATAATATAATAATAATGATTCATGTGTTAGCATTCTTTGTAATAAAATAGAAGATACGTATATATATATATATATATATATATATATATATAAATTAATAAAAATAATAAAACACTGTTCATGAACATAAGTTATCATCATATTTCAATCCATTACATTAAAGTAAATAATAAAATAAGATAATAAAATAATTGTATAATATTAAAATGTATTAAAATATATATTAGTAAAATATGTAAATTTACAATATTGAGAACTTGTTAATAAAAATAGTAAATTATTATAAATATGTGTAAAATAAAAATATCTAAAAGTATGTTATAAAATTAAAACTACTAAACAAAAATTAATCATCTTTCAATAAGACGTGCAATGGCGCCACATTCCTGTCAAATTACAGATGACTAATAATACCAATAATAATTTAAAACAATATTTAAAACAATAAACGAAACAAGATGTAAAACAAATATAAATATTAAAAAAAAATAAATATTAAAATATATAAAATATATAAAAAAAAAACTAATATTTACTTATAAATGAATATTTTAATGTTTTTTTTTAGAATAAATACATTATTAATATTCTTTTTTTCGTAAAAGATTATTAAACATTAATTCATTATATAACTTTGGTCCTTTAAAAAATATTGTATTTTTTAATTTATTTGATTTCATAAGTGGTAGAATAAATTTATTTTTTAGTTTATTTAACTTGAAATATGAGTTATAATCTAATTTATATTTATTATTTAAGAAATTATAGATTAATAATGTGTTTCTATATATAATTAGATCTTCAAATTTTAAAATATTATTTTTTTTTAAAAAAGTACCAGTATGTGTTAGACGTATTAATGGTAATTTTGATTTATCTATTATTTGTTTATTAATAATTCTTATAACTTTTTTCTGTAACATAATTAATTTTGTAATATTTGATTTATAAGTATTTGACCATACTTCAATCCCATATGATAAATTAGATAAATAGAACGAATTATATAACAAAATTAAATTTTTTGTATCTAAAAAATATATTTTTTTTATAGTATATATAATTTTTGACAATTTATTCGATAAATAATTTATATGTTTTTTGTAGGTCATTTGGGAATCTAAGTAGATCCCAAGAAATTTATAATTATTAACTATATCGATTTTAATGTTATCTATTGTTATATCTTTTAATATACTAGAATTTATATATGGCAATATTTGTGTTTTGTCGATATTTAACTTAAGCTTATTTATATCAAACCATTTTTTTAATATATCCATGTAATATTGCAAATAATATGTTAATAATATATCATTTTCAGCAAATATAGTTATAGATGTATCATCTGCATATAAATTGATATTAATATTATTTACTTGTTCATTATTAAAAATATTTGATATTTCATTTATAAAGATAATAAATAGTAGAGGTCCCAGAACAGATCCTTGCGTCACTCCATATCTAATAATCTTTCTAGATGATAGAGTATTATCAATTCGTGTTATAATATTTCTATTTGTAAGATAACTTTTAATAAATAAATTTGTATCACCTCTAAACCCTATACATTCCAATTTAGCAAGTAAAATATCATGATCAACCACATCAAATGCTTTCTTGAGATCTAAGAATATAGTAGCTACTTTTTTTTTTGAGAGAGTTTATGTAAAATGAAATGCAGAATATTTAATAATGATAAGGTTGTATTTGATCTGGGAACAAAACCATATTGATTTTTGTTAATAATATTATGCTTAAATATATATTTTGATAATCTATTAAAAATAATTTTTTCAAAAATTTTAGATATTTGTGGTAGTAATGAAATTGGCCTGTAATTGGATATTTGTTGTTTATCATTAGTTTTATATAAAGGTTTAATAATTGCAATTTTCATATTGTCAGGAAATGTATTTGTTTGGATACTTAAATTAAATATCTTTTTTAATGGTTCTAAAATATATTGAATAATATCTTTTATTAAGGTCATGTCATGATTATTTATATCTAATGATCTTTTTGATTTAATATCCTTAGTCACTTTAATTATTTCATCATTGTCAATTGGTAAAAAGTAAAAACTATTAAAATTATTAGATAACAATTCTTTAAAATCATTTTTATTTATATTATTAATTGAATTATTTATTTTACTTCCAATGCACGAAAAATACTCATTAAATGCATTACATTGTTCGTACCTTTCATTCATTTTAATATTATTATCTATGAAAGTATTTGGATAATCCGAGTCTGTAGGTTTTATTATTTTATTAATGACTTTCCAATTTTCTTCTTGTGTATTTGCAGTAAAAAGATTTTTATAGTAATTATTTTTTTAAATTTTAATATTTTTATTAATTTTATTTTTTAATTTTTTATATTTACCAAATATACAAGGACAATTGTAAATTTTGTATTTTGTATATAATTTATTTTTCTTTTTTATTGCATTTTTTAATTTATTATTTAGCCATGGATTAAAATTGTTATTCAATTTAATTCTTTTTTTAATAAAAGGACAGTGCTTATTAATACTCTTAGTTAATATATCAATAAATGCATTGTATAGTTCACAACAATTCTGATTATTTAAAATGGTATTCCAATGTATTGTACCTAGTTCTAATTTTAGATTATGTAAATTTAATTCATTAATATTTCGTGAATATGTATATTGATCCTTTCTTTTAATAAATAGATTATAATTAAAAATACAAAATATTAATGAATGATCGCTAATATCTGTATGTATTAAACCTAGCATTACATCAGAACAATTTGTAAAAATATTGTCTAAACTTGATATTGAATTTTGGGTGATTCTTGTGGGCATATCAATTATATTAGATATACCTAATTGGATCAATATATTTTTAAACGAGTTAGATAATACAGTATTATTTAATAAATTAATATTATAATCACCACAAATATACATTTCTCTACTTATATATTTATGAAATAAGTTAAACAATAAATTAATAAAATCATTTCCATTATAATCAGGTGATCTGTAAACAGATGGTATAATTTTAAAATCATTAGAATTAATAATTATTTTAATTGATATAATATCAATATAATCCATTATAGAACAAGTAAGGTCTTCAATTGTGCAACATTCTATCAGTTTACTAACTAATATAAGTACATCTCCGCCTCTCTTTTTATTGGATAAAATTATATTTTTTATAAAAATATTATAATTAGGGAAATATATATCTGGGTAATCTTTATCAGTAAGCCATGTTTCCGTTAATATAATAATATCAGGTTTATGAGTCAAGTTATCGATAAATATTAATAATTTATTTATATTTTTATTAAAACTTCATATATTTAATAATATCATTGATAGGCTTGTCATATACACATATATATATATATATATATATATATATATATATATATATATATATATATAAATGTAAATGTATTAATATAAAACATAACAATATATTATTACATTATTAATAACTAAAGTATTCTATACATTATAAGCAAAAATGCTATATTTGTTATAAAATATTAATTAAGTTTTTATAAAATATTAATTAAGCATATATATATATATATATAGGTCATATAAGTTCCTAATACGGACACCCTATAACCAATCGGCGTGCAGCGTGTGAATTATTCTAATTTTCATAAAAATCGCTTGCGTTATAATATTAATTTCACCAATGAATCTAAATCTAAAAAAGTAATTATTTAGATACTTAACTTGTATTACCTGATTATCTGTCCCGTAGCGTTGAGCCGTAAGAATCGCTCACAATTGTCCTCCACTATATGTTACTATCATGGCGTCACATACATGTATACATTTAGTCCTGATCACTCGTAGTCCACTAGTAGTCCCATCCTATATGTTGTCGGACCATTTGAGTCTCGGATGACATTTCTTTCTTGTGCCATTGACAGTACCTCGAAGGAATATTTTTGATATAGAGTAATCGTGCGAATTATATGACCATTCCACCGTAGCTTTCTCTATTTCACTTTTGTTAGAAGGTTTTTGTGATTGCCGATTATCATGAAAACTCTGTTTCTGACTTCCTTATTTGTAATTCTGTCATTATATGATATTTTGAGTAATCTTCTTATACATCTGAAATCCATTGTTGTTATTCTACTTTGAAGTTCTTGGCTGGTTGTCCACGTTTCACATGCATATAAAAATATTGAACTTACAAGTGAATGTAAGAGAAGAATTTTGGAGTTTAACGTTAAGTTTCTGTCGTTCCATATTGGATTATGTTTTGTTAATGAAGCTGTCGTTTGGGCAATTCTTGAAAGGATTTCTTTTGTCGAGCCATTATCATCTAAGATGGAGCCCAAGTATTTAAAAGTATCGACTGATTCAATTATTTCGCCATGTAAGGATATATTATTATTGAAGTGCCCTTCACAGTTTGTCATGATTGTTGTCTTGTTTGTATTGATTTCCATGCCATAAGTTCTATAGAAGTTCTATAGAAGTAGAATCTATTTTGTTCATCAGATTAACAAGTTCGTGTTCACTTCCTGCTAGACCGTCGATATCATCCGCACATCTTAAATTTGTAATTACTCTTCCTCCAATAGATACTGTACCTTTTTGGTCTAATAGAGCTTCGTTCATTATTTGCTCCAGCATTATATTGAATAATGTGGGGGATAATAGACATCCTTGGCGTAAACCGGTTCTTGTGGTGAATCATTCTCCGACTTTACCTTCAGAGTGTATTGCGCTTATTGCTTTATCGTAGAGGCTTTGTATTACTTTTATGAGTCTGGCATTGATATTGAATCTTTTCATTGTATCCCAAAGTGATGCATGCCATATCCTATCGAAATATTTTTTAAAGTCGATGAATATATGATAAAACAGTTTTTGATGTTAGGTGTATTTATCTTGAATTATTCTTAAGTTGAAGATTTATTAATTAGTGCTTCTATCAGCTCTACAACCTGCTTGTTCTTCTTACAATAGTTCTCCGGCAATTGGTTGCAGTCTTCTCAAGATAACTTTCAGCATTATTTTACTCATATGTGAAATGAGACTTATGTTTCTATAGTTCTCACACTTCTGAATATTTCCTTTCTTATGTATACATATAATTAAGGATTGGGTCCAAACCATGGGCCAATTCCATATTTTATTGCATACATTTTTAACACTGAGATCATATTTTCACCTCCAGATTTCAATAATTCTCCGGTTATATTATCTACTTCTGTTGATTTACCACTTTTTAGTGACTATATAGCTGATACAACTTCGCTTTTTAAAATAGGATAATTGTAATTATCTGTAGGTTCTGTTGCATTTAGTATAGACGTAGACTTATCATTATTGTAATTGTACAACTCTGAGCAGTATTCCGTCCATCTTATAATCACGCTATTTTTATCATTAATGCAATTACCATCTTTATTTTGAATATTAGTTGAAGCTCTCTGTTTAGGTTTTGTTAAATCTTTAACGATGTGATAGATCATGATTCTGCAAATGAAATCTTCGAATAAAAAAACAAAGAGTGATCGCAGACGAATTACTCGACATGTGTGACCTCAGAAGAAAATTAAAGAAAAACAAATCCGAAACTAGAAATACGTACAAGATAATTAACTCGCATATCAAGAGAGCCATGAAGAAGGCAAAAGAAGACTGGGTTAATCGTAAATGTAAGGAAATTTACACTTGTTTTACACATAATAATACAAAGAAAGCCTATCACATCGTTAAAGATTTAACAAAACCTAAACAGAGAGCTTCAACTAATATTCAAATTAAAGATGATAATTGCATTAATGATAAAAAGAGCGTGCAGTGAACAGAACAGTGCACTGAATGTAGTTGTTTTACTATTTCGTCAGTACTATTTAGTTCTTCCAGTTTTAGATCAATTAATTTGCCATCAATTTGCTTTTTAAACATTTTTCAGTTTCTGTATTTTTTAATTTATCCGCAGATTAAACTTTAGTCTAACAAATTTATTTTTATTTGGGCTTCTAAGACGTAGATTGAATTTCATCATTACTAGATCATGGGCGCGTTCTATGTCGGTTCCAGGAAAATATCGTGTTTTGTTTATATTAACACTTGTGGCGAATATTTTCTGCGTTCAAATATCTATTTGATTATGGTGTAAGCATCCAGTACTATGACATGTGTTAATCCTAGATTTTGTTATGTGGAGCAAATGTGTTGGTAGCGATTATACTATTTATTTTAATGAATTCAAGTAGACTTTGTCCTCTTTCGTTTGTATTTTCATTACAGTATTTACCAGATACATTTTCCCAATATAAGTTAGCATCCTTTCCAATTGTTGCGTTCCAGTCACCTTGCATGAGGTCATACAAGGTGAACTTGTATTATTAATTAATAAAATAATAATAAAAATTAATAAATTAATTACTAATTAAATTATATTGAATTATTAATAAAATTAATTATAAATCAATTATTTATAATTTATCTGATTGGTTCATAAATAGTATATAGTTTATCAATAGATATAGAATAGCTTACTCTATATATATATATATATATATATGAGTTTATCTAGTAGTATATATGGTATCCGACACTGTCCGTATTCGGACATGGGTACCGAATACGGACATCCCCGTCATCTATTGAATAAAAAGGTTAAATAACATTTTAAAATCTAAATAATAACTATAATCATATAATATTAATATATTGTAATTTTTGGATAAAATTATTGAGTCATAAAATGTTAAGACCATTTATTGTTACCATTTATTGTCCGTATTATGTTACTTTCCCCTATATATATATATATATATATATATATATATATATATATATATATGTATATTAAAATTATATATTATAAATAATTGGACCCCTTATGAAATATACCTTCCTGTGCCCCTAACAGATATCAATCTGATTTAAACATATAGGAACATATTTAACACCTATGTCGGAATCCGACAGTCGGATCCGGTGGAATACTATGCCGTTGTTATTCCGGGCCATGGATGATCCTTAATATTGAGGTATCCTTAATATTTATCAATATGTATTCAGTAAGTTTAAACTAATTAGTAGGTATTTATAGCACATATCTCCTAACCAAATGACAGCCGTTATTCATATTACCTTAATAGTTCGCCCACAAAATGTTCTCTCACCCGTTGGGAAATAAATCATTACCAAATCCGCTACTGCCCATTGGATAGCTAGTAACTCCTCCGCTATATATACAGTACAGGTATCAGTGATACCGTTACATCCACCCATTGTATTAGCCCACTTTCTGCAGTGTTTACCAGTTGCACGTGCCGTATAGTAGGCGTGTTTAGCCGATGATGATAGAAAGGGGGCGTGGGGCTTGAGTACCTAACTATATATACTATACATAGGCCTACTATATATGCCTATAGACATGTATACATGCGCATTCCTAAACAAAAAGTGTTTATATTATATACTATAGATAGGGGCGCTGCAACAGGAAGGCCGGGGGATATGTCCCCCCATACCTCCTATGTATTGGTCTCCCCCCCCCCCACTTTTATCACAACATTTATTTTGATTGGCCCCCCTAGATACAAAATCGTCCCAGCGCCCCTATATATACATATATATATATATATATATATATATATATATATATATATATAATATTTGTCAATAAATACAATTGATATATATATATATACTAGTATACTAGTAAATGGAGCTCCGTTATAAAGATATTATTATATCTCATAATATATAAATTGTATGCTATAGATCTATAATAACTCGAGTTTTTGGTTCATTAATCTTATATCCCCATTAAGATTATAGCCACTGTATTAATACAATTGCCTTTAATCTTTAATCTATACCCGTGGATCTATACATTAGTGAAACGTCCTCATAGTGTGCTTTGATTGGATTATATACAATAGGCATCGCTATGGTTACGGTAATAATAAACATGTGTTTCATATAGTTCGTTGTGTAATTATTGTAATAGAATTCATTTACATACTCAATTTAATTAATAATTATATTTAATTGAATATACAGATAAATTTGTATAATGAATGCGAATATTAAACTTTTATTATAGAGGTTAATTACGTATAATAATATAAATATAATTTTAAATTTTAAATTTAATTTATAATAATTTTAAATGAAAAACTTAATTATTATTAATGATATACAATATATATATTAATAAATATATAATAATTATACATTAATATAAAAATATATATATATACACATTACTCTACTCCCTCTCGTCTCTACTCGTTATTATATACAATACTATGTTTACTTTTTACCAGTCTGATTTATTAAATCACTGATTTAATAAATCAGTCTGATATAATTATGATATAATTATGTATATTTAATATAATATCATAATAATATATATAATATATATTATATATATAATATATATATTATATATATATATATATAATTAAATAATGGAATAAATAATTTACCACAAATAATATTTATAGTATTATATTTGAAATATAATAATAATTATTATTATAATAATTGAACAATTTATTTCCCATAATTGTTTATACCTAATAGTATAATAGTATAATATATTAGGATTTAATACATTTGTAAGGTTTGTTAGTTAGTTTGAATTTCCTACTAATATAATTATTATGAAAAAAAATTCAACTTATTTTCTAGTAACTATCTATAGTATATGCAATACTAAGTATTGCATTACATTTTGATTAGAGGTAATAATTAAAAACTTACTAATTAACTATAAAATTTATAAATAAAATAAATCATTATTATCATTCAAATATATATACTATATAATATAGAAATCAGATATTACGATCAATTGCGGATTACCATTAATAAGTAACTATACAATTTAACTATTCTAACTTTATTAATAACTATAATTAATATCACTCTTAATAATGATATATTCTACGATATTCATTATTTCATATATAATTTACATTCAGATACAAGTTAAGAATAATGTAAGAGTTAACCAAATACCAGGGAAGGAAAGACATTATGAATCATGAATATTTATAACCAGTACAATTAAACACCTGCGATCATGCCAGTCGCCCAAACTAGATTGGAATCTTTGCAGATTTGTAAGTTACTACAATGCGTAAGAACGAAGGACTATTTACAAATCGAAAAGCTCACAATGAACGGAGTACCTCAGGTTATTAATATTTATTATTTAATGGAAATATGTCGTCGCGTTAAATAATAAAGTGATTACAATTTTACATTATTGCAGGCGGAGTAATGTAATTTTACAATAATATAATTTATGTGAGTATAAGATTTTTATAATTAATTAATAAGTAATTCATACATGTGATTACTTTCAAATGTTATTGTAATCACAATAAAACCAATAATTATATATAGATAACATAATATAACATACGATTTTTCGTTAAAAATATCGAAGTTTTCGGCATCATTTCTAAACGTTTCAGTTTGAAAGTTACGGAAACAGTTTTCTGAAATCCTATTTTTATAAACTATTCAATTGTATTTGTATTTGCCGAATGAGTCATTTATGCATACATTCATTGTAGTTATACAAATAAATGTGTATCTATCTATCTATCCGATATAATACGAGTAACTTTGTATCCAATCTTTTGATTACGTTACGATTACAATACTATTGTCTGTGTGTGTGTGTTACGATCAGTTGGTGAACTACAACGACCCCACCTCCGGAGAAACACCGCTAAGTACGGCTGCACTCGTTAACGACGAATCCATGATCTCGTTTCTCATCGATTTGGGGGCCCATCCGGACGTCCGAGATCTCAAGGGTTATTCTTCTACTATCTGTGTAAATAGCATCTTTCTTAAGTAATCATATTCGATACTTGATATAACTTAAAATAATACTATATATTCTATACATTCGTATATATTTAGATATATTTTTGTGCGTAAAAATATATTTATGTGAATATTGTAATGAATAATAAATAAGTTTGCTGTACTTCGTACGTAACCGAGTCACTCGTAATGCTAACCAACCACTCGTAATATCACATCACTAGCCACTAGTATATCTAACTGCATTACACCTATATCTACATATATACCTACACACATATACCTCTACTCCTATACACCTATACCTAAGCATATACCTAAGCATATACATATATGCCTATATCTATATACCTATACCTACGACTATACCTATACTCCTATACCTATATACCTACACCTATACCTCTACACCTATACCTCTACACCTATACCTCTACACCTATATGCCTATGTACCAGGCAGGACCGCAGTGATGAGGGCTGCAGAGCTAGGACACGTACAATGCGTGGAGGCGTTGACGGCTTCAAGTTGTAACATGACATTGACCGACCTTCAGGGCAAAGGTCAGTATAGTAACGACACCTATTGAGTCATCGATCAGCCTCGTATCGTTAATAACTACTAAAGGCAAGTCGAATTAGAGGTATACATCGAATTATTTTATTATTACTATTACTACAATGTAGTAGTGGTGGTAGTAACTTTTATGCTTAGTTTTAAAGCTAAGCTAAAAACTTATTTATTCAGTAACGACTAACTTTATTAATTATAAATTGTCATAATTTCTCTCTATAGAGAGAGTATACACTATTATTTATATACTTATTATATTTAAACGGTGTTAAAATAAAATAATAATAATAATAATTAATATCCGTCTAATATCATTACCAATTACTGAAGGTTATATAAACTCAGTCTCGTGTCGGTATGACTTTAACTATCTATCTATGATGAATCATCTCATGATGGTGTAATGTGTTCAACTGAATAGTAGTGCCTTGATAACTATACAATATAATAATGTAATACTATTATTTATTGAATCACGAAAATTAAAATGCGATATGAATAATGGATACAAATAGACACTTTGTTTACGTGGCAGTAACCCTGATGAGTCATAGTTATGTTACTCAATATTGTACAAGATCAAGTGTTATCAGAGTTTACAGTTATCATTATTTAATAGATTTATATACAATGAATTGTATACTCTGAATTCATACACAATTTATATAAGATTCAATATAGAAATATAAATATAATTAATTTTCATAATAAAGCAAAATGTATGTCTAAATGATATAATATTATTAACAAAAATTATTTTATGTAATAGTAGCATCATATCTTATTATATTTGTAGTAATATGACAACTATTTTTGCCATAACTATATTGAACACTGACTTATTATAGTTTATATAATTATTTAATTATATAGTCTTATATTTTATTAATATTACATCAACATTATAGAATATACATATACATTTTTCCCAAGTTTATCATTATTTCAATAACAATGCATGCTTTTTACTACAGTTTCGCACTAATTAGTATATATAACTACTAATTAGCTAATGCAATTACGTGAATCACAAATCATATATCAACATATAAAAATTGTCTAGTTTTTAAACATCTCTGTACTGAGCTACTTCGTCACCCGTAACCACAACAGTGTACCGTGTAACCTGCTAAGGGTGTTGTTCTAGCACACTTTAAAACGGCCTGTGTTAGCTAAGGCATCAGACACACAAGAAGTAGGATGCGGGTTCAAGCCCCATCTAGATCATTAAAATATGTCTTAAAATATTATTTAAAAGTGATCTTATATAATTGTGTATAAATAAATGATCGACTCTCATTAAAACCATGGATGCCTTAACATGAAAGCGGCTATAAAATAACAATAACAATAACAATAACATCACCCATAACCACTACCCCATCAGGGATTCTGTTCTACCCCATCACCCATAACCACTACTTAATCAGGGATTCTGTTCTACCCCATCACCCATAACCACAACCCAACCAGGTGTTCTGTTCTACTGCGTGAACCCGACGCAAAGACACGAGAGGTGCATGCAGATCGTGATCGACAACGGAGCCGACGTAAACAACGTTGCCATGGATACGACTCCGGTGTTTGTGGCCGCCTGCGATATCGGCACCGAGAGTCAGGCTGTCTGTCTGAAACTGTTGAACATGGGCGCAGATCCCAACAGTAAAATTGAGGTTCAGAGATGTGTGGTGACGTGTACGATAGTTGATTATATATATATACATGTTGTAATAGTAAATTATAGTATAGATTATATATCATATATATATATATATATAGTCGTGTGTGTGTTAATATTAATTCTCTAATTATTTAGTAATGGATATTTTTACGAATTCTGCAATTCTATTGAATATTATTCAACGGCGAGATAGTGTCTGAATATTTATTATTAAAATAATCCCACATGAGTTGCAATCGGTTATTGCTAAATACGTTGTTCGTGTATTCTATCGCCCCCCCCCCCCCCCCCCCCGCGTTCACAACGATTAGAAAACGAATCGGTCAGCCTTGATGGCTGCCTGCGCGAGTGGTTCCACGGAGATGGTTCGCGAAATGCTCTCTCGAGGAGCTGCTCACGACCTTTTAACCTTGAAAACACGTATCCACGTATCGCACGAGGCCGCGTCATCGGGTTAATGATGTTCTTAATTCTGTATATCCTTCTATCAATCTATGAATTGCTTTCACATTATCGTTATCATTTAAATATCATCTAGAAATATTATCTTATTCAAACGTTACGATTATATTAAAATATATACAATATGAGCTATGAATGAGTGAATTTATTTACTGAATATTGGAGATATTAATCAAATGGATCCAGTAGCTATATTTAACTCATACTAAGGATAGCAGTACTATAGCAATAATAACACGCGCACGGACAGGAAGTCTGGATTCTCTGATGTCGTTGGCAGCGTACGGAGCATGTTTCGATCAGGCGGACGAACACGGCAACACTCCGATACATTACGCAGCGAAGAACGGGCACGCCATGTGTTGCAAGTTCCTCTCTCAAAGAGGTATGTATGAAATGTTCAACCGAAGACTCACTAGCAGTGTATATATATATATAATATGATATAATTGCGGATAATATCTAAAGCATATTAGAAAATTAGATTAGAATTTTTTAATATATAAACGCATGTATACAGTTTACATACATGTACCAAACCCTTATTAATTAATTGTTAATAACCAATTATTAATGAATTATCCGAATATTAAAATATTGCATTACAATATTTATAATAATCCAACACTTGCCCCATCTGCATACGATACATTGCATAAGTAATCACATCATAAATACACCTCAAGAAACACGTGTATATTAGTTACTATTCTGTAGGCTGTAATCCGAAACCAAAAAATGAAGAGGGAAACACAGCGAAACAGATCGCTAAAGATAACGGCCATAAGGAAGCCCTGAAGGAATGTAAGAAAGCTGAGAAATCATTCGGAAAACTAGGGAAGAATAATGATCCTTGGGCCCTCGCGTTGTACGATTTATGTTCGGAAAGGGAGAATCAGGTACGTCTGTTAATATTAACTCTTGTTTAATATATGTTAGAATATATCATAGAAATGTTAGTTATTTATAAGGATAATACTATGATATTTATGTTAGATACACAATTTGTATATAAATTTAATAAACAATTCGTATACCTATTATAATAATTATTATTATTATCTATTGCGTTGTTATAATAATTAAAGTTGGTTTATTTTATTTAATGATTGTACTAAATTCGATTATATCAGATAAACATTATGTTATTAATATTGAAATAAATTTATTTAAATAATGACAATATAACAATAATTATATTATATAATACGAATATTAATTTTAATTATAATTTTTATTTATATAACTAATTTAATCTGAAAATTTGTTTCGAATGATTTGATTTGTACAAACTTGTTCTTATATGTAATCATACCCATCTGTAGCAGTACCCATGGTATCAAGTAAAATAATGTATAGATAATGATAATAATTATCACGAAAATATAATAATAAAAATTATAATATTATTTATAATTTCAAATATAATAATTAATTATTAATTAAATGATATATATTAGTAACTAATTATAATCAGTATTTTTATAAATATTAATATATTAACTTATAATTCACTAATGTTTAATTATCATTAGTTCAGGGAATTATGTAATAAAGTGGACATTGATCAGAGGGGTTTTGTGACGAGGGAAGATTTTCTAGAAATCTTACAAACAATGAATGCCCCACTACCTTCAGAAACAGACATGAAAACTTTACTTATGGTTATAGTTATATACATATGCATATACGAATACGTAATTCTATTACAAATAATTATGAATATATATATATATATATATATATATAATGGTGATTACATTCTTACTATGTATATCAAATGTAAAGTTCAGTAATCAGATTCATACGGGACTTATTGATATTAGATTAGTCTACTAAAGTTTACGCACGAGCGCACAAGGTATACTCACTAATTATGTATGGACATTGATTTTCTAAATTATTTTTTATAATACTGATTACGTGTTGCCGAGTGAAAACGTTAATGAATCAGCGAATGTTTAATACTTATGTTTGATTTACTCCTGTACATGTTTACACAGTTCACTCTATATATAGATTTATAATTAACTCACTTTCTGTGTAATTAACTATAAGCAGTTCACTCTCTAAGTAATTCACTCTCAAGGTTGGGCAGTGTGGCCGCAATATACTGGTCATTTGGCAGTACTATTTAATTTCAAAGTGAAAGTTCGCTAACATAAATATCGCTGAAATTGTGCGAATACAAATAAATTTTATTTACCGTGAAAATGAAAGTTCTATTATAAGTGAAAGTGCTATAATGTATTTAGAGAGCCAGAGCACATGCAAGCTATATTATGTAACAGTTAGCCAATACTGGTAACTCTTTATTATTAATAATCTATAAACATGTATACAAAATCTATACGTTAAATGTATAACTCATTTCACTCTACAAGTTAACACTAAGCCTAACTATATATATCTATCCATCTCACTCTACAAGCTAACCTCAAGCATGTGTTCCTGTCACTAATAGGTACACGATAACAAAGCGCACGACGGAATCGTAGAGATTAATGATTTCCTCTCCGGCAAGAAATACGTTAATAAGCAATACGTGAGGGCTGCTTTTGAACCGAAATCAAAGAAGAAGAAAAAAGGAGGAAAAGGTAATTATTAACCGTTTATTATTTAAGAATTTAATCCAAATTCAAAGGTTAGTTCTGAAATAAATTATTTTTTGGAATACAATTATAATATATTATGTATTATTACTACTATGATTAATAATTATTATAAACTATAATTATTAATAAGTATTATTAATTTGTTTAATATTTTGACAGATATAAAAAGAGGTAATTTTACGATATTCTTTTTCTATAAATTTCTTTTATCGCCTGGTTCACTTATTAAATTCAGCATTCAAAGATTATATATTCTCGCATGCTCTATTTAGCTAAACCAAAGAAATGTACACATATACAACACTACGCGCGCTCGTACCCCAGGCAAGAAGGGTAAAACGAAGATCCCGCTACCGATATGCACCCTGATTGATGGTCCGCGCGCTAAAGATGGCGGCCCCCCTCCCGAATACGTCGCCAGACACAATCACTACACCGACCTCGGTAGGTTCTCCAGAGACAATCCTCCGGAACATCCGCTTCAGGACGACTCCGGCTGGTTAGCGGTTAAGGCCTTCGTATGTTCTGTATGCAATTATGGCTTATTAGCTAAATTAAATATGATTCATTTATGAAATATCTATTATACATTTTGTTAACAATTTGTATTCATAAGATCAATATGCGGAGCGAAAAATATGAATATCAGATTAAAAGTACAATTTGTTTATAGAATATTTATTATTAATTTTATAGAATATATTTTTTTTATTTTTAAATTTATCTAATTATATCTATTTATAAATATCTTTAATTTATGTTTTATATGGAAATTTAATGGAACTGGCCAGTTGAGTTTCTAAAATTTTACCCGGAATTTGATTCAAATGATGATTATATCTAATATAATTATCTTAAAGTACTTATTTATTCGATTAAACTTAGTAATAAATAGTTTTATAGTATTTAAATTATAAAAATCCTTCAATACTTCGAAGGAACATTAGAGCCATATATGGTTATAGGTGAAAACTTCATTTAAGTTCCTGAAAGGATGAAAGGACTCAACCGAATAAAAATAACAATGTTGACTATTTAATTCACAATTAATACATGTATCATTTAACTATATTTCAAATTGATTAACAAAAAATAATATTCTATATATTACAATATATTATAGAAATATTATAAATAATATAACGGAGATTGTTATATATAACCTAGAATTACACCAGTAAAGCTACACCAAAGCTATCCACTTACTAATGTGATTACTAACTCTTGTTTTACTGTTTGCTAATGTTGGTATATTACATTATAGACTTGCAGGTGATTATATATGCTGGTGTACTTATCATCAATCAATAATAAATATGCAAACGCATTAAAATAATCATCAATGAATACAAAGTGCAAAATATAATTTAGTATAGATAGTATAGTATAGTATAGTACAGTATAGTAGTACAGCTATAAAAAGAGATAATTTTACGATAAGCTTTTTCTAAAATTGTCTTTTATCACCTGGTTCGCTCATTCAGCATTCAAAGATTATATATTCTCGCATACTTTATATAACTAAATCATATAAATGTACGCGTATAAACTACGCGTGTGTACCCTAGGCAATAAGAGTAACACGAAGATCCCTCTATCTCTAGATAGTAGTACTATCTGTGAAAACTAATTGTTAAAACTAACGATTGAAAAGTAATTTATCGGATTACAACCTATAATTCAAACCCACCTCATATAACGTAGCTCAGTATATAGTAGTGATGTAAATGATGCCAGTCAAATCTAAAGTATGATGCAGTCTCAATCTAAGTTACCTAAAGTCTCAACTCGGCTCGGCTCATTTTGTTAGAGTATCGACTCGGCTCGGGCTCGCTTGGCTAGGGTCTCGGCTGGGCTCGGGCTCGTTTTTTTTCCTAAAATGAAAGTCTCGGCTCAGCATTAAAAATCAAAAATCTCGGCTCGACATCATAAGCTCGGCATCATTTACATCACTAGTGTATAGTGCTACCGATTACGCAGGTACCTGAGACATCCGGACCGCACCTACCTTCGCCTCAACGACGCCGCGAAACACGGCGACCTCGACTCTCTGATGGAAGTGTTCAAGAACGACGCCGCCCTGGTGGACACTAGAGACAAGTTCTACAAGACGCCGCTGATGGTGGCCTGCACCCACGCTAATCTGGACGTCGCTCGCTTCCTGCTCGATAATAAGTTAGCCGCCGTCGCGCGATCTACGATATAACGGATTATATGTTTAAAATATTTACGTTACAATTTTTTATTTTTTTAATATTTTTTAAAAATATATTAAATTCGATTCTCCGTACTAAAATAACGATTACGTTGACTCTACATCTAGTAAAAGCCGCATACTTCTACAACTACCCTCCTATTAACACCGTCGCCTCACCTTCGCCCCGTAGTGCCGACATAGCTGCGGTAGACAACTTTCATTGGACGGCGCTACACTTCGCCTGCCACGCCGGTCTCATGGACCTCATAGTGCTGCTGATAGAACGGGGCGCTGACATCGATGCCGTCACTATGAATGGGGCCACGCCCTTCATGAGAGCAGTCGAGAGTTCCAGGCCCGACTGCGTTCAATATTTAATAGACGCCGGAGCTAAGATACAGACCGAGAACAGAAAAGGTATTTACGGAAAAGACGTATTTATATTTGTCGTAGAATTTCGTAAGATTTAATTTAATATTTCGTTATTTATATTAAAATAATTATAAAGATTGGGGTATAAAAAATTAGATGTACATTTCATATTTATTGTGATATCCATTTATATAGTAATCATTGCATATTAGAATGTATTACAAATTATTCCACTAGCAATATGTATATATAATTTATGAATCCAAAATTATATTTTTTAAATTAATCATACGCCTTCAGTTTTAATTTATCTATCACATGCAAAACCTCTATACATTATAATACATTATAACTATAAATTAGGTCAAACTCCTATGGACATAGCAGTTTCTTGGGCGGATTCGAGGGTATTCGACATTGTTAAAACTAAATGGGATACATTGCCGGTGATCTCAGATAAGAAAGGTGACAAAAAGGGAGCTAAGAAGGCTTCCGGTAAAACCACTTCTCCCAACAAGGTACGCTATACTTATAGGACATTTGTAGGGCCGTAAATTTATGTAATCTACATAAATAACACGATACCTTCATTAAATTATATAATACATAACGATTATTTAGAAAAAGAAGAAATAATATTCGGTAAATTTGCGGCCTTGTAAATTGTATATATTTTATGTGTTTTGGTTGAAATCATTTCATTGCGTTTTTATATACTAACCTTATTTATTAATTATGTTCATTAACTACACTAACGGATTGGTTAATGACTCATAATTATTAAATAATAATTACAAAGTGATTATTATTTCAAGCGTAAACTCGAATATCCCTATTAATATCTAAACTTTCATCATCTATACTATAATATAATCGAAACAACTATCCGATTATGATTATATATATATATACCTGCGTGTGTTGTTTAAATGCTGTCGGGTGATCTGCTCTGTGATCTTCAATACGCGTAACCACTGCTAATGACCTCCCCCCCGATTAGATCGACACCCCGGAGCACGAGGAATCCGGCCTTCGTAAGGGTTCCATCCTGCGAGCGGCGTCGGCTCTGGCGGGCGGCTTCGAAGAGAACGAGGACATAACCTTCACGCCGCTGAAGGGCTGGACGAAACAGGCGTCCAGCGACGAGCTCATGGAGGAGAGGGCTCGCAAGCGGCAGCGCTTCGGCTGGTCCGTGGATTTCGACGACTTTCAGATGCCGCTGCTGTGCAACGTTCAGGAACGCGTGAAGGCTTTCGGAGGTGTGGACAGCGACTGATCGAGCTCGGCAACCAATTGTACCTTATCATTACTTATCGTAATGGATTATACCTGTCTTTACCTTATCGTAATGGATTGTACCTATGCGTTCCTTCTCATACTGCATTGTACCCGTTTGTACCCGATCGTACTGGATTGTAGCTGCTCGACCTTGATATTACCCAACTGTACGCGATTCTAATAAACGAAATTATAACTGCTTGCTAATGATCACATTGATTATCACATGGATTATATGTGATTTTATACAATTATATCTAATTATTTTTGTATTGTTGTTGATAATATCTGATTCGTTATAGTGAATAAACGACAACATTCCTTTGTCGAATTCACTATTTTCCCATTACTTTTATTACTTTTATACTGGCTTGTGTATATTATACATGTATATATTATATATATATATATCATCGTTTAAATATTATATTTACGATATAATATTTTAATATTATTCTTCCATGAATATTAATTGTATATATTACGGAAGTGTTTTATAAATAAATGCAATCTAAAAAGAATATATTATATGATGATTATTAAATTTATTAAAACACTTAATTAAAAAAAACAAAATTTATTTAATTTGCTATATTTAATATTATATTATAATATAATAATTGTATATATTCTACTATGATATTATATATACTACGAAATTATTTAAATTGTAATGACAATAAATTATAATACTGAATATATTATAATAATCATTGATTAGAAGTTTTTTTTATAATAATATAATACCAATATAATACTAATATTCTATATATTGTTACTTTTAAAAAGCATTAAAATATAAACTTATTATTTATGTTAACCAGTTAAAATTTATAAAATTGTAAAAATCTAAAAATAATTGAAAGAGTATTATAATCTATGTCTTTCAAATTCTATCAAATGTTATCAATTATTCTATTAAAGCTAAGTATATGTATAACACAATGTATAATGATATATATATATATATATATATATACAAAGTAAGGAATTATCATAGGTATTAATAACTATATAGATGTATAACAACCGAATGGAAATTGATTGTGATATCATCAATAAAGTTGTTGACATAAATGTTCTGTTTAAATATATGATATTATATTAGTAAAATAATTAATTACAAATAAAAATCATTATGTTTTTAATAATTAAATATGTAAATAAAAATTATTATGTTAATGAATTGTGATAGTATACCATGATTATAATGATGATGATGATATTAGGTTTATTTGAACTAAAAATATATATAAATAATGTATTGGTTATTAAATTAATTATAATGTGGTTTTATCAAGTTTTTATTAAATAAGTTTTAATTAATTTTGTATTATTGTATTTAATCAATAATAAATTATCTATTTATCTTTTCAAATAATTATTCATCTTTTTTATATCATGTATTGATTTGATAATTTCAAAATCTATGTTATTATATTATATTATTTAAAATTAAATAAAATGTATAATATCATGACCTCCTTTAGATAAAGGAGGCCATGATAATATTAAGCTTATATATATATTTTAAATTGGAAGATTTCTATTATTTGTTTCTATAAAGATCTTTTTAATTAAATATTCTATATTTTTTAATTACATTATTTTCACAAATTTGATATACACAAAATTATAGATTCAAACAGAAGGGAAGTTTAATATTGATATGGCTTTGGTATACAATAAATATTATTAATATATTACTATTTTAAATATATATTTTATAATACACAACTTAAATCTATAATAGTAATATTCAAGATACTTTAATGACATTTATCAATATATATATATATATATATATATATATGTTTTTTTTATGTAAAAACCCATTATAAATATAAACCATGTTTAAAATTTATATTTAATTTACATGAAACTGGATATATATATTTGGTAACCTTTAATTTTATCAAAGATAATTAGAATTTAAATATCAATAATAATATTTTTTCAAGAACAATTAAATATATTTGAAAATTAAAAATGTCACAAATAAGAATTCCCATAAAACATGCAGTACGAAAAATGCAGAAAGCAGAAAGCTACGGTAGCGGGCCGCAAGGAAGAATGAATAAGTTACGTAAGCTAGTGACTACTTTGGTTCGCAATGAACGCATAGAAGGAACACATGAATATGTGTCAGAAGCTAGAGGATATGCTGAAAGGGTACGGTATTTGTAATTGAAATTAGTCTCGTAATACACGTTTAATTTATAGTAATATAACATACACACGCATTTATATTCATTTTATATCAGTATTGATGTAATCAGGACTATTTCCAATAATTTTGCAAGCTCAATAAATTTAAATTTATAATTTTAAATTTAAAAATAAATATATTTTATTATTATTATAATAATTATAAATTTAATTTATAATTATCATAATTCATATGTAGTAGTTATTACATATAAATTATGTAATATTACAACAAACTAAAAGGAATAATTCATGTAGTTCATATATATATGGTGATAGTATATATTATATTATTATATTACTAAAAACCTAACATTTACTTATTATTATAATATATAATAATTATATCAATACCTCCTATAACCTTTGGTTTAAGGAGGTATTGATTATATTTAATATTATATTATCTATATAAATTCGTGCATTTTTATAATTATTAATATTATAAAATGAGCACAATATAACTTTCAAATGTAATACACGATACCACATGTGTATTATAGAATACCACTAATTTCGGACGAATTTTCGGTAATTTCGGATGAATTTTAATTTTACCGACAGATGAAAATTCGATTATTCTAAGCTTATTTTATGTATTTTATGTAATTTCGGACGACTTTTTAAGTAAGTGCGGACGGATTTCTAGGTAATTTCGGACGACTTATTTAAGTAATTTCAGACGGATTTTTATGTAATATCATATTACATATTAAATATGCTCGTACACTGTACCCAAGTGTATTTGTGAACAAGTATTTTACAGTGTATTTATGCATAGTATACTCCTATTCAACTATTAAGTATATAAAACTATTAAGTATATAAAACTATTAAGTATATAAACTATTAAGTATATAAAACTATTAAGTATATAAACTATTAAGTATATAAAACTATTAAGTATATAAAATGTGAAATAACATTATATACATAGTATGTATAATTAGTATCACTATTAATAGAATTTCGAATACACCCGAAGTTGGCCGCCGATTATTTTCAGAGTTCAAGTTAGGCGTTGCCTATATACGTCAATCAAATGCAACCGTTTCGCTCTATTGCACATTCAAAAATATTCTGAACGAGTAACACTTATATCAATATAATATAATATACGTATACACAAAATAAATACACATATGCATATGCCTTGATATATAATTTCTAGTTGTAACGTGTAATACAATATTATATGAAATATACACTCTCACACACATACACCTATATATATATATATATATATATATATATATATATATATATATATATACACACACACACACACACACATATGTGAACACACATACATGCTTAGATTCATACTTAGTATGATCAAAGATTTTTCTAAGGAAAGATATAACACAGGCGAAATCATGTAATTCGAATTTGTATACAAAAAAATACCCCAGTGCCACCTATATCGGGTTACTTTTAGGAACTATGTGTTGTTTAAAATGTAAATTTGTATCAAACTATACACTTTTAAAATGTTAAATAATATGCTTTAAAATGATATTTATATGATGAAAACTAAGTGTTCATTACTAATATATAACAAACAAATATGATATGTATGTTTTAAATGCTATAAGTATATATTTAGTGAGTAAAAGCTAATTTAAATTGCATGTAATTTAATAGAGCAATGAAAACATTGTTGTATGCAAACAGAGCCGAACCTAAATCTATTTCAGTGATTTCGATACTACTGCTAGCAGCGGCATTGGGTATTACTAAATTAAGTTGCATGCATAGGGAGTGTTATATCATTGCTTCGCAAAATCTTTGGTATGATACTATATTAAAATAAAGTTATTTACTATATATTGAATATAATTATTATATAAATATTATAATAATATTTCGATATTATTGAACTATACATAATATTTTTTACATATATTATTATTTAGTCAAGAACAGCATATAAGTATATATCATAACCATTAGAGTGATTTACATTTTAAGATATAGTGCCCCCTAAATTATTGAGTCAATATATATATAATTTATATACTTTTATTACTATATAATATAGTAATAAAATTAAATATTCTACATATCATCTTGGATATATATATATATATAAATAAATCTATGGATGGGGATGACAGTGATACCTATATCCCTGGAACCGTCTTCATAGTTGTACATTTAAAAAATAATTGTGTGATTATTATTTAGGAAGTTAGTTTAAAGAATAGCTTTAGATAAATATAATATTCGAAGAATAATTTATTAATAATGTAAGTAATATAAATATTTTAGCCAATTTAAATAATGAATCAGAATTTACAATTAATGAATTAACTGAGAAATATAAATTAAGATAAAAATCTTCGTTATTATATAAAATTGTGGAAAAAAAAATTGATTATTATTCCTAGTAATATCGTTAATTCATTGAAATATATCCCTATATGTATACATTCATAGAAGTGTAAAACCAGTTACTACATTCAAAAGTTACTACATTCAAAATAACTGAGATGAGATGTGTTCGTCTACGGAGGTAACTAGTGATCTCGTGGCAAGTGATCTCATGTATTATTTGTTGCAGAGTGAACTCTACTATTTATAAATAATTATTTACATTAATATGTATTATCATTACGCATGTTAGATCACCAATCCGCAATAGATCGCTCCCCACGAAATTACTTCACCTGAGATCACTGGTTTTCTCTTCGAATAGGCGTTGTAATAGAAATAAATATAGTAAAGTTTAATTTAGATTTTGATCGTAAGTTGACATGTTGCTTGTATTGATGTATCTATGATAATGCTAGATATATAAAATATGCACATTTTCTATCTATATTTAATATTCGTATATCTTGTAAATATTTAATATACATCTATAATTTGTTATATAAGTATTATATATAAATATATATACATATTATACAAAACTATATTTAATATGTTCACACAATTATAAATGATATCCCGATTACGAATGTAATATATTATTTAATTAAAGTGTCAATATTTCTAAATAAATTAGTGGATATATCAATGGTATATATATTGTCCTTATTTTGATTATGCTTTTAAAAGATAAGTTCTAGATCAATATTCACACCAAATGTATCAATCATGTTATTTTTATTCTGTATTAATTTTACCAATATATAGTATCTGATATTATGCTTGCTGTCATCAGTTTACGGTAGCTTAACGCCAGGAGACGTCAACCAAATTACATACTAGGGACTCATCCACCCTTGGGAATTGATCCATCCCATATGGGCCTTGCCAACACGAGACCTTCGTTTTTTTACCTCTCCTGTTTGACAACTTGCACTATCGGATACTATATATTGCTTTAATGTCTCGTATAATCCAATGTTTTATTTTTATTTTACTTCTCCATTTATTTCTTGTTTTTTTGTATCGTATCGTTTTGTCTTACTGTTATCACATTTATATATTTTGTTTATATATGTTATATAATTATATGTTTATATATAATTATATCTTTCTTTATATATAACCAGTAATTCAATAAACTTTTGATCTATCTATCATAGTAATTCTGAGATAAGGTTATAGACCAAGATTATATTATTTAATAATAAGTCATAATTTATTATTGAATATTTTAAAATATTTAAAATATAAACACGTATAATTTATAAGTTCTATTGATATTTTTTACTTTCTAAATATTTTATTATTTTCAACACAAATAAATACTTAAATTATATAGCAGTTTTGTGATATTAACTTATAGTCGATAAATTATAGAAGTTTTAAAGATTATCATATGAAACAGTAGTTTAAAATTTGAGTTAGATTTATTGATTAGCAATCAGTTGAATTATATAACAAATTAAACATTATTTTATATTACACAATTAATAATAATTATTTACAAGTGATATAATTATTTTTCAATATTTCTGTTTATTCGTTTTAATAATTATATATTTTAATGATAACTAATGGTTATATAAGTTCCGATGTTATTTTGTTACCTATTATCATTTATTGTATTTCACCATAGCGAAATACCAATTATATATATATATAAATAAACATTAATAATGAATGAATGACAATAGTTTATTGTGTTCAGAAAGTACGATTTAGAAAATAAAATGTCTTCTCAAAGAAGAGAACCAGAGATTATCTCATAATCTATACTCACAAAGAGGGTACTCTACAATACAATAATAATATCAAATTGTTAATAAAATAAAATTACAGATAATAAAACGAAAAAAAAAATAAACTAAAATTTAAAGTTATTGACAATAAAAATAGTAAATAAATATATAGGATAAGTTAGCTGATATGTATAATAAAATTAAAATAACTAGTAATAATGAAAATAATTAACTTAATATTTATTTAAATATTTGAGTTTTATATATTTTTTAAATTATTCCAAATTTTAACACCATATATTGTTATTGTTATTTTTGTTTGGTGGATTCCTTTCATCCCATCCAGGAACTTAGATGAAGTTTTCACTTATAACCATATATGGCTCTAATGTCCCTTCGAAGCCGCTCTCATGTTAAGGCATCCATGGTTTTAACGAGAGCCGATCATTTATTTATACACAATTATATAAGATCACTTCTAAATAATATTTTAAGACCCATTTTATAAAATTAATTAATGGTCCGGACGAGGGTCGAAACCGTATCCTACTGCTTGTGTGTCTGACGCCTTAGCCACTGAACCACACAAGCAGTTATATGTACATTTTGTGTAATTTACTGTTTGTGTATTCTATAAGTACATTTATTTCTTATGTTGTAATCATTTATTTTGTATTTAAATATATTTGTTAGGTCGATTGGTATATTTTTATTAAATATATTATGCATACAATTAAGAGATACGTAATTAATTAAATCATATATATTTTAAATTTAAAATTTTGTATATAATAAATCAGTATTACATAATTCATATAGATTGTTTATACGATTAGGTGTTTTATTAATTAGTCTAATTTTGTTGTTGTATAATATTTTATTAAGATTACTGTTATAATTTATTCCTCAGATTATTAGACAATACATATAGTTTGGTACTATTAGAACAGTAGTAATAGGGTATATGTATCACTTACATTGGACATTTTTTTAAATATATATATTAATTTAGCTATTTTTATTTCCGTGATATATTTTTTATACTTTAATCTATTATAGATGTGAATCCCTATACATTTATATTACTTTACACATTAAATGTTTTGATTATTTATAATTATTACGTTATTTGTGTTGATAAGGCTTGTATCATTATAGAAGTACCTTATTTTTGTTTTGCTAATATTTAGTTGTAATTTATTGTTAATGAACCAATCTGAATTTTTAAATTATTATTTATTTTACTATTGTTTATATTATTTATTGTAATCGATGTGTCATCAGCATATATAATCACAGTTTGTATCAATAGAATTAATAAATAAATGTGATATGTCATTAATGTATAGAATGAATAGTAATGGCCCTAGGATAGATCATTGGGGTAACCCCACACCATATACAGTAATTGAAGATGATAATTTATCATTAAATCTGACAGATTGTTTTCTGTTATATATATATGATTTAATTAAAGTTTAGAATATAAATAAGAAACCATAATCACTATTTCATTTACCATATTAAAGTAGTATATATATATATATATATAGTATAGTATGTGTTAAGTTATAGTATATTATTTATAAAGTTATTTACATGTATTTCTAAAGACTAATCTAATTTCTAAATAGATAAATAAATCTTAATTAATCAATCCATAATTTTATTTATAGTTTAAAATTTATTTATTCACTTATTAAATGTAAAATGGTCTCTAATCATTCTACAAATAGTATATATATATAATAAACTGCATTATCGATTGCAGTTAATATCGGAAGCCGCCAGAAATGGAGAAAAACATAAAGAAACCATGAAGTTGGCAGACTTCTGGCTCTTGGTACGTATGCACTTTTAGACATATAGATAACGTACGTTATATTAAAGTGATATCGTTGCGCAGGAGAAAGACTTGGTACACAAGTTATTTAAAGTTCTGGCACCGAGATTCGAGAATCACACTACAAGCTATACGAGTATATTCAAACTGGGGCCTACTTATCCCGGCAGACCTATTCCCATGTCCATACTCGAATTAAAAGGTTATATATAATAATGATTAAATTTAATAATTATATTCAATAACAGGTTATAATAGGTTATATATAATAATTAAATTTAATAATTATATTTAATAACATTAAAAGGTTATATATAATAATTAAATTTAATAATTATATTCAATAACATTAAAAGGTTATATATTATAATTAAATTTAATAATTATATTCAATAACATTAAAAGGTTATATATAATAATTATATTCAATAACATTATTTCAAATTGTAATGGTCATTAGGAAATCCCTGGATTCCGGTTGCAAATAAACCCAGGGATAAGAGAAACTCATTGGTCAATATCCTTATCAATGAAGCTAAAATAGACTTCAATAAGGAAAAGAAGGCGTTAAAATAAATTATAAATTTTGTAATATTTATTTTTATTTGATATATATTCAATATATAATTAATACAAACATAATACGATGATCACTATACAATAGTAGTTATATAGAAATAGAATAAATTGATAATCTCGAATAGAATATAGATATATAACATTAATACGCATCTATTTCACAATCTTCCTAGTCTTTTCTATTGTAGGATAGGGACTTTGTGTAGGAGTTGGTTGCAATGAGTTACCAGTAGTAAGTTTACAATTACCCAGAGCATCTAGTATCTCTCTTGTGTTGGGGGAGCCATTCTTTCTGTTATCTGTTTAACAAACGCAAATTTATATAATATTATAATTATTGTATAGGTTAATAATTTAATAATTTATAGGTTATCAAATTACTACACTAATACTCTCATATTAGCGAGCTAACTATTGTATGGTACCAATACTTTATTATAATATATAAACTTAGTATAATATATGCAATCTAATTATTATAAATATATAGAAATCTAAACTACTTTGAATACATACATTATTCTCAAATAATAATTTGAATTTAGTTTATTATTAATATAATCTGAGGTCTATACAGAGTACCCTTTATCATAACTATGGTTAATTGCATATATACATGGTGCTTATTAATAACTAGTAACCGTTCTTGAGTAGATCCAACGCAGTAGACATATCCCATATCTGTAAACATGTGGGTTTAAGTTAATCACACACACACATACATGCTAGTGATGTAAATGATACAATCTGATACTTTATAATATATTACTCAAACCAAATTGATACTAGTACTTTTTGAAAATATAGTGAGAATTTATGATGATGATGATGATATACGTTTTATTAGGCACTAAAATAGGGTCATAAAACCTCTTCGCTCGTGCGGGAAGAACATAGTAATACGATACAAATTTAATAATAATATACATTGAATATAACAACGGACACAAATAATAAGTTGGATGATTTAATGATTAGTGGTAGAGAGAAAAGAAGAAGTAAGATTTATAAATCTTTTGTGGATCTAATGGAACGAATATAAACATTTTATATTATAGATGAGACTGTTCCGATACTTTTAGCAAATGATACATGTTTATTGACATGGCACTTACCGGTATACACATACACATGCGTATTAACCTGAATTGATGAGTTCATATGACCGGTGAACAGGAAACATCTGCCCACACTGCTACCTTCGCACTCCAGTATGAAGTAGGTACAGATGTCGCTGTCGTCTACTGAACTTATCTCGCATACCCTGTGATAATGTGTGTATACGATGATGGTAGAGATGGGGGACATGACACAGCGTAACACAGGCTGAGATAGGAGGACATAACGTGATTTTACACAGCCGGAGATAGGAGGACATAACGTGATGTTATACAGGTGGAGATAGGAGGACATAATGTGATGTTACACAGGTAGAAATAGGAGGACATAACGTGATGTTACACAGCCGGAAATAAGAGGACATAACGTGATGTTACACAGGCTGAGATAGGAGGACATAACGTGTTGTTACACAGGCTGAGATAGGAGGACATAACGTGATGTTACACAGGTGGAGATAGGAGGACATAACGTGACGTTACACAGGCGGAGATAGGAGGACATAACGTGATGTTACGCAGGCGGAGATAGGAGGACATAACGTGATGTTACACAGGTGGAGATAGGAGGACATAACGTGATGTTACACAGGCGGAGATAGGAGGACATAACGTGATGTTACACAGGTGGAGATAGGAGGACATAACGTGACGTTATACAGGCGGAGATAGGAGGACATAACGTGATGTTACACAGGCGGAGATAGGAGGACATAACGTGATGTTACACAGGCGGAGATAGTAGGACATAACGTGATGTTACACAGGAGGAGATAGGAGGACATAACGCATCATTACACAGGCGGAGATAGGAGGACATAACGTGATGTTACACAGGCGGAGATAGGAGGACATAACGTGATGTTACACAGGCGGAGATAGGAGGACATAACGTTACACAGGTGGAGATAGGAGGACATAACGTGATGCTACACAAGCGGAGATAGGAGGACATAACGTAATGTTACACAGCCGGAGATAGGAGGACATAACAGGATGTTACACAGGCGGAGATAGGAGGACATAACAGGATGTTACACAGCCGGAGATATGAGGACATAACGTGATGTTACACAGCCAGAGATAGGAGGACATACCTTTGTCCCGTCGACACCAGGCGTATGAATATCTTACTTGAGTTGGGCACTATTCTCTGTATAAAGAGTTGCTGGCTATCTTTGTCACCGAATGGACCTAATGATATGTGTGTGCGTGTGTGTGAATACATGTTGGATACTTCATAAGTATATAAATAATAGTTGATAATACTTACTTAGTTAAGTAATTATACATTAAGATGCTGAGGTATATAGATTTATTTTCAAAACTTCAATAACATGGTTACTAATATTTAATGTTTTTTAAGTCTATGTAAACATGTTATAAACTCTATATCTATATGGTTATATAATTGATTATATAGTCAACACATAACTAGGATTGGGGAGACTTTAATGGGTAGGCAACCTAGGCCAACCGAACAAAATCGTATTTATATTATATCAATAATTATAAAAATCTTAATTTTGTTTAGTATTAAAGAAGAAGTATATTTGTTTTGGCTCAAGTCTGCCCACTCTCCCATACTCCATAGTAGCCATTACTGTTAACCTGAACTATAGGTGGGTTGCTGTTGTTCGTTGTGAAGCTCTAGTAGGTTGAAACTAGCCAGAGGAACGGAGCCGGGCTGCGTACTGATCATACCACGGAACCTGGTGATGTCCCATGTTCTCACGTGCTTAGATTCCTCACAAACTGTTCACAGGGGTAGGGGGCTTACTGGTTAGGTGGTGTGGGGTGTAATGAGTAATGAAGGTATGCGAGGAATTCAATATATCTAAAGTAAAACAAATAGAACTTCATTTAAATCAAATGTATACTATTCACAAACAAATTTGAATATAAAATCCTTTATATTTCATCATATTAGTTTTTATCTGAATATTAAAATATATAAACTAGTGTGTACATATATATATATATATATATATCTCTCACTTAAACTTGCTAGAAAAGTCAATAAAACAAGGTAATTTATTGCAAGAAATTAGCAGGAAATATAGAAAATATAACATTATTTTACTTTCAGGCTATTCTTGCAGCAAAAAACAAAATAGTTAAATAAATTAATATTAACTTATGCGGGACATGTTATAATGGGACCCCTTTATTTGTTATAGTAATGGTACATCTCTATATAAAAATAGTATTAAACAGCAGAGGTATTTTAACATAATGTACAAAGAAATCACATATTTGTGTATATAATTTTAAATAACAAACAATCTATATACAATTATCAAGACACAACAACTTTATTTTTAATAACTCAAAAACTTTCATTATAATACCCTATTACATAATAACGAGAGAAATAATACAGGTGTGACCAGCAATACTAACTTGATATCAAGTGTTTGTGAGAGAGTGTTACTTTGATCACTTTACTAGTGTGCACTGTGAAAGTCTGTGATAATGTATAGATGTAAGCTTAGTATAGAACATACTGTGATTGTGATAGATATATAGACATATAATATATAATCATCATTTTAATACAATGAACACTGGGATACACGTAGAAACCTACAGTATATACACTCTCTTACCCTATGAACTGATATAAAGTAGTTCACAATGGCACTGGAACGTGTAGTAACCAGACGATAATGGTGAAATCACCGTATTTCATGTATACACTATTGCGCAGGTGTATTTCATGTTGTGCGCAGTGGCGTATCATTAGTAATTAATAGCTACACCAATACACATAATATCATATAATAGTCTAGTCATACTTAACCAATTTGTTCAAATACTAAGTATTTAATATCATGTGATCTATGTTAATGCATCGCTTTTATAATATTATTATTATTTTTATTTTATGAAAATGTGTATATTTATTATGCTCACTATTTTAATTATTATAATAATTATTAATGTATATATTCAATATTAATATTTTGTTATTACACCCTTATTGTTTTTATAATTTATTATTATTATAACATCAATATTTTATATTTTTGTTATACGGATATTCTTAAGGGGGTTCGCGGCCTTTTGAAATGATTTTTAAATATTTTTTTTTTTTTTTTTTTATTTGAGAAAAGTATTATTTAATATATATTTAATATTCTCTGAAACTTGTAGAGCAAATAAAGACTTATAAATGATAACATTTGATGGTTTAGTACAAGTCCTATTTTGTAGAAAAAAAATATGTGTAAAAAATGGCCTAAATAATAGCAAAATACTCATATTTTAAACTTATAATATTATATCTATAAGTGTATACTTTAAAAAAAAATTAAATGCAGTGTTATATACGATATATTATTTAATATGATGTCAACTAGCGACATCTATAATTAACGTATTGATATCAAATGAACGCATTACATTGGCTGTAAAATTCGAATTATAAACAAAGTAATTGAGATTGCGTCATTAATTATTTTATTTCAAAATGCCAAGACGTAGTAGAAAATCGATCACCGGACAACTTAACCGTACTAAAATTTCATATGATGATATATTACAAGACCAGGTTAGTAATACATAATATATAAATCATATAAATCATCACGATATAATGAAAATATGTATTAAAGAATTAAAAACTAGTAAATATTGTTTATTTTATCAATTTTATTTTCATTTTCTACATGTCAAATAAATATATTAGTAATTATCTAATTATATTATTGTATTGTAATCACAACATATAATATATATTAGAAACGTAACATACATAATATATAAATCATATAAATCATAACGATATAATGATTATGTATTATAGAATTAAAAACGAGTAAATATTGTTTATTTTATAAATTTTATTTTCATTTTCTACATGTCAAATATATATACTAGTAATTATCTAATTATATTATTGTATTGTAATCACAACATATAATATATATTAGAAACGTAACATACATAATATATAAATCATATAAATCATAACGATATAATGAGTATGTATTATAGAATTAAAAACGAGTAAATATTGTTTATTTTATAAATTTATTTTCATTTTCTACATGTCAACTAAATATACTAGTAATTATCTTATTTTATTGTAATCACATCATATAATATATATTAAAAAATTAACATACATAATATATAAATCATATAAATCATAACGATATAATGATTATGTATTATAGAATTAAAAACTAGTAAATATTGTTTATTTTATCAATTTTATTTTCATTTTCTACATGTCAAATAAATATATTAGTAATTATCTAATTATATTATTGTATTGTAATCACAACATATAATATATATTAGAAACGTAACATACATAATATATAAATCATATAAATCATCACGATATAATGAAAATATGTATTATAGAATTAAAAACTAGTAAATATTGTTTATTTTATCAATTTTATTTTCATTTTCTACATGTCAAATAAATATATTAGTAATTATCTAATTATATTATTGTATAGTAATCACAACATATAATATATATTAGAAACGTAACATACATAATATATAAATCATATAAATCATAACGATATAATGATTATGTATTATAGAATTAAAAACGAGTAAATATTGTTTATTTTATAAATTTTATTTTCATTTTCTACATGTCAAATATATATACTAGTAATTATCTAATTATATTATTGTATTGTAATCACAACATATAATATATATTAGAAACGTAACATACATAATATATAAATCATATAAATCATAACGATATAATGATTATGTATTATAGAATTAAAAACGAGTAAATATTATTTATTTTCATTTTCTACATGTCAAATAAATATACAAGTAATTATAATATTTTATTGTAATCACATCATATATTATATATTAGAAAAATAACATACATAATATTTAAATCATAATGATTCTATCTTTAGGTACTTCAGCTGTGGAAAGAACATATACTCAATTTAGAGACAATTCAAGACTCAAAAATTCAAGAAAAAAGAGACTATTATATACTGTTTATATATTGTACATAAATAAATATGATAAAAAAACTTATTTTCTTGTAAAATAAATGTCAAATATAGTTTATTATGTGTAATTTGTAATATAATTTAATATAAATATTATTAGAATAACTTAGAATTAGAATAACGAGTATATTATTGTGGTATTCTGTTATATTATAATACTAGAAATATATTACTTAGTTTATATATTGTACATAAATAAATATGATAATAAAATATTTTCTTGTGAAATAAATATAATTTATTATGTGTAATTGGTAATATAATTTAATATAAATATTATTAGAATAACTTATGAGTATATTATTGTGGTATTCTGTTATATTATAATACTAGAAATATATTACTTAGTTTATATATAGTACATAAATAAATATGATAAAAAATTTCATAAATATAGCTTATTATATGTAATTATTTGTAATATAATATTATATAAATATTATAAGTACAACCTTATGGGTATATTAGTGTGGTATTCTGTTATATTATAATATTAGAAATACATATATATATATATATATATTAGTGTGGTATTATGTTATATTATAATATTAGAAATAAATAAATATACTAAAAAAAATAATTTTATTGTAAACATTTTTTTTTTAAATGTCATAAATATTAGTTTATTATGTGTAATTATTGGTAATATAATATAAATATTATAATAATAACTCTATGGATATATTAGTGTGGTATTCTATAATAGTATAATGCTATAAATGTTGTCAAAGGTAGAAATAATAAACATATATTACCATAAAATTAAAAATAAATCTAGTCAAACTTTAAACTCGATTTACTCAGAATAGTGAATTTAATTAATTTTGAATCTTAGAAATTTTTCATCCCTCTCAATAATTATCCAAACGTGATGAATTTTTCACAGTATCTTCATAATTATATGTATAATAAAACTTGCTTAAAAGAAATGTAATAGACATAGTATAACATATACAAAATTATAAAAATTAAAAAAAATTAATTTAATTTAATTTAGCATCATATTTTGTCTTAAAATATTTTGGGTTTTCAGTGAACCATTTTTTTTTTTAAATAAGCAAGTTTTATTAACATTATATTGGTTAACAATATGCAATTTACATAATTGAAATCGGATCAAAACCCTAGGTGCTGAAAAAATTTTAAAATTGGTTAAAATACATAAAAAAAAAATATCTCCTATCTTAATACATTGTATACTCAAAAGGCCGCGAACCCCCTTAATATAAGCTAATTATAGTTTCTGAGTTTATAGTTTCATAAATATAATAAAACTTGTCCTTAACGTTAAAGATATACAATTGTAATTATACATTCAATTAATGTTATCTTTACCATCGTAATGTATTACATAAAATCGAATAATGGTGATATATGTATAGGTTATTGTGGATGTGAATTAATTCATATTAACAAATATAAGTTCTCGCCTGCACTGAAATGTAAAAGTGGTGAGACGCCCGCCACACTTTCTTAATGTTATACTTGTTTGTTGCTACTTAGCACACAAACCTATGTAACATACTATATATTATAAATATGATTCTATAATATTATGTATATATACAAAATAAGCTGTATTTTTTTTAATATTTATATATATATATATATAATATATTATTAATACGATTCTATTATAAATTGTATTACGATATTATACACAATTCTGCTATAATATTTCTATAGAAATTGTATTTTTACAATTATTTCAAATATATTTATGAAAATATCATATTCTTATAGGCATGTAGATTTCATAATGCACTATGAATCAGTCTATGATGCACTATAATAATGTATATATTTATTTTATAATAACAATTAAAAAATAGCTTTTTATACCATTTCTTAACTATTTTTATGGATAATCAAAATGCATATGTAAATGCATATGTACATGACTATGTCAAATATAATTTAAATTTGTTGGATTTTAATTTACATTTTTGAATATAATTACATATTATATATTAATAATATAATATTATTCAAGTCACGTATATTATTATAAATATTATTATATACTAAACTAAATTTATAAAAGCAAACTTTATTTTGAAACACTCGTTTATAAATGAAAAATAATTATTGTAATTTAAATTTGGATATAGTTCGAAATCATGTATTTTGAATTCTTGGTGAAATAAATATTAACAATATTAGATATATCATCATAATCATAATCATCATCATCATCATTATCTTCATAACTATCCTCAGTATCTCCATCATCATACTTATCATTGTGTTCGCTATTATAACTATGTGATTATACGTACAACAACAACAAGGATAGATACTGACAGACTAGTGCACTACTACAGAGAATGCACTAGTGTGGTGGTGGTGATGGTAGTAACCTGAAACAGTTGAGGAGACTTGCCCAGACTCTCGGGGTGTTCCGTGATGATCCTGACGATGCCTTTGTTAGTTCCGTAGGCTATCTCTATCCAGTTGCCTATAGTAGCTGTTAGGGGTAGGGCAACGATGTATAGGTAAGTCGTGGGAGTGGTATAATAATAATATTAATATGTATGTATTGAAACCACGTATATATAAATACAATACAAATAGCGGATACACATGTATATGAGGTGGTAGTAGTGAGGGTGAGGCTAGCAGTAGTGAGGGTTAGGCTAGCAGTAGTAGTAGTGATGATACACTAGTATACATCCCCCGCTTAGATAGTTACACTCTGGATATTCGTCAAGCTAATGCCGATGTGCCCGTACCCGATGCTTAGATACGGAGCCAGGGGAGAGTGTTAGTGTGATGTGTATAGTTTGTGCGTTAGAGGTATTGGAAGGGTGATCATTGAGTAGGGTGGCCTTCGCTAATATCATTGTAATTATTATATTTTATATTTATTAAATTTCAAATTATTGTTTATAAATTAAAATACGATTAATCCGTGTGGACCATCGATATAAAGAAAGTGGATAAGCAATTGACGCACGCAATGCATGTAAAAGATAGACACGTGAATGACACTTTTATCGATAAATTTACAAAATGGTATCAGTAATTTTGATTGGATATTAGTCATATTATATATGTCAAATATCAAAACAGTAGTCTTTTCGTCAAAATAGATTTAAGTGACTTCTATCTATATCAATGGATTTAAATTATAAATATCAATAAAATCAATAAAATAGTATTATATCTTCAATTTAAATACACAAAATTATGAGGAATGTTGATATTATGTATTTTAAATATATAATTTTATTTTTAGTATAGATAGTACATTAAAATTGGTAGTGATTATCAATATATATATGATAAATACATATTATTATAAATAACAAGTAGTGGGCCAGATAGTGGGTTTCGACTGCAGCGCTCGTAGCGGATAGTGCCATACACTACATTCAATTGCTTATCCACTTTCTTTATATCGATGGTGTGGACTAAAATTGTTATCTCGTACATGATTAGCGTTACGTTGTGAATGGAATGCAGTGACGTTTACTAATCTACAATCATAGTAATACATATATTGATTACGCAAATATTACAGATACTAGGATATTAGATATATGTACATTTATATATGAGAGATAGTACCTATATCTATATATGAGAGAGAGATAGAAAGAGAGAAAGAGAGAGAGAGATAGAGAGAGAGAGAGAATGAAAAAGTGAGAGAGTGATAGAGAGAGAGAGAGAGAAAGAGAGAGTGAGAGAGAGAGAGAGAGTGAGAGAGAGATAGAGAGAGAGACAGACAGAAAGACAGATATATATAGAGAGAGAAATATAGATAGGGAGACAGAAAGAGAGAGATAAAGAGAGAGAGTGAGGGAGAGAGAGATAGAGAGAAAGAGAGAGACTATTACAAACATATCTTAGGGGTTAGGTAGAGACTCAACGCGGTTATACTCTCTCCGTTTGGGTCGCGGTAAATGTCAGAGATCAGTAGGTCATTGTCACTCATTCTCAACGGGAACTTGTGCATATCTAGAGGTAGGGGTATGATTAGGGTTAGGGTAGGCTAGGAATGGGGTAAAGTTATGTTAGGTTAATCTTGTATATTAAGTTAGATGTCGGCTCTCTAACAGTTACATATGAGTAGATTAAATATAAGAAAATATGTAATATGTATATGTATATATATAAGTATATATATATACATGTATATATATAGACAATAAAGTGAATAAGTAATAAAGTGTATTTAAACGTAACTTGCTGATAATAATACATAAAGGGGGTTTCACATCAAAAATAGCGGCCTTATTTTATAGCCCGATATTGTCGAATATAGAAAGGACAGTTTCGGTGTAAATATTCTATACAGATACAGATATAAATCAGTGCACGCCTTATGGATGAGTTATATATATACATATTAAATATTTAACTTGCACAATATCAGTTAATATTTTTAAACGAATAAATAATTTGTATAGCCAGATATCGGGATGTAAAAATCAAACGTTATTTTTAGTGTGAAACCCTCGTTTAAGATTAATCTATATATGAAACACGAAATATACTATGATATTACATATACACATGTAGTTTGTACCCTTGCCTGTTATTTACATGTTAATACATCATGAATCATGGTTATCCTGGGTACATGTTCCTATGGGTGTGTAATGATACCATAGTGACATGTTTTTAATAACACTAAAATAGATAGTATCTGTTATATTTGTAATTAAAAATTTATAAATAATAATGAATTAGGATATTTTGCAAACATATATAAATACCTAATTTGACGTTAATGCAATGGTCAATTCAATACTAGATAAATGGGAAATCTATAATCTACACCTCCGTATACGGATTAAATCTCGGTTTGAATACAATTCTCGTGATAGAAATACAGTGAGGCCGAGTTTAGTGAACATCGGTTGTATACAAAGGCATGACTAGGCTTTCCAATGTGAACACAGTCTAGTATGAACACATCATAACAATATCCACACTTATAGTGAAATATAGGATAAAAAGAACAAAAGCTATGAACACATACACACGCATCCACACACACACATCTACATTAAATTACCTACACACACCCACACATACATACTAGTATCTACGCACCCACACCTACGCACATACATCAAAGTACTTGCACACACACACCCCACCACCCACACCTACACACACACACCCACACGCAATGGTACAACAGAGAGTAGACCTACGCTACAGATGGTTCCGTTGTTACGGCCCAGCAGTAGGAGAGTGCCCGCCGTATCGTAGCTTGTGATCGGCTCGGTGTCGTGAACCCTCCAGTTCTGGGTCATCGAATGCCAGACGCCGACCTTGCCGTGAAAGTTCAAGGACACGAGTTGACCCCCGGCGAAGAGTAACGCGTCTATTTCACTGGACATGTTCAGCGCGCCTGTAGTGCATAGAAGCACAGTGGTTACACGTGCTATAATCGCTTACTAGGCGCTTATAGAACGTGTGTTATAATCATGAGCGTAATGCTACTGGCATTATTTGCATGTGACTATATATTTGAGTACATTTGAGTAAATTATATATATATATAATATAATATTTTACATATTTCAAATATTAACAGTATTCGCCTTACTCATAATATATTATTATTTCCATAAACAATTGTAATAAAGTATTATATTGTTAATGATATATATATATATAATATAAATTATATTCTATATTAAAAAAGGTTGGAATTTATCAATTCATCAAAAATTATCTTATCTATGCATATTTAAATATATGAGTAGTATTATATACCAGATTTATATTTACGAATCATGTAAATATATCTATTAAAGATATATTATATGCAACGTATTTTTATCATATGCACAATATAAGTTTATACAAAAACTATAATAAATGAAATATTATAAATATATATAGAATATTAGGACATATTTTACATACTAAATATTATAAATGACTGTACATAAGAAAATCATCATATTTTCAAACATAATTGCACGGTATTACCAAAAGGTGGTTGTAGAAAGGTGATGAGTTAGATATTTGTAATATCGCATATTATGACGATGGTGTTTCAGGCATAATAACTGATCACGTGTAGCAAACAACAATTTAATAAGTTACATAATAATAATGAGTAATTAATATAAATGTAGTTTACAAGCCAGCCCTTAATTACCCCTTATCCATTACACATAAGCATGATAACATAACCATGCTGTAGTAACCTATTTGTGTTTGTCTGGTGACATTGCCGTCCATGTTAATGTACAGCAGCCACAATACCACACAGTTATTCACTGCTACGGCCAACACTACTGAAGGAATGTCGGATGCCTGTATCGAACAGAGGGGTGTACATATTACCTGATTCTTAAATACAACATTATAATATGACGAAAAGAAGGCGACGATAGAAAAACTAAATTCTTATTTTTAAGTACTCTAATTGAAATAAGAATCAACGTTATTCGGATGCATATTCATGTTTATTATATACTACAACAACGACGAAAAAACTACTAATAAATATAAATTATTATTATTACACATATTTTATTATACAAATTTGATGTACATAATTCCCGAGATAGATTACCCCTAGTGAGTCACACCGTCAGTGACCACGACAGTAATGAATTGAGTGTTATTGTCACTGATTTATTATAATTATTAAAGTAAGTGTTCGACACGTCGATTAGTATCTCCGTGGTGATCAACGTAAACACCACAGCTATCGACCAATCAGCGACCGGCTAAGCGTTAACTCACCTGCGCATTAGAGAACGTACGAGTGACGGGCCTAGCATTGATGGCAACTTGATAGATGGAAGAGGGTTGGGCCTCGCACGTCCAGATAGGCTGACATCCGTGTTGATCTGTCATCCTGAGGCAGGTAGGCGGTTAGCGTGGTGTTAGGTGAAGAGTTGAACACGGTACGCTGATAGTTAATATTCTGTTTATTATGAAATATATAATTATAATGTTTAATAATTTAATTACATATATTAAAAAGCAATCTTTATATATATATATATATATATATATTTCTTAAAAATCTATAACTATTATTTCGGAGACAAAGATGACAGTTTGAAATTGAAGACATTTAAATTAAAAAATGAATTTATAAAAATGTTATCTATTATTTAAAATTAAATATTAATTATATTCTAATCACTTTATTTTAAGGGGGTCAAATCACACACTGAATTCCATTCTACACATTCACATGTGAATACAGATACTAAATATGCATATGTCTATTTAAATTAAGCTGCACGGAAATCTTTTCATTGAATTGAGCTAGTTTTGGTGTGTGTTATATATATATTAATAAAGGCATTATTTTATGATATTTCTATAGAAATTGCATGTTTACAATTATTTCTACTTATATTTATGAAAATAGCTCTTTATTTTATTATTTTGTTCTTTATATAGAACACAACAAATTAGTTGTAATAGTTTCAATAATAGTTGTTTCTATGTTCTCATTTATACATTAATAGTTACAGTGAAATTATTCTTTAAGTAAACTATATTTGAATTTTTACTTTTAAATAAAAATGTAATATTTCTTAATATTCATATTGTTAATAATTATCTTTCTGTAAATAAATCCTATTCATTGATCTGTAATATCACAAAGATAATATAAAATAAATAAATGTAAAAATGTAGTATTTATTTTATTTAAATCGTCAATTTATAATTTTATGAAATATGTATATTTATTTTATGATCTTACTAAAAAAAAGGCTTTTTATATTATTTATACCGTTTTCATTGATAATTGTTTGACAGAAACTAAATACATATTATATAGTAAAATGGCGTAATGTATGCGATACCCCCTTAATATAGCTATAACAGAACAACAAAAGAGCGCCACCTACCGATACAGATTCACGATATTACTGCGAACTACCGCGATCCAGTTCAGTTGGCCGGTGATGTGGCTCACGTGACTCTCGTGCGTAAGTAGACCGCAGCCCAGCCCCGGAGCCCCTATAGGTGGCGATACTAGCGGTGGCGCCACGTAGCAGTGGAACATGATGTTACCGCACGATGAGTCATCCACCGTACTGCATACACTGAGTTTGCGGACTGACGACAGGGGGGAGGGGGGAGGGGCTTACGGATGAGTGACAGGTCATTGTGGGTGTTCATTAGATGATATTTATCAGATGATATGTAATTATAGACTATAAATACTATCTCAACCTATTATGATACGCAAACTAAGATTTATGGCAATTCGTAACATGAAACAAAGTAATTTATATTATAATAATATTTGCGGAAATATTTATATATATATATATATATATATATCAATAATTTTTTAAGATTTTCATATTGAAAGACATAAGAATTAAGCTACTTCTAAATATTTTAAAGTTATAATAAATGTAAATACATCAATAGTCGTTAATAAATGTATATTAGTTTATAAGACGATATTTACCTAAATGATTGAGCCCGTAGAACTCTGCTTCGTGTTTCAATGCATCGATGTTCACATCTCTATTGGGATGTATTAGCATAGTATAACGTCAACATAGCATTGATAGCACATGACTACGGTATTATATTATAGTAGATCTACGTTTAATACCGTCGATGATAATTTATATATCGATATATATTAGTGATATTTCTAGGTAAAAATATATTAAAGTAAATATGATTAGCTAAAAGTTAGATGAAATGGTATATGATAATAAAGAAGTAATATTATCTAGAATATGAATTATAGAATTTGTTAACCATACACACATTGTAACATAATCAACTTTAATAAATGATCTACATCAATTAATGATTGAAATAATAATATTTGATATTAAAAATAATTGACAATAATATATATTAGTAATTAAAAAATTATAAGAATATTTATATTGCATCTAAAATTTCTTGTAAGATTTTAATTAATCTAATAATATAAATTAATAAATAATATATTTGTAACTAGTTTTATTTATATATACACTAATATATATATATATATATTTAATTATAATATTTTTTAAATAACAATTTTATTTGACTATTATTATGCTCATCCTATCTCACCATATCACAGCTGTTGTTACTTACAAAGATCATAAGACAAGTACCACAAGTATAATACTTATATAATAATGCCGCAACACTAACTTCAACTCTAGGTATTGAGATCGCATGTAGTTTAGTATCACTGAGAACAGTATGGGATCCCTGTCTATAAATATCTGTGTTGGGCGTGTGCATATTATCATGTAATATATATATATATATATATATATATATATATATATATATTATGTATGCTTGTCTATGCTTATACTATACTAATTAGTTAATTATAAATGCCTTATTAGTAATAGTTAACTATAGTTATTATTAATAACTATACTCAAATATCTTATCCAAGTTATTATTCTGGTCAGGGTATATATTCACAAATAAATGTAATTTATGCGAAACTAAGAGATACTAAGAGATTACGCATACATAATGTATGTGCTAAGTTGTATTTGTAAACAGATTTAATTATTTAATATATTTTGGAATGTTTACAATTATAAACAATTCTTGACTAGATTTATTATTTATTTATATAATTATATTACAAATATTAATAAGTATTTAGAATACATTATCATACGTAGCTAATTGTTCACTGCGTATACACATACATTTATAAAGAGAGATTTATGTAATATACACATGTTTACGTATACACATGAAATCTCCCCATATCTACTACCACTACTATATAAGCATCTGTAAGTTAATATGTAGACATACTATAACTACTCACAACTAAAACTACTATATTAAATTAGTATCTAAATTAAAATATATAACAATAATATATAATATATATATATATAGATAAAAATTTGCATTGAAAATTAATATTTCATAATATCCATTATCATCCATATTTATATATTTTATTTTTATTATATTTTATTAACTATATTATTAATTTTAATAATTAGATTTGTCTTAAATATACTATATAAATTATATTAATACGTTGATAATATAAATGCTATTTAAAAGAACTAAATATGAAATGATTAAGTTTTAATATTTAACAATAGTATACTAACAGCTCCAGAATCATCTTTGAAGGATTCTATTCTTCCACTCAACAAACTATAGGTATAAATGTAATGCATTGATTAATTAAATTAATGGAATATTTTTATTAGTTATCAATAAATATTAAAATCTATATATTTATAAACTATTCTTATGGTTAGTAACTATATTAAGTACACTAAGTACTTTATTAATATCTTATTAGATATTATTGTATTAAGCATAAGTGATATCATATTATAGGATATGACCTTGAGAAGAAGGTGTCCGAGAAGAGGTTTAACGTATGTTTAGAGGTAGTGAACTTAACGCCCCCTACGTTGAGATCGATGATGTCTTCGCCAGGCATGTTCGGTTCAGTGATCGACCAATCAGAACGTATGTTCTACTGTAATTAAATACATAGTCGGTTATCATAGAATGATTATATACTACATATATGTAAAATATAGGCATATTGCTTAATTATATATTAATATTATTAAGTGAAATATTTTATAAATTAACTGAAAGCTAAAAAGAGAATACGTTTGAATATATGGCATTATTAAGGTTATTGTTTTTTTTTCTTATTATTATTACAATAATAAAATTTATCTTATCTTATCTTATCTTAATATTTAATTATAATAAAATTTATTAAATAAATGTAGAATGTGAGTCTTATAGTCATATCACAAATCTTGTATATATTAAATAACATTTCAAATCGAATCATTCATATCTGTAATTATGTTAACATTTTTATGATCAATTCGTGTGAGTCACATCAACTCATATATTTATCAGAGTTTAAATTGTATTAATACAGTGGTAATTACCAAGTCAGATATTATATTCATACTCTTTATTTTGATTAATTGTATTATTTAAATATACAATTTAAAATGTTACCTAAACCCAAACTCTATTCATTAGATTTGTTAAAAAATAACAATACTTCAAATTATCTATTATTAAAAATAAAATAAAATGCATATTTCCGAAGATAAGTCAGGGGGATTTAGTATATTTGAAATGCTATCTTTCTTGGCTAGGAAATATCTGCTTTCTCATGAAATATTTGTTCATTTTAACGGTTATTTTTTTCTGCAAGCCAAATTTTAACGGAAAAGAGAATATTAATTTTTGATTAAAGTTTGGATTAATAAATATATCAATTAAAAAAAAATATAGATATTAAAAGATATTTTTAATAAATGAAAATTACAATTTATTTTTTATATTATATAATTTTAATACAATGTTATACATATTTAATCATCTTATATGTATAATATTTAAGTCACAATATATATTTTGTTAATGATTTGAATCACTTCGTACACAGGACTTGGTAATGGTACACACGCGATAGAGGCGCGCGAATATATGATGAGACGCCCAACTCTAGATATGGGCGTGTCTTAGTTATTTATAGATGTGGACTAGAGAGTCATAGATAAATATGTTTATTTGCCAATTCAGCATAAATGCGTGTTACATATGTACACACACACACACACACACACACACACACACACACACACACACACACACACACATATATATATATATATATATAAACACACAGAAACATATATATATTATATTTATATATATATTAATATATAAATACACACACACACACACACACACACACACACACATACACACACACACACATATATATATATATATATATTAATATATAAACACACAAATGTGTACACACACACACACACACATATATATATATATATATATATATATATATATATATATATATATATATATATATATATATATATATATATATGTGTGTGTGTGTGTGTGTGTGTATATATCATCGATATAAAGAAAGTTTCTTTATATCGATGGTATATATACATATGTAACACGCATTTATGCTGAATTGGCAAATAAACATATTTATCTATGACTCTCTGGTCCACATCTATAAATAATTAAGACACGCCCATATCTAGAGTTGGGCGTCTCATCATATATTCGCGCGCCTCTATCGCGTGTAATCCTTGGTAATGACTCATTACTAGTGAGTCAAAATCTATAACAAATTTTTGAATGATTGAGTCTTCAAAAACAAGAAAATTTTTGAAATTTTGTAATCACAAATACGTACAATTTTAAGTCGAATGATAAGCTGTAGAAATTAGCATTCTTCAACAATAAGTAATACTAAATATTCAAAATATAATATTTGATAGAGTAATATTTATAACATTTGTATACACATATATGTATATTATATAAGAATATTATATTATAATAATTACAATAATGGTTGACTGTCATTATCATGATTATCATAATCATTATCATAATGATTATGATAATCATAATAATCATTATCATAATCATTATGATAATGATTATGATAATGGTAATTTTAAATAATTTAAATGTAACTTAAATAATTAATTTAATATAATATACAGTATATAGCGTAGTAAATTAACACATATGAAATGTAAATATATAACTTAATAATACAAACTTTAATACAAATTAATATCCATTATCTTAATTATTTAAATAATCACTAATTTGCATACATATATTATATAATCAGGATGAATTTTTATTAAGTTATTAATTTATTATCTGATGTAATTCATTCCTATACATAAGATTAGGATACCAATATATTGTATAATTAAAATATTTATACATTGATAAATATGCAATCGTGATTATAATATAATTATATTAATTAATATAAATAAAAAATTGAAAATCAAATATATATAATAATATTCAAATAAATTATTATATTCATTTTTGATTTTTTATAATTATAATTTATATACAATAATTATAGAAATAAACAAGTCAGTGCTACAAGTTCAAAAAAATATATAAAATATATTAGTGAAATATCATGATTATTAGATATTATAGATTAATCCCAAATCTAAAGTCGATAACAACAAAATCAAATGATCTTTTATTTGAAAGATATTTAAATTTAAAAAAATTGAATCCTCATTATTGTAAATATTATTCGAATGTTACGCGATATTCAAATTTTAACAAATATTTTTGCAATTCTTCAAATAATAAAAATACAAGAATAATATCATTACATAATTATTCATCGATTTCGTCTTATAAATTTGATGACAGATTAAATAATAAATGCATACGTTATTCCAATTTATATACGAATACTTGTACAGATCACCTTAATGTAAAACAATTCACTACTTCATCAAAATGCACCAACAAAGATATATCTGAATCCAACACAAATGACAATATATCACAGGTATCATTATTATACCTATTATAATAATATGATTATTATTAAGTATAACATTAATATTTAGTATAATAATTATAATAATTATATCTATATTGTTAAACATTTTATGATTATTATTAATTTCAATATATGTTAATAATATACTTATAATTATTATTTAATATTAACTATTATAATAATAATATAGTATTATCAAAGATTTTGTGAAGCAAAGATATAATACCCCCTATCTACTTACTTACTTTTACTTTTTTTGGTTTTAGGACTGCTGTGCGTGAGCAATAGGCCGTCCGTGGGAGAGATTATTGTATTAGGGGGAAAGCATGGGAGTAATAGTATGTCTTTAGATGACGTTTGAAGGATGAGGTTGATGTAATTGTTCGAATGTGGTAGGTTAGGGAGTTCCAATGATAAGGGGCATATAGGACAAAGGAGCGTATATGGTAGGAGTGGAGGGTGTGTAGGTGGGGTGTAGTAAGGAGAAAGATGTTGGAGGATCGGGTGTGTATTAGGGTAGTGGGTATGTGTAGATGGAGAAGGGAGGCAAGGTAGTCGGGAGAGTTGTGCTGTATGGCTTTGTGGATTGTCAGGGAAAGTTTGTATTTAATACGGTAGGAGACTGGGAGCCGGTGTAGTTGTTTGAGGAGAGGTGTAATGGAATCAGAAGAACGACGGGGAAGTAGATGGACACAACGTACTACAGCATTTTGAAGACATTGCAGTTTAATCAGTTTGTAGGCAGGGAGATTGAATAGTGAGTTGTTGCAATAGTCGAAAAGGGGGAGTATATAGGAGGAGGCGATGGTAACAGCAATGGGGAGGGGAATAGAGCGTCGAATTAGGCGGAATCAGTATAGGTGGTAGTGGATGGATTTGTGCATGTGGGCAATGTGAGTATCAAGGGAATGAGTGGAGTCGATGTGTAGGTCAAGGTTACGGACATGTTTAGAATGGGGAGGGTAGTCATGTTTATTAAGATGGGGGGTGGTTCTGGGAGGGTGGAGGAACGTAGGGGTAATTGGAGAAAGATAGCTTCGGTTTTGGTGGGATTAAGTTTAAGGGAATTGGAAGTAAGCCATTGGTGTACGGAGTTGATGCAAGAGGAAAGTCTGTTGGGGGCATGAGTGGTGGAGAAATCTACACAATGTGATTAGTATTAATACATCCCGCTGCTAGCATCAGTATTGAAATCGATTTAGGTTTGCCGCGATTTGCATATTACAATGTTTCCATTGCTCTGTTAAATTACGCGCAATATAAATTAGCTTTTACTCGCCACATAGATATTTATAGCATTTAAAACTAAAATATCCTATTGCTTTATTATATATTAGTAATGAACACTTAGCTTTCATAATACAAATAATAATTTAAAGCATATTATTTTTCATTTTAAAAGTGCATAGTTCTGAAAATTCACCCTATATATGTGGCGCTGTTGGTTTTTGTATACAAAATATAATTACACGATTTCGCGTGGGTGTTATATCTTTCCGTAGAAAAATCTTTGGTATTATCTCTCTGGTATTATTATAATACTTAGTATTAGTAATAAAATTATACTATTATAATACTTATACTAAGTATATTATATAACTACAATATTATATTTATGGTATATTGAATATACCATAAATAAATACTATAAATTACTGCGTGCAACCAATACAATACTTTAAATGAACACAACATCACTATGGTAGTGATTATACACATTTAATCTGCTGTTAATTATATATTATATATATTTATATCTAACTGCGTGTGTAACTCATCATTGGATAATGCTTCAGACACGCATATGCCATAGACATAGGACTACAGTATACTGTTACAGTAGGATATGGATTCAATCCCAATCCAGACCATTAAAATAGGTTTATAATAATTAGATAAATAATTTAGAAGTGATTTTATATAATCGTGAATACAAAAATGATCGGCTCTCGTTAAAAACATTGATGTATTGACCCGAGGGTGGTTTCAAAAGGACATTTGACAATTTGGTTATACGTGAACATTTCACCTAAGAATCTGGAATGGATGACGACTCTAGCAAAATTAATGTATACGATGAAAGTCACCTGTATCGAGCTTCTCAAGACCGCTTAAATACTGTAGTTACTGCTTAACAACTATAGTTCTTTAGGTAAGATAGGCTGCGCATTAATTTCACGTAAATTCCATACATTTAATTATCAATTATCTTATATATATATTATACATAGTTTTTTAATGTATTTATAATAATGATAATTATTTTCATAGATTTAATTAAATAATTAAATTAACTATAGTTACTAGAGTACTCTATAGAGTAATATAAATGGCTAGAGTTACAAAGGTTATTTTAGTTATTATTTATATTTATTATTAATATATAAAATATAAAATATCTAAAATATAAATGCCGTAAAATCAAAAAGATATTATATACTATAGTTATTTATTAGTGTAATGTACTATATTTTTTGTATAATTATATGATAATAATGTATATAAATGTAATAATTCAATTTATGACTTAATAGTAGATAATTTCTATATAACATACATCAGATATATACATTAGCATTCATCAAGTGTATCATTATGTCCCATTGAATGTGCAATTAGTAATTGCCAATTTCACCTTTATTTTTTTTCCAATTGGAATAATATCTATTGCTCTTACTCGATGATTTAATGACGCAGCCTCATGCATAGGCATTTATTACAAGGTCGTAATTATCCATAATGAAACTTAGGAATATGTGTATCAAGTAGAAAATTAACAATTATTGGCATAATTCTGCCAATATGAAATTTTGGGGCCCCAAAAATTTACGAATTTAATTTTTTTATTATAAATACACTATGAAATGTTCTTGTAAATCGAAGAAGGTAAGAGGGAGCCATTTGCTAATTTCACATGAACCCAATGAGATATTATATGTCAGTAGTCTACCAACCTTACTTATTGTTCCTACCGTTACCATCCTCACATACGTGTCATATAATAACAGCAGCATATATGAATTGTTGCTTAGTGGAAGCGTAGATTACTGCTAATTAGCGTGAAAACTAAATATTAACATATGTTCAATAATTAACACATATTTAATGTGATATTTCCATTCGTGATCTACGCGATAAAATGTATTAACGTTTCAACTTGTATATTTATTTGTTATTCGCTATAAAATATCAATACATATTATAATCAATTCGTAATCAATTCATAAAATTGTCGTTAAGGGCCAGCGAAACATATGAATATTTATATGGTGAAGATAAGAATTTTGTTATTTACAAAATGTATGATATCTTCTGAAATTAATAAGAGAATGAAAATACGTTCATGTCTTATTAAATACATTTATATACATTTATTAAATACATTTATATATATATATATATATATATTAGTGTTGTCAAATTTTCTAAAAAGTAAGTTTCAGTATCGTATCAGTATCATTCAACAGCTGTATCAGTATCGTATCAGTATCGTTCGAAACTGTATCAGTATCGTATCAGTATCATTCGATAGCTGTATCAGTATCGTATCAGTATCATTCGAGAGCTGTATCAGTATCAGTATCAGTTGACAGCTGTATCAGTATCAGTATCGTTTGACAGAAGTCTCAGTATCGTATCAGTATCATTTGACAGAAGTATCACTATCATTATCGTTTGATAATTGTATCCGCATCGCTTGACAGCAGCATAAGTATCGTATAGTGATGTAAATTGGTTCGGGTCTTGGAGATATTTGTGAGTATCAAATAGTTGAAAAAAATATCAGGTTTTAATATCTATAATTTTAGTACTGGATTTTAGATATTCTTCGATATGAATCATCTCTTAAATTTGTATGCAATATTTAAAATGAATACAAAAATTTAAAATAATGATGTTGATGGTTGCACGAATAATTTTAAAATGATGCAATGTGGATTAAAAGTGTCTCGGATACATACGAAGGGCGGGGTAGTTTGATTGACATTGGCGCCTATTCACACAAAGTGACGCTATATTTAGTAACAGTGTCGCGGATACATACAAAGGGGGGGGTAGTTTGATTGACAGTGACTTCTATTCACACAAAGGGACGCTAAGCTGAGTAATAGTGTCGCGGATACATACACAGAACCGCTATGTTGGTTGAAAATGGCGCGAATAAATATAATCCCAAAGGTAAACATTGGAATGTATTTTAGATATCCACTAATAAAAATCCGAAATAATACGAATCTAATATTTAAAGTCCGAAATAGTCCGAATCTAATATTTAAAGTCCGAAATAGTCCGAGTTACATATTAAAGTCCGGTCCGAGTCCGATATATCATAAATTATACTGTATCAGTCCGGTATCAATGACCTAAAGTCCGAAGTCCGGGTCCGAATGACAACCCTAATATATATATATATATATATATATATATATATATATTAAGTAATATTATTTATACTTTAGAAGTATATTATATAAGACTATTTGAATGAAACCTACAAAAAACTTATTTCTAATTTATATTTTTAGGTCTAATTAATATATACTAAGGAATTTTAATATTATTAAATTCCGATATTTTCATATAAATTTATCATGTAGATCAAAAGATAGGGAGCTTTAAAGATTAAAAATTAAGTAAAAAAAAACAAAAGATTAGTAATATCAGTTTTTTTTAAATAATTATAAATATTTTACTATTATTTTAATTTGTACTTTTACTGCTGAATTTATAATATAAATATAATATAATATAAATTTTATATATGCATATGTATGATACGTATATATCATACTATATATCATTTTAAAGATAATATATTAAATTTACTGATTTTTATATAATATCATTTTTAAAAAACATATTTAAATAATTATAATTTCATAAATCTGATTGTGATAACGTAAAGATATGTAAATAGGAGGAATACCAATGCAACATGTGTTAATTATGAGAATTACCAGATTTGTAGGTATATGTGGAATGTAATACAAACAGATTTTTATTATTGTTATTTGTATTTGATGGAGTCCTTTCATCCCATCCAGGAACTTAGATGAAGTTTTCACTTATAACCATATATGGCTCTAATGTCCCTTCGAAGCTGCTCTCATGTTAAGGCATCCATGGTTTTAACGAGAGCCGATCATTTATTTATACACAATTATATAAGATCACTTCTAAATAATATTTTAAGACCCTTTTTATAAAATTAATTAATTGTCCGGATGAGGCTCGAACCCTTGTCCTACTGCTTGTGTGTCTGACACCTTAGCCACTGAGCCACACAGCCAGTTATAATGTTACCATATATATAATATATATATATATTTATATTATTACACATACCTTTTGTATATAAATAATATCATTCAAAATTAAATTCAAACAGATTTGGAATTTATTTAATATATCAATATAATTTAATTTACCTATATTTATGTACGATGTGCATGACTTTATAAGAATATTCCAACCAACCTTATTTACATTACAATTGATATTTAATAATACAATTTTTACAATAACAATCTGACTTTAATCTCTTATCTTTCTAATTTTACGATTGTAGTTTTTTTCCGATACAGAAAGTATACATATATGTTTATATATAAGTGACTTAAAAATAAAATAACAATACAATCTTTTAATCTAATAAATGTTTGCAATAATTATACGAATAACTTATCTAATCAAAATAAATATAAACAGTTACATAGTATAAAGTTAACTTTATCTATAGTTTGACTATCGTACTAATTCATACTAAAATCAAAGTATCGCCTAACAAACACGCTAGAACTACGTAAGCTAACCGATACCTATGGATCGACAGTTCAAGAAAGAGAACATACTGACCATACCGAATGTGCTGACGACCGCCCGAATCCTGTGTACCCCGTACCTGAGTTACCTGATACTCATGCAACAATACCAGCTGGCCACCGGACTGTTCATCGTCACCGGCATAACCGATGTGGTTTGTGTTACGTTATAGCATTATATATATATGTATATCATTATTTGATATAACCCCCCTACTGTGAACGCTAATAATGGACCGTTCCGTTATTGTCGCATTATAACATAGTGTTAGTTTGCGTGGTATATAGTCCGTCACGTTGTACACCGCGTAGTACTAAAGGTGACCATCTCGATGTTACGGCAGTCTAGCAATACTGGTACTAAGGTCTCGACTCTCTTACTAATAACATAACAGTTTGTAGTATAGGTCCGATGTCATCAGTATTATAATCGTTTCGTTCATTTAATGTGTTTTTGAATGACATTATTTATTATATTAGATAATATTTATTATTTTTTATAAAAATATTCATATTTCACTCTATAATTACTATTATAATTATAGAGAATTAAAAATCTATAGATATTTAGATATTGAATAATATTTATGTAACATACTTTTTTGCAAAAATATTTAAGATAACGACAATGATAGCGACAACTTTCTTCATTTATTACCATCCATAGCAATATCTAAAAGTTGATGAGTTATATATATTTATATATATAGAATCTATATTATAGATATATATATATATATATATATATATATATATATATATATATATATATATATATATATATATATATATATATATATATATATATATATATGTATATCTGACTAATCATCTAACCAATTTCTCTTTGCTCTTCCTCTTTTTCTGATAATATCTTACTCGGACTAAATAATAATTATAACTATATCCCCTATATAACCCTAACTCTTGCCTATACTAGCCTAACCCTAAATCTAACCTATACACTCTATAGTATACAACCTAACCCTACCCTAACCCCTAACTCTACCCTAATCCCAATATAACTCCCTAACTCTACATTAACTCAGCTATACAACTCCCTAACACTACCCTAAACCCAAAAAACCTCCCTAATCCAAACCCTAATCCTTATACGATACCCTAATCCTACCATAACCCTAATACACCTCCTTAACCCTACCCTGACCCCAATACAACCACCTAACCATACCCTAACCCCAATATAACCCCCTATCCCCACCCTAACCCCAATACAACCCCCTATCTCTACCCTAATCCCAATACAACTCCTTAACCCTACCCTAACCCCAATACAACTCCTTAACCCTACCCTAACCCCTATACGACCCCCTAACCCTACCCTGACCCAAATAAAACCCCCTAACCTCTATATGAACCCCTAACCATACCCTAACCCCAATATAACCCCCTATCCCTACCCTAACCCCAATACAAACCCCTAACCCTACCCTAACCCCAATACAACCTCCTAACCCTACCATAACCCTAATACAACTCCTTAACATACCCTAACCCCAATACAACTCCCTAACCCTACCATAACACCATTACAACCCACTAACCCTACCCTAATCCCTATACAACCCCATAACCCTACCCTGACCTGAATATAACTCCCTAACCCCTATACAACCCCCTAACCATACCATAACCCCAATACAACCCCCTAACCATACCATAACCCCAATATAACCCCCTAATACATATAAGACCCCCTAACCATACCCTAACCCCAATATAACCCCCTATCCCCACCCTAACCCCAATACAACCCCTTATCCCTACCATAACCCCAATACAACTCCTTAACCCTACCCTAACCCCAATACAACTCCTTAACCTCACCCTAACCCCAATACAACCACCTAACCCTACTTTAACCCCAATACAACTCATTAACCCTACCCTAACCCCAATATAACCCCCTATCCCCACCCTAACTCCAATACAACACCCTAACCCTACCATAACCCCAATACAACTCATTAACCCTACCCTAACCCCAATACAACTCCTTAACCCTACCCTAACCACAATACAACTCCTTAACCCTACCCTAACCCCATTACAACTCCCTAACCCTACCCTAATCCCAATTCAACTCCCTAACATTACCTTAACCCCAATACAACCCCCTAACCCTACCCTAACCCGTATACAACCTCCTAACCCTACCCTAACCCCAATACAACCCCCTAATCCTACCCTAACCCCTATACGACTCCCTAACCCTACCCTGACACCAATACAACCCCTTAACCCTACCCTAACCCCAATACAACCCCCTAACCCCAATACAACCCCCCTAACTCAGTTAGATGGTTACATAGCTCGCATATACCCGAGTCAGCAGACTGCGTTCGGTTCTTTCCTCGACCCGCTAGCCGACAAGTTCCTCGTGATGACGGTGTTCGCTTCGCTTACCTACATGTCCTTGATACCACGTTAGTACATCGCGTCAAGGTTAAACCACAAGGTCATAAGGATGGTATACTCGGTATTAATAGTCGAGACATCGTTGATATTTTAGAGGTTTATATTCGTTTATTTCACCCCATTTGCGGAAATTCGTATTATTTTGGTCAAGACTTAAATTCTCTTGAAGTATTATTTAGAATATATTGATACATTAATATAATTATAATAAAATTAAAATTAAATCATAACTTATATATTTTTATTTAATTAATTTTTATTTTATTAAATATGGAAAATATTGATTATAATTTAAATATTAATAACAATACAATTTATTTTATAGATACTCAAATAACTTCAGAGGATGTCTAAATGTAGAAATATTGCAATTTTGTATGTATTCTGATTCCATTTTTTTTTAAATTCAAATTCAGTTATATATTATTTATATTGTATGACATTTTCAAATTAAAATATGATTTATAAGTACTCTCAAATAAATATTTGTATAGTAAGTTAAAAATGTATTCAATAATAATTATAAAATATTCAATAATTTTACCATTTATTAATTGACCGTATCATATATTTATAATGTTTATATTTTTATATAATTTGTATATATATATATTTATATTTATATAACAAAATTAAATAAACCTCATTATTTATACTATATTGCATTATGAAATAAATAGAATTGTAAAAATAATATTATTTATTAGAAATAATGCCTATATTTTAATGCATTTATTTAAAATAATTATCTTCTCACAATCACTAGTATTCACCTAGTATCAGAGAATACAGTTTATGATATATACTAATTATTTGTTATTCTATAGATAGAAGATATATAGATCTTTAATTTATAAGCTTGTTTTCTAATTAGTCGTATAAATATAAACTATTATGTATTCATATTTTAATACAATTTTAGAACATATTAAAATTAATAATAAAAAAAACATTTCAAATTATAATATTATATTTTATAAATCTATATATTTGTTATAGATATATATCTAATTTATATAGGATAAAAATGTGTCCAATATTCCAAAAATTGTAGCACTTGATATATATATATATATATATATTGTAGTACTATGTATTCTTTATCACTGATAGACTATCAGTACTATTATATTTTTATTGTGGAAACCTTTCTCGAAATAATCTTGCATTAAAGAATTCCTTTTTTACTTATTCTATATCGTATTTTCTACACATTTCATATGCATTCATTATTTATAGTCTATAAGTAAAATAAATATCATTCATTCATTCGTTCACATCTATTGTACCATGTAAACGTGCAACATACATATCGGTGTGATATCCCCTTATCATTGATCATAAAATGTTTACAGTTGAACTGACAGCTCTGGTGATCACTAGGGATGTACTTCTGATTGGCTCAGCTTTCTACGTCAGATATCTGACGCTACCGGAACCGGTAATTACGGCCACTAACTTCATAGTAATAGTCATTATCATTTACTACATACCATCGTTGTTTGTCGAAGAATACATATATAAATAATGATTAATATATATCCTTATAAATAGATTACCAATTTATATTTTAATATTTAATAATAATATTAGCAATATAATGAATTAATTAATTTCAATTAGTATTATTATAAAGTAATTTTAATATAATAATTTTAGTGTACCATTTTATATTATATATAGATATTATTATTTTAAGGTACTTAAAATGTTAAATATTTGTAATTATTATCTATATTTTTATATTTTGTTATCATAAAATATTAATATATTGATATGTAATATAATCTATATTATAATTTACTAGTATATTTTCACACAATATTTAAGATTACATAAATGAATAAAGTAGTTAATATATGTTTAAAAATTGAATGATATTACTAATTAGTAATGTACCTTTATTAATAATAGTTTTTATGATTAATCAAATATAATGATATATACATATATATAGTGTTGTTAAAAAACACATTTTTTATTAAAGTTTGTTTAAAACATGTTTTAAACGGTTTTTTTCGTTTTTAATCCGTTTTATTCGTTTTTTATCCGTTTTTTTCTGTTACAAAAAATAAAAAATGTGTAAAGTAAAAATATATAAATAAAGTAGATATGTTGTTAAATAATAATAAAGTACATATTATATGAATAATCAGTAATAATTCAAATAATATATTATCTGTATTATTAGCATCATTAAATCATATTGTCAAACTATACATTAGTATGACAATTATATGACATTAATTATAATATTTATTTTGTTACAATATAACACTGAGTATTTCTGTATTATTTAATGTTATAGACATGGAGATTGTATCACAATCTATAGATATATGTACATTATATAATTAATATTATAAAAGATGAATGAAATTTCATATTTATTTTATAATAAATTATTATAAATAATAAAGTAAAATTAGATTTCTTTTATGTTCTGATATAATAAATTATATAATAATATATATTATAAACTTTCATATTTCTTTTATATATTAATATATTATTATTAAAAAAATATGAAAATTCCATAGATATAAAGAAAGTATTCTATTCTAAGAAAGTAATACTATTTTTTTATATAATATTAAACATAATATATATTATTATATCAAAACATAAAAGAAATCTAAATTAACTTTATTATAATAATAATATTATATTTTTATACATTTATTTTATACATTTATTAAATAATCATTCATTTTTAAATTATTATACAATTTATTATATCAAAAAAAAAGAGCAGATAAATTATTATTTGTCAAATTAAATTTAAATTTAATTTAAATATTAACAATTAAATAAATATATGTATAAATGTGGTTACCAGTGAGTATAGCCGTGAATATGTAATACTAAAAATTAATTAAAAATATTCAATATTTAGTGACCAGTAACTTTTTTAAAAGACCACCTATTTCCACCTATCTATTTACATGTAACATTTAAATAAACACGTGTCATGCATGCAAATACAATAAATAACATAAATTAAATAAATATAATATATTTAACTATTATATAATCGAATTAGCAATTCAAATTAAATTAAATAAATCTTTAAAAAAACTATCTACAATATTATATAATCGAATTAGCGTTTATAGTATTTTTGATATAGCCACGCCTATAGTTCCACCTCTTGTGAATTCGCCGGCTATAGTGCAGATCCCCCTATAAATGTGATTCTTGTTTTTTTCTGTTTTTTTTCGTTTTTTATTATATGTTTAAAACGGTTTAAAACTTCTGTTTAAAACGTGTTTTTTTATTAACTCACTACATATATATATATATCGATATAATATTGATAACCGTTATATTACATTACAGAAATCATTAAAGAGATACTTTGACTTGAATAAAGTCAGCGTACATCTGCAGCCCACTCTAATCAGTAAGGTTTACACCCAGCTACCAGGTATCAACCTATATACGATTCATTGATTTATTTCGCGTAAATTATTTATAAAATAAATATCATCGGAAGTGATATTAGCGAATGTGTTTAAATAACGCTAATAATAATACAAATAATAACAACAAACGTTATAACAATACTAACAATGATATCAATAACGAAGTCATGATAATAACACAGGTTAAATAGTTAGATTTGATATTAAGGGCATACGGCAGTTGAGAAATCAGCGAAAATCACAAAAATAATTTAAAAATTTGTATTCAATATTATTAATTTAATATATGTTATTTGTTATCTGTCAAAATATTATCATTGAAAACGGCCTAAAATACCATAAAAAGCATATTTTATAACACACCTTTTAAAATAAATAACGTTGGTTTATAATTTATTTGAAATCTACATGAATAATTTTATAATAATACCCACATTTTATTTTATAGCATTTTTATATACTTATATATTGTCGATTTACAAAATTTAAAAACCCAATTGTCTATCTTTATGTATTCTATATTATTATCATTGTAAACATATGCCATGTGATATTATATACCAATAGAAAGCTAATAAACAGACGCTATATATTTTTTATTTCCTGTATCATTTCACTTTTATAATTTTTATCATTTTACCTTTATTTCAACTTATATTTATATTATTTACATATATTTATAGTTAGTTTCATTTATATATTAGTTTTATATCATTAGTATTAGAAAATAGTTATTTGTATACCATTATTAGCCTTTATATTCGATTTTTAGTTGAGTTTATTTTATTTAGAATTTGGTTTTCAAATTATATTTCTATGTATATTTTCATTTATTTATATTACTTTATATTACTTACATTTTGTTATAGTTAGTAGTATTTCAATATATGTGTATTTGTTATTGCTTTATTTTATCATAATATATAAAATATACATAATAACATATTTTAATTCTATATACTACTATGATAATTACATAAACTGTATTTGCTTTATTTTATAATAGTGATTTTTACTTAGTAAAACTTTAGATGCGTTTTACTCAGAATAAATATTATCTACTACATAGGTGAATATAAATGTATGTTTAGAACAATCTAGCATAGGTATCCTAACAATTTTTTTTTCTATATGTAAATGGTATATGAATAAATAAAAATAAGTTCTTACATTTTTGTAATTATTATTAAAAAGAGACAATATTTGTTTAAATTTAACAAAATAATGGTTTAAATAAATTAGACATAATAAATAGTATGTTTATACATGAAATAAATAATATTTAAAAAAAATACAAACTTTAAATTGTAGCAGTATATATATCGTATACAATACAAAAATAATTAGTTGAATTCATTAAATAGTTTTACCTAAACATAGATTTTAATGGACCTTTGTATTTCCTATCTCTTAACATGTAAATGCGTGAAATGGCGTGTGCATTGCCGTATGCTCTTAAGTGGTTGTTAAATTGTGATTTAAATACATCATTATTAAAGTATAATGTTAAAATATTATTTTGCAGGCTGCTTCGTAGTTTAATAACTTCTAATTAACTTCTTACATCTTTGTAATTATATGTTAAGTATGATATATCTCTTTCTAATAACTTATACGGATCTGCTAATACTAAAATATAATAGTATTATCAAAGATTTTTCTAAGGAAAGATATAACACTCTCTTTAAATCGTGTAATTCAATTTTGTATACAAAAACCAACAGCACCACTTATAAAGGGTCAATTTTCAGAACAATGTGTTATTTATAATGTAAATTCGTATCAATCTATGCACTTTTAAAAATAAAAATAATATGTTTTAAATTATTATTTTTATTATGAAAACTAAGTTTTCATTACTAAGATATCAATAGGATATGTTGGTTTAAAATGTTATAAATATCAATGTGTCGAGTAATAGCTAATTTATATTGCATGTAATTTAATAGAGAAATAAAAACATTGTAGTATGAAAATCGCGGCAAACCTAAATCGATTTCGATACTGTTAGATTTCGATACAATAACTGCTGCTAGCAGCAGGATGTATGAATAGAAAACTAATCATGTTGCATAGATAGGGAGTGTTATATCTTTGCTTCGCAAAATCTTTGGTATTATCGATTAAATATCAATGTATTTTATTAATTATGTATTTGTAACGTATATACGGGATATTTCTGGTTATTAAATATCTCATCATTGAGTTCCATCAGATGTACATTGTACAATAGCTTATTCCTATTGGTCTGTCATTTAATAATCATGTATCTAATTAATAGTCTGCAATAATATTTCTATAGTTATTGGAAGTAAAATAATAATTAATATTGCACTTTTTATAAACATTTGATTGTTCTTGATAATTTCACAATTACGTATTAATCAACATAACCGCAGAAATATTTAGATAGATAGATAGATAGATAGATAGATAGATAGATACTATTTATATATTAAGGCTTAATAAAAATTATATCATGGATTTAAAAATAGTTTTACGACCTTCAAATGTAACCTTTATAATAAATAACGAATAATAATAAATAATAATACGAAAATAACATAATATTAATATAGCTAATCAACATAAGTCAATCAGCAATGTTACCGCGCTATTTAAACCGATCGAGTAACGACTAATACACTATAAGTATGCGTTAAAGCTTAACGTCTGCTATTTCCTCAGGTGAACACGGGTATCCAGTTGTCTATGCTGTCCTTCAGTCTCATAGCTCCGGTATTTAGCTTCGTCGACTCACCCCTACTGCACGCGCTATGGTCAGTCACACAGAACTTGGGTTCAACTTGGTTCATACTTAGTTCACTGATAACATTCTTGCTTAATAGTTTTTCACATTGACATAAGTTAAAAATACTGTTCCAAACTTAACTGAACTAAGTTTTATAATATATAAAATAGAGAAATATGATTTTACTAAAAATGTCTTGAAAATAATATTAATTTACAGTTAAAAAATATTTTTAATAAAGATACAACATTTTACTTTTCCTTTATTTGATTATATTAATACTAATGTAAATTAATTATTATTTTAATTTTATATTTAAGTTAATATTCTGAATTTAATAAAAAAAAGTTACTATTTTAAAATCTACAAATTATTAAATAATCATACGTATTTTTCAAAATCATCATAATTTCATTCAAGTGACATTATAATGCTACAATTATAATCAAAATTATATTGATAATTAACATAATACAGTTGTAAATCATGTAAACTAATTGTACAATATTGAACGCATAACAATTGAACATTGATTAAATAGAGATGTTGATTTCTGTTATGTTACAAAATACCGATCTCTTGATTTCTATTGAGCCATTTTTATGATACTACTACATATCATATATTAGTCCATTTTATTATAGAAATGTATCAACATTATATAGTAAATATTTTCTTTATGATAAGTTTTTTTTTAAATAAGCCTAATATCTTATTTTTCAAGTTAATTGGTATAACTTTATATGAGGTTTTTTTTAGAAATAAAATTAATCATATAATATAATATTAATATATTAATTAAAATTGGAAAATTAATATCATGTGTGTTATATAATTCATATAAATTCATTTTAATATATAAAATATCTTAAATATTTTATTGTTTATAGTATCTAAAGTAAATATCATTGTAATAAATTAAAATTATCAATACAAAATTTAAAATTTGATAAAAAGTTAGATAAATATTACCATTAATTATTTACGTTGTAACTTGTTAACGAACAATAATTTGTGGCTAATTTGTTTGTAATTATATAAATAAAACCTGCGTTGTAATATTAAAAGAGGCGTAGGAATACAATATTATTTACACCGATAGTACAGAATTATATTGTTACTTTTTATATTAAATTTAAAAATCTAATAATAGAAATAATAAGTTATATTATTTATGAGATTGTAAATTATTCAATAATAACTCAATTTATGTAATTTCTTCAGTTTATTGTTGTTTTATATATTGTTACCACTTTATAAGACTAAATGCATATAGAAAATATCATTATTATATACATTAATTTAGGTTTGAAATATAATTATTTTATTTTAAAGAATTAATTATAATTGTTACTTTTTAATTGATTATAATATTTTGAATAATTAATAAATATTGTTTCTAGAATGATAAACTATATTATATACTAAACCAAAATTATAACTTTTAATAGAACATTTTTTATATTTATATCCACATATTTAAAAATTAAACTCAACCACTCGGAACTGGGCAACATATAATTATAAAATCCTCGGATACAAATGGTTAAACATTGTATGTAATATTAAAAGGGTATTATTATTGAATCTAAGTTTTTAAACACAACTGAAATGAAATTCTATAATATATTATAATAATGAGTCAAATATTTTACTGATAATAAATTTAAATGAAATGATAAATATTTATGATATATTCTTTTACATATCTTTATTTTTGCCCATATTGGTTCGCTGAATTAGGTTTTATTTGTATCCATACTTGGTTAAATGAATTAGGTTTTCAATATCACAGGTTACTAACTTTTGATAAAAGTTTGACTTAAGTCATATAGACTTACTTTCTTACGTTTTGACCAAGTTTGTGTTACTTGGGAACATAACACATCACTGCTATTACATCACACGTCACTGCTATTACATCACACGTCACTATTACATCACACGTCACTATTACATCACACGTCACTGCTATTACATCACACGTCACTATTACATCACACGTCACTATTACATCACACGTCACTGCTATTACATCACAACGTCACTATTACATCACACGTTACTATTACATCACACGTCACTGCTATTACATCACACGTCACTATTACATCACACGTCACTATTACATCACACGTCACTGCTATTACATCACACGTCACTATTACATCACACGTCACTATTACATCACACGTCACTATTACATCACACGTCACTGCTATTACATCACACGTCACTATTACATCACTATTACATCACACGTCACTATTACATCACACGTCACTATTACATCACACGTCACTATTACATCACTATTACATCACACGTCACTATTACATCACACGTCACTATTACATCACACGTCACTATTACATCACACGTCACTATTACATCACACGTCACTGCTATTACATCACACGTCTCAGCTATTACATCACACGTCACTATTACATCACACGTCTCAGCTATTACATCACACGTCACTATTACATCACACGTCACTATTACATAACACGTCACTATTACATCACACGTCACTATTACATCACACGTCACTATTACATCACACGTCACTGCTATTACATCACACGTCACTATTACATCACACGTCACTATTACATCACACGTCACTGCTATTACATCACAACGTCACTATTACATCACACGTTACTATTACATCACACGTCACTGCTATTACATCACACGTCACTATTACATCACACGTCACTGCTATTACATCACACGTCACTATTACATCACACGTCACTATTACATCACACGTCACTATTACATCACACGTCACTATTACATCACACGTCACTGCTATTACATCACAACGTCACTATTACATCACACGTTACTATTACATCACACGTCACTGCTATTACATCACACGTCACTATTACATCACACGTCACTATTACATCACACGTCACTGCTATTACATCACACGTCACTATTACATCACACGTCACTATTACATCACACGTCACTGCTATTACATCACATGTAACTATTACATCACTATTACATCACACGTCACTATTACATCACACGTCACTATTACATCACACGTCACTATTACATCACTATTACATCACACGTCACTATTACATCACACGTCACTATTACATCACACGTCACTATTACATCACACGTCACTATTACATCACACGTCACTATTACATCACACGTCACTGCTATTACATCACACGTCTCAGCTATTACATCACACGTCACTATTACATCACACGTCTCAGCTATTACATCACACGTCACTATTACATCACACGTCACTATTACATAACACGTCACTATTACATCACACGTCACTATTACATCACACGTCACTATTACATCACACATCACTATTACATCACACGTCACTGCTATTACATCACACGTCACTATTACATCACACGTCACTATTACATCACACGTCACTGCTATTACATCACAACGTCACTATTACATCACACGTTACTATTACATCACACGTCACTGCTATTACATCACACGTCACTATTACATCACACGTCACTATTACATCACACGTCACTGCTATTACATCACACGTCACTATTACATCACACGTCACTATTACATCACACGTCACTATTACATCACACGTCACTGCTATTACATCACACGTCACTATTACATCACACGTCACTATTACATCACACGTCACTATTACATCACACGTCACTATTACATCACTATTACATCACACGTCACTATTACATCACACGTCACTATTACATCACACGTCACTATTACATCACACGTCACTGCTATTACACCACACGTCTCAGCTATTACATCACACGTCACTATTACATCACACGTCTCAGCTATTACATCACACGTCACTATTACATCACACGTCACTATTACATAACACGTCACTATTACATCACACGTCACTATTACATCACACGTCACTATTACATCACACGTCACTATTACGTCACACGTCACTATTACATCACACGTCACTATTACATCACACGTCACTATTACATCACACGTCACTATTACATCACACGTCACTATTACATCACACGTCACTATTACATCACACGTCACTATTACATCACACGTCACTATTACATCACACGTCACTATTACATCACACGTCACTATTACATCACACGTCACTGCTATTACATCACACGTCACTATTACATCACACGTCACTATTACATCACACGTCACTATTACATCACACGTCACTGCTATTACATCACACGTCACTATTACATCACACGTCACTATTACATCACACGTCACTATTACATCACTATTACATCACACGTCACTATTACATCACACGTCACTATTACATCACACGTCACTATTACATCACACGTCACTGCTATTACACCACACGTCTCAGCTATTACATCACACGTCACTATTACATCACACGTCTCAGCTATTACATCACACGTCACTATTACATCACACGTCACTATTACATCACACGTCACTATTATATCACACGTCACTATTACATCACACGTCACTATTACATCACACGTCACTATTACATCACACGTCACTATTACATCACACGTCACTATTACATCACACGTCACTATTACATCACACGTCACTATTACCACTACTTTAAAGCAGCTCCACTTTATTAATTAAAACATGACATTACTTCATATACTATTACCAGACACAACCACACACCTTTATCTCACCATAAACGAATATCATAATACTCCTTTCTATGACATTACATCACAACTATTACATGATCACTATTACATCGCCTCTATGATATCACCCCTATGAGATCATATCTATTACATCACCACAATGACATCACCACCGTTATCACACACACATACATATACACACACAGGTATGTAACGGCCTGCAGTACCGTGGTGTCGGGTCTATCGTATTGCTTCCAAGCGAATACATTCAAGAAGGTTTAACGACGGGGCGTCGAGACATCATCGTACCCTGTCTATTGTGATACACGCGTGGTGGTAAAGGGGGCATTGTCGTGTCGTTTACTCTAAGTCACCAATGATTTGTAATTAGTCGTGAAAAGTTCATACAGATTGTGAAATAAAATAACTATCACATGATTGAACGCTATTTTTAATTATTAGTTTATAATTGTGGCAACATTATTAAAAAACGTATATTATTAATAAGTTTTATTAGTAATAAGTAATTCGCTATCATTTTCTAATACATATCATTATTTATACATAATTCTATATTCTATATTAATATTGAATTTAATAATATTAACATTGTCAACATAGATGTTTGATCATAAATCATATCCTATATTACTACTACTAAGTATCAAGAGTGAAGTCTATCCCATCATTAGTATTAAGTACAAACTATTATTTTATCTTTTCCAGGTGATTTTTCTATGATACACTTTATTTATTGAATACTTATTAATATCGAATACTCTAAAATCTGAATACTTTATTTTATTTAATTACTTAACAAGTAAATGGTATGAAATTGTAGTAGTAATAATTGTATTATAATTTTTAATTTTCATCGCATAATAAAGTAATTTGTTAAATTTTATATTTTATATTAAAGGGAACTATTTAAATAAATATATATATATATTATATAATATAATACATATTAATATTCAAAGGGAACTTAAGTTACGGTTATGAATATAAATTTATATTTAATTTAAAAACAATATTGGAATTAAATCTTAATTATTATATATCTACTACTTTTAATTATCATATTATAGTTAATATATATTTGTTTATATGTAAAATGAAGAAAACGAGATAGAATATTTAAATAGTTGATAAACTATAGATCTAAACTTGATGTATTGATAAATATACATTTTTAAATAAGAGAATTTCAACTAGATATTATGCTATAATATATACCCCTATACAGTACAGTATAGTATGATACATAATGATCAATAAGAATGATAAGGACAATGTCACTGATAATGAGTGTATGAGACTAATATAATACCAAGACCTCCTATAATGAGGTAATAGGAGGTCTTTATAATACATGTATACACCTATAGGTGAGATGTCAGTGTGTATTTTATGTTAATTGTAAATGAGATTATATTAATGGAGCTTTTTATTTATAGTATAGCAGGTGTTTCTTACAGAAATAGTTATTCATCGTGTAGTATACATGTATGTATACTTTTACTAAAACATGCCTATTTATGAGACTAATGAAAGATAAAATTATAAATATAGATTTCATTTGGATACATTAAAAACGATAACGAAAGTAAAGTTACCAACTCATAAGTGGTGGAGCTGTAACAAATGTACAATATGCATGTAGCCGTACATGCCACTACTTCAGCTGTTGTTGTAATCGCTGTAAGATGTATGATTTTCAATGAGATAACAGACTTTACAGAAGAAACTATATAACATTAACATCAAATGAAAACTTAATCATAGAGTGTAAATAAAGGGGAGAAGGAAAATATCCCCTTTACATTTTTAGTAGGGCATCTATATATATATATATATATATTATCTCCCCCAACTTTTCAATATAATAATATAATTTGTGTATTCTATATTTATTAATAACTCCAAATTAGCACAATATTTAAAATCCAATTAAATATATAAAATTAACTGAAATTAAAATATCTAAAAAAATACTAATAAATTATAAATATGATGTAATTAAATAATTGTTAGCATAATTTTTTATATCTATAAAATAAGTTTTAACTTATCAATGTATACAATTTGGTAAATTTGTTTTCAATAAATTAGAAATTAAAAAAAACAAATTAAAGTGTATTTATCATAAATTATTAATAATCATATTACATTAAGAACAATATATTAATGAACTATATTACCTAACTGTTAGCATATATATTATAATATATAATTATTAATGTCATATCCTATGTTAAAGTCCCCTGCAATGCAGTGTATGCGATATCGATAGCTTGATACATTCAAGTTACATATAAAACCTATTTATTAATCAAGATAATACTTATAGGTGAATTTCATGAATAAAATACAACGATTCAAAGTAACTTATAGGATTACATATTCCTACAAAATATATATTCTTGTAAATTGCATGGCAATAATAAAAAGTAGTGTAATAGTAGTGTATTTTATCTTAGGCATGCCTTTAAAATAGCGGGACATTCTCAATAAGGACTAGGCATATATAATGGTAAGGAAGAAGCGATATCAATATAAATTGTTTAACTCTTTAAAATTGCCTACGACCAGGTCTAAACTCTGTCCTATAGGATACCAAGCCTGAGAAGTATTTATTACTATGTGGAGTGGTTAACCTTGAAGGTTAAATATATATATATATATATATGTTACTTACATTATAATTCCTAATGAGCAAGCTTTATAAACAAATGACCATTGTTAGGATAATAGATTGAAACCTATAGTTTTATTAGATATATCTAATAATAATTAACCATAGGACCGAATACCAACATTGACAATAACTAGTGTATATATATAACTTTATATTTAATAAAATATATAGTAGTTTATATTGTAGGCTACATTTTTTCTAATTTATCAATTTATTTAATAATTTAAATGTATACTTCTTTTTTATTTATTTCCAAATTATGTTATTCTGTAAATATTAAAGTTATAATGATTTATATCTAACCGTAATTATATTTAATATATATATATAGATATATAGGTATAAAAATATATATATAGGTATTATTATATTTAATATTATTTATATTTATCATACCAACAAATACATACCAATATAGGAAATTATCATGTAAGTTATCTAATTAATTAATTAAATTGATGATTGCACCTTGAACACTTGTTTGTTTTATTTTGTTGATCTGTATAATTCTGTACCTATAAATTGCATATTATATACATTATATAATAAACATATTACATAATACATATATATATATATATATATATATATATGTGTTTGTGTGTGTGTGTGTGTGTTTCATTGATGTAAATGAAAGTGAAACTAAAAATAAACTTTTATTTACATCGAGTGTGTGAGAATGTGGGATATTTATGTTTAGCAGGACTGACACGAAGAATGTTGGTAAAGGGATTTAATCGTAGTTATAATTTTTGGATATATTCACAAATTATGTAACGAAGACGTATATACGGATTATCCATAACGGATATATATATATATATGGATTATATAATACATAATTAGTAATGATTCATTGTAGATGAGATCATAATCTGTCATACTATCGATAAAGTTATGGAACACGTTTTTTTGACTATCCATATATTTGTCCATAGCAAGTATCCAGTTGAATATGTATTTGATCGTGCTATTTTTTTAATTCTATCTGATCCTTAGATAACATATTTTCAACTTGTGGATTTATATATCTATATATATATATATATATATATATACAATAGTAGGCCTATATTGAAGATGATCTTTAGTAAAATGTTACTAGAGTGGAATGTTAGGCTATGCTAAACGTTCTGTAATGTTAACATCAATTGAGAGTAGGGTAGTAATATTTATTACCAGTAACAGTTTTTCTTAAAAATGTTCTTAAGAATAGACAATACCAAGGAGTGGATCCTTTTCACCATTTTCTGCATAAGTTTATATTTCTATTAGAACATATATACGAGTTAGGTTCTTATGGAATTCTTTAATTCGTATCGAGATTATGTAACTTGAGATGGCAGAATCGTTTAAGCCAGTATTTATTATTCCCTATCGTATCATGTTATATATTATTTCCACCCTTTCTCCCATATATCCGAACTACATATGTGCATACTAAAATTAAACTATAATTGTTAGTAGGTAGGGTTATAGGTAGGTTATATACCTATATATGTGTAAACATGTTGGAAATATTATTCGCCATAGTAGATTATGAACATTTGAAGTTGGCAAAGTAGGCACTAGTAGGCCTACTAATATAGTACGAGTAATATAAATCAACATTTACTTATAACATGACTTGTGAATATCTGCATATTATTTCTATTCGTTATTTTGTTAATAATAATATATTATGTGACACATAACTATTACCTAAACTCTTTGTTTAATATGTAGGTGACTAGTAGACAGGTGTCCGATGTACTATTATAGTAATACTATAGTATGTAGGCAGGGTTGGCCGAGATTGGGTTTTTGGGTTTAAACCTATTGATATTTTTTGTGGTTTTTGTGGTTTTTCGATTTTTTATATTAATAAATTATACATTTAATAATTTTAATTCTAATAGATAATATATATATTACATTATGTAACTAATTCTAGATTTTAAGAAAATATATAAATAATGTTATAAAATTTATATAATATTAAAATATGAATATAATAAATAGTATTACCTCCCTTATATTACTATTAAAAATCAAATTCTATAGAATAAATATAATATTTGTCATGACATTTTAATTTAAATTTTAAATTAATAGAAAATAATTAAAATTCAATAAAAATACAATTTCATAGAAATTGATTCAATAACAAATATTTTATTACAATTCTATAGAATAAAATTATATAAAAAATAATACAATAGAAAATATTAAAAAATTATATAAAAAATAAGGTATTTTTATGATTTTGATATCCCTGTTTTTATATATTAAATTAATATACTTCATTCTTGTGTATTATACAATAAATTAATAATAAACTATACTTTTATCAATTTTTATAATAAATTATACTTTTATTAATCATTTTTAAAATTAAAAGGATAAAATGATTTTATACATATAAATTGTTTATGAAAAACACCAAAAACCACAAAAACCTCAGTAAAACACCAAAAACCACAGTAAAACCCAAAAACCACAGCAACATATTTTGGATTTTTGGGGTTTTTGCCATCCTTGTATGTAGGTGACATATGTAGGTAACACACCTATCTGACATCGTATACGTTACATTAATACGAATAGTGCTAGTCTATCACGTTATAGATACATTTAGGATTGTATTCTGCAATCTATCAATATTGAAATTTAAATACTATTTATTAAATAGCCAACATTTAATTTAGGGGTACCTAGGTATTTCTATTTCCTATTCTTATTTCTCCCCTAGAAATTGTTATTTATATGCCCCTGGTTGGTATGTGTGTAGTATTAGTAGTACAACATGTAGGGCATTTATATGAAAAAGGTTAATGAGTTCATAAAGGTTATTATGTAATATATAAATGTTATAACATCTTATAAGAGGAGTATTATTTAAAATAATATTTAAAATAATTTATTTGCCCATTGTATGATGGGATATGTTTGTTAGACACACATATTATATTATAGACATACATAGTGGATGGTTGCCGAGCACTTGCACGTAACATATGTCCCCGGCATAGGACAACTTCGTTGTTACTCGTGTGCGCTATCAAAGACATGTCCTTGGTGTGCTATCAAGGACATGACATTGGTGATATATCGAAGACAGTGTCACGTATACGTAGTAGGTGGATCGTATTGTGGTCGGTCTATTGGCTGTATGTATGGCAGAGTGTGATGATATGCTAGTTATTATATTACCTTATATATGAAAGGTTGGTATTCCAACTAAAAGAAAAGTCTTGTGGGAGAATATCCTTGTCAGATAATGTGATCGGGTATATATAAACCTTTTATATTTGTAGTTGTATATACAACATTTATATATATAGGTGTATAGGTGTATATATATATATATATATATATATATATATATATATATATATATATATATATAGTGTACAGTGTACACTCAACAATATACACACTGCAGTTTTATATGTATACATATAAACTAAGAATTGAAAGATAAAATATAATAATGTATATAATTATAAAGAAAATATTTATTCACAATGTATTAATAGAATACATCTAGAATTTAATAGATTTTTAGATTCTATGAATTGTATACATTTAGGATTTAAAAAAGATATAAAATAAATATAAAATATAATAATGTATATAATTCTATAGAACATATTTATTTACAATTTATTAATAGCATATACATATAGTGTTTACTAGATTTTTATATGTATAGTGTACACTATAAATTATACACTATAATTTTATGTGTAGTACATATAAACTGACATGTATATAATTCTATAGAAAACACGTATTTACTATGTATGAATATAATACATCTAGGATATTATATTTATTAGATTCTTTAGAAATCAGAGAATTATATTTCAATAGTAAATTATAAATTCTAAAAACACATCTGTTCAGTATTAAATCACAAACAAGTATATATATATATATATATATATATATATATATATATATATGTGTGTGTGTTTGTATGTGTGTTTGTGAGTGGGTGTATGTGTATATACACAACGTCAAGAATATTTACCTAATACCAATGTTGGTAAGATCTATAGTTCTGCATTATAATTATTACTTTAAATTATATTTAAAATGTGAAATCGCAAATCGTTAAGAAGTTAGGGTATAGGCCTACTTGCAATTAAATCTATTAAAATCCCTGTTCATTTATTAATTAGTAGAGATGTGTATGCATATGACTATGTGTATGCATGTATATGTATGCATACACATACACGTGTGAGTTGTAAATAGTATGGACGGATTACTATAGTAATATATTATGTAACTTATTATATTTAGCAATATATTGCTAAAGACGCTTAACAAGTTTCTCTTCAATTCTACATGGAAATCATATTATTTTTGAAATTATCTGTTAAGAGATATACTATCTTCATTTGTTAAGGTATGCCAATAAAGCCCTGTATATTAATGATATATATGATAACTTTATGTATTATATAACTATACGTTGTAGCACAATGGTATTTTTATCTTTTAAATGTAGGTTTAAATACCTACATGTATTATATAAAGTATACTTTAATTATTTAATCACACAAGGTTAAATCGATAATATATTTAAATGTATACATTATGTAATACATAATATGTATATATGTATATATATATATATATATATATATATATATTAACAATATATTCTAAATACATAAACGAAGATATATCTGTATGTATACATACAAAACCGGATATATTTCCCCTGAATAACAACAAGTAGTTATTGACATCGGTATCTTAACGACATGTGTGTTATTCATACCGATGGAATGTACTCAATTCCAGAATCGGGTGATATTAGTTTAGGTTCGATAATACATCACCTTAAGGACACGTCCTTCAAGAATAACCTCAGCGGTATATCATGTATAGATACAATTTATTAGTTGTCAATTTATCAGATATATATATATATATATATATATATATATATATATATATATATATATATATAGATATAGATATAGCTATAGCTACCCATGACAGGAAGTATATATGGTATACCCATATCTAGTATATATATATATATATATATATATATATATATATATATATATATATATATATACTATATATAGTATACTATAGTATATTCCTGGTATACCATAGGATATTCCTATATGATAACAATAATATTACCAACGATAATTATAGATCCCTTTAAAATCTTTTATATTACTTTTTATTAAATTATAATTATAATATATATAGAACACAATTTATATATAGTACATCTATTCATGTTGAATAGTATAATACCTATAGCCTATACATATAGGCTATAGGCAAATATTTTGCGAAGCATTCCTTTTAAATCTTTGCTATAGGTATATATTATTCCTCACATAACATTAGGTTTATATGTATTATTCGTTATTTCGCTATCCGAGATATACGTTAATCACCCTCATTACCTAGGTAATACCTAGTAGGTATATATATATATAATATCTAGTATGAGAACAATTAAATTAGATAAACATACATATGACTCACCTACTTCTGACCTATCTTCCATATAATTAACTATATTTACATAGATTATATATATGAGAATACTTGGAATTAAAACAATAATAATTTTGGATACACATTAAAATTATCAAAGTACACATATAAGTAATAATAGTAGGGGAAAATATCCTATTACCGACCCCTACATGATTATTTGTAATAACTTATTCAATATTAAATATATTTATATGAAATTTTGTAATTAGGTTAATATTATGGCAATGAATAATGTGGATATTTTAAATTTTTGATATAATTATATTTACAAGAATAAACAGGGGGTCGGTAATCGGATACATGTACCTAATACCGACCCCCTTCTCCTATTACCGACCCCCTAAAATAATATTGATATAAATAATTGTAGTATTATAATATCTAATAAAAATGGTAGATATACATAAATATAATTAATTATAACATTCACGCATTTATTTTGTATTGAATTTATGTTTTAATAGTAATATTAAATTTAAATTTAAACTTTATAGTAATTATATTAAAATAGTTTATATAATTATTTAATATTAATTTATTAATCAGTATGTATATAATCAACTGGAATTATGAATCCTAAATCTATATAACTGATACACAAACATCTTACGACATATTTTTAAGTAAAATACGGATCTATTTTGATTGGATATTATAAATCATATGGGGTCGGTATTAGGGTAATTTATGGTGTCGGTAATAGGAAAATCATATGGGTTACTATAATTAAGATATATTGGTTAATATTTATTCAAATTAAATTATTTATATAATAGTTATAAACATTTTATTGATCTACAATATTATACTCAGTATTAAGTTTTCTTTTAAATAATAAAGTATTTACAATGATTTAAAAAAAGTTATTATTCAAATATTTAAAAAGTAAAAACAGAATATTACATTTTATCAAATAACAATTATAGGATTAAATATTTTTTAAAACAAAATACTTATTCATATTTATCATTAAATTACTAACAGTTCTTGTATATATTATTTTTTTATATATATTATAGTTACTGAGATACGAGAGGGGGTCGGTATTAGGAGAGGGTCGGTAATCGGGGACTTTCCCCTAATCATATTATATATGTTATATATAAATTATATTACATAACTTACACTATTAATATAATTTAGTTATGATGTTATATAATGTAATATATATATATATATATATATATATATATATATATATATATATATATATATATATATATATATATATATATATATATATGTATATAACATATTACATTATACTATGCAATTATCATAATATATATTGTAATAATTACAGTAGAACAATATTACAGTATATTTATATAAAATTTAATAAATAATAAATACATATAATATTATGTATGTATTATAATATATTATACTATAGGTTAATATAACCTACTATACATATTGTATTATATATAATTGTCAAATATAACAAATATCATCAAACTTGACAATGATAAAAAATTAATAGTAATTTAAACAATATGTTTACATAATATATATATATTCACAATTTAATTAAGCATTATTATAGGATTAGTATAGCGCCATATAGAGGTTATAAAGTAGGTTATACCCGGTTTAATATAAGGGTTATACAGTATAACTTATACTTCAATATATACTATTATTAGTAATACTAATTTAGTATATTATAAACTAAAGTAGTATAATTAATATCAGTCATACAGTATGACTCATACTAGAAAAGAAAATATAGTACAAATAAATGTATATACAATATGTTATCAAGGACAATATTTATCCTTGAATTCATGATAAATGATTATAAACCTACATCCATCGACCACTAGATGGCAACACGTGTTATAATGAAAAATTCAATTACAATACAAGTAATATTGTGTCTGACATATAACCGATCTACTATTTATAGTCCTACTACAAGCGAACTCCCATGGGAGATGCTCATTGTAAAATGGTATACATACATATATATATATATATATATATATATATATATATATATAAATATTTATAGAGTGTACAGTGTACACTGTACACTGTACATTATAAATTATACACTGTAGTTTTATGTGTAGTACATATAAACTGACATGTATATAATTCTATAGAAAACACGTATTTACTATGTATGAATATAATACATCTAGGATATTAAATTTATTAGATTCTTTAGAAATCAGAGAATTATATTTCAATAGTAAATTTAAAATTCTAAGAACATATCTCTTCAGTATAAAGGCAGAGAAAATGGTGTATATATATGTGTGTGTGTGTGTGTGTGTGTGTGTGTGTGTGTGTGTGTGTGTGTGTGTGTGTGTGTGTGTGTGTGTGTGTGTGTGTGTGTGCATTCGCACGCGAGCGTATGTGTGTGTTTATATTATCGATATAAAGAAAAATATTTCTTTATATCGATGGTTTATATATGTGTGTATTTTTATGTATATTGATGTATGTATGTATTTATGTATTTTTACGATTGTATATTATGTATGTATGTATGTATGTATGCATGTATATATATATATACATATATATATATATATATATATATATATATATATATATATTATTATTAACATTATATATAATAATGAATACTATAGTGTACAAACTTGTTGATTATTATGATCAACTAGTTGATTATTCTCATAGCATCTGAATGTATTATAAGTAGCACGACTTCCACTTGGACATGGAATCTCATATCGGTTGGGATATGGTCGAGAAGCATCTTCCACGTCTGGTCTTGAGGTGCAGAGACCCGTTGGAAGAGTAGGCGGGGCATACCGGTTAATGGGAGGAGTCCGAACAGGAGGAGTCGGGACACATTTATTAGGCATCTTGTAATATATATTGCTTTTCTTGTTTAGATCTTTCGGTATGGGGATCATATTTTCTCTTTCACTGCGCAAAGGTAAACCGCTCGAGTTCATGAGACCAAGTTGTTGATATGCGTGCACCTAATCGATTATTTTAGTTTATTTATTCCTATTAAGGGGGTATCCCACTACCAGTATTTCCGGAAATTCTTGCTAGAAAGTTGTGTGGGATACCCCCTTACTTTCCGGCAACTTGCCGGAAATAGAATAATTTTAAACTACAACTTGATAGAAAATCGCTTTCTAGTAAGAATTTCCGGACATTATTTTATTTATTCATAAGTTATTAATCAATTGGATATATAGACCTACGATTCATCGATGTAAAGAAAGTTTTTTTCTTTCTTTATATCGATGATACGATCCTGTATTCTATATATAGCTATACCTACTAGTATATTCATTATGACAATTTAAATGAATAATTACTAACATTTCTATGATTTTTATTGCATTTTTTCCCATTTTTGTTCTTATTACAACATTTGTTATTATCCTTGTTGCTATTATATAATCTTTCTCCGTTCGCCTTATATCTCATAATTAAATTGTAGTTAAGTATATATAGGCATACCTTTTATTTCAAATAACAGTAATATAGTTACATTTTATCCGAATATTGATATGCTATATATATAGGCTATATACCTACTACCATATTAATTACAAAAGTATTATATTAAATATAAGGTGGCTTATAAAATGTTTATAAATATTAATAGAATAAATTAATATGAATAATTTTAATTTTATAGAATTATTTAATATTTTTATTTTATTGTTTAGTTAATTATTAACAACCGTGATTATATGTTATTTATATATATATATATATATATATATATTAAATATTCATTCTGCTAGTATACTAGCTAATACATATATTGATGGTTATTCTTCATTTACAGTGCCAATAAAGGATAACATGATAAACACACGTGTGCGATTTTATTTAGGTTTTTTCCATTGGTTTATATTGAACCAAGGACCTATAGGTTCTAGGTGCTATATGTTTAAATAGTCTGTAATATTCCATATTCAATCATCCTGCATCGTTATAACCATCACGTAGTATCAGTGATCGTTTAATACCGTTAGATATGGTCTCATCAAACACCGGAGATACACCCCTTGGGGATCTGCAGATAATCGTAATAGCCTCATAATAGTATCACATGTTTACGTTGTGCTGTTATGCTACTATTATGATGCTATTATAATTCTATATTCTGCTATTAATTTGTAATACTATTATGCTGTTATTAGGTTGCTATTATTATAATAGCAACATAATATCAGCATAATAGCATAATGTAAACAGTTGAGGCTATTAGTTATTTTATTATGTTGCTATTATGAGGCTATTAATGTTAGATGGGGTATAATACACCTAACTAATGTTCATTAGCCAATGTGCCAGCTAATAGTAATAGCCTCATAATAGAAACATAATAGCATATATAATAGCCTCAAATGTTCACATTGTGCTATTATGTTGCCATTAAATGTCTATTATGCTGTTATTAATTTGTAATGATATTATAATATATGATTCTATAATGTTTCCATTAAAAGTATATTATGCTATTATTATGCTGTAATTAATTTTAAAAGTATATTATGCTTCTATTAAGTTGCTATATTATTGCTATATTATTCTGTAACAAAGCACTATTAGATAAAATGAAACCAAAACAATGGTCAATTTTGAATATAATTCCAATACCCAAGAAAGGAGATCTTAGTCTAGGTATTAATTATCGTGGTATAAGTCTTACTTCATTAGTAGCGAAAACTTATAATCGTATGATACTGAACAGAATTAGGCCTCATCTAGATTGTCATTTAAGGAAAACTCAAATCGGTTTCAGAAGTGGTAGAATAACAACCAGTCAAATATTAGCACTCATACGACTGATTGAGGGAGTCAAAGATAAGAACCTAGAAGCAATCCTGATATTCATCGACTTCAAGAAAGTCTTTGATACTATACACAGAGGGAAAATGCTTGCGATACTGAAAGCTTATGGGATACCGGAGGAGTTGGTGACGGCTATTAGCATAATGTATGAAGATACTACTACTAAGGTCATTACACCTGATGGAGAAACAGAAACCTTCAACATTATAGCTGGTGTTTTACAAGGAGATACGTTAGCTCCATACCTTTTTGTCATAGTATTCGATTATGTTATGAGAACAGCTCTACTAGGAAGGGAAGATAAGCTAGGTTTCCAACCAAGGAAAAGAAAAAGCATAAGAGTACCACCTATCACTATTACAGATATGGACTTCGCAGGTGATATTGCATTAGTAAGTGAAGGTATCAAAGAAGCCCAAGAGATGCTCACTCGAGTCGAAAAATCTGTAAAACGAGTAGGACTAAGCTTGAATATAGGTAAAACTAAATACATGAGCTACAATACCATTCAACAGTTTGAAATCAAAGCTATAGATGGGTCAAATCTGAAAAGGGTTGAAGACTTCAAGAACCTAGGGGCATGGATACAGCAGTGCAAAAGATTTAAAAATCAGAAAAGCGCTTGCTTGGAGAACATGTAATCAAATGAGGAATATCTGGAAGTCAACTCTTAGTAGGAAAATGAACTCAGGCTCATGCACACCACAGTTGAATCGGTTCTGCTGTACGGATGTGAGACTTTGACTCTCAAAAACACTACTCAAACAACTTGATGACACATACACTCGAATTATACGAATGATATTAAGTACAAGTACACTGGTCTCAGAAAGTGAGTACCAGTAAACTCGGACCAGGTAAACTCGGACCACTTTTGAGGTAAACTCGGACCACTTTTAAAGTAAACTCGGACCACTTTTTAAAAACGTAAAGTAAACTCGGACCACTTATTAAAATAATTATATTTTGTATATTTCTATAATATAATATGCTTTAACTTACTTCCACCTTATATAATTATATTATATCTGTTAAATAAATTATAAAAAGAGTCATTTAATATGATATTTTTGTGGAATTATATATTTAAATAGGTAAACATTTAATTTGAACTCGCACCACTTTTGAAGTAAACTCGGACCACTTGTGAAGTAAACTCGGACCACTTATTAAAAACATAAAGAAGATTCGGACCAACCGTATAAACTATATATTATATATTTCTAACATATGAAATGCTTTAACTTATAAGTTAAAAGTATAATTTCACTGTATATAATTATATTTACATTGATATAGCGAGTATTCCGATATTACTACACATACATAATTTATCATTTAATAACTTTAATAACATTTAATAACTTAACATAATGTAAATTGTCGTATATCACCACATAGCTAGAGAGAAATTTCTCTCTAGCTCTATGTATATCACTGACGAGACCCACGATAGAAGCTATATTTATTATGATAGAAGTATACAATATATAAGTTATTTTAATAAGTGGTCCGAGTTTACTTCACAAGTGGTCCGAGTTTACTTCACAAATGGTCCGAGTTTACTTCAAAAGTGGTGCGAGTTAAAATTAAATGTTTACCTATTTAAGTATATAATTCCACATAAATATCATATTAAATGACTCTTTTTATAATTTATTTAACAGATATAATATAATTATATAAGGTATAGGAAGTAGGTTAAAGCATATTATATTATAGAAATATACAAAATATAGTTATTTTAAAAGTGGTCCGAATCTTCTTTATTTTTTTAATAAGTGGTCCGAGTTTACTTTATGTTTTTAAAAAGTGGTCCGAGTTTACTTTAAAAGTGGTCCAAGTTTACCTCAAAAGTGGTCCGAGTTTACTGGTATTCCAGAAAGTTACTAACGAAGTACTGTATGGGACTATAGAAAAAATATCTACAAAGATAATATGTCGATTCTTAAAGTTTGCTGGACATTGCCTACGTAGAGATGATGAAGTTGTTTCGGACCTAGTTCTTTGGGAACCTACTCATGGAACTAGAAGACGGGGAAGGCCACCAGAAAGCTACATCAGGAACCTCGAGCACGAAACTGGTATACCGGCGAGCGATATAAGAGTATAGCTATAGCTATGATGAACTGTGTTGTTTGGGGAACTTTTACTGTCCGGGAAATAACAATCCCGAAATAAGCAAAAGTAAGCAAGTTGCTATTCTAATAATAGAAAAATTTAAACATTTGAAGCTATTATATATGCTATTATGTTGCTATTACTGTTTACTGGGGATGACTACATTTATTGTGATAATGACCTTCGGGTGTAATAATTATACTTTTCGACAGCACGGCATTCATTATATTTATATAAATATTATGTTAATATATTCAGATATAACATATATCATATAAGTAAATAAACTATAAACTATTTTTTCAACTGACCTAATCACTTATATTTACAGCCTATGGTCCTTACACGGACTTTAATTTTATTGACGTTGTATACTTTATCTATAAATTGTTTAATTACATGTTATATTCCTATATATTTATATAATTTAAGAATGAAGCCCAACAATGGTATTCTAAATCATCACGTGGTAGGATTATAATATAATTAACTGTACTTATATTGTTATTCACAAATCGGATGAGAGATATGCCTATAGGAATAATCTAGTTGCAAAATACAATACATTTATACGAACAAAGTACCTATTATGGCGAATCGATTGAGGAATATAATAATAACGACCTACTAGCTACAGTGCTTAACAGGATATCAGAGATACTAGTTATAGCTATATCCATAGTGGAAGTAAACAAAACAACACTATAGACAACATCACATATGCTTTTACAACGTTAAATCATATTTATGATACGAAAATCTAAATGTAGCCATAATAAAAACAAATGTAACAGGGAACATTCTCACATAGGCCTACCAACCATGATTAAACTAATTGAATTGATAAGTGAATTATATAGATATATTGACAGATGGTATACCCCTATAGGGGAAGTGAGGTGGAAAGTAGACTACAAAAATGACAGAAGAAGAACACAGTATACTGTGTTCTTCTTCTGTCATTTTTGTATATATATTGCAGAGTGGAATATGACTGAACATTAGAAAGGTTTTGTTATGTTAATTATAAATAAATGAATCATAAGTACGAATTGTACACTGTACAATGTACAGTGTACACACATTTTTAGTAGAATAATAACACGTGCTACATCCTTACTTATGAACATAGATATTCTATAAATATATGCAACTGCTTCAGATTGTAATGATGAAGAAATAACGAAAGAATACAATAAATTATTGTTAAAAATATAAGGTGATTATAATGCAAGTATACTGAGTATTTTATTTACCAAAGTAAATAGATATAAAATCTAGGTTCATATTTAAATTATACGAGGACCAGAGTAACAGGATATTTGGTTGCGGAAATACAAATAACAAAGAATAAATTAGTAGATAACACGCATCAAGTGGAAATACATCACTACTATTTTGACATAGTAATATTACTAGATAACTAATACTATATGCCTGGACTATATGGTTTTATATAAATATTAAAAAGAGTAACACAAGTATGCACAAAGAATTGAAAAATAATGTTTGGATATATCCTATCTAGATATATGGGCTTATAATCCTAATAACACAGAAAGGGAATACTATAAAATGTTAAAACTATAGAATAACAAGTCTCTAAATCATATACATTATATTTTTATGTATACATATATATATATATCATTTTTTATATTATTAATATATTATAACTATTTCCAAGGTTAATTTAATATGTATCTTTATTTCAAACTAATTTATTGATTTAAATAATTAACTCTATTATCTCATGTTTATGAAAAATCTATAAAATAAACCATTGGTTTTGTGAAATCATAAAGAATTTATCTAAATTTAAAATATGAGTAATATTAATTTTATACAATGTTCTATAATATAAATAGATATAATTATTGAAATAACAGAATAATTATTGAAATATAGCATACAAATAAAATTAAACCTACGCAATATTAACACATTATTTTTGTAGAATTTAAGAAACCGGTTTTTTATTATTAACCTACAATATATATGTTTGATACGGATTTATAAGTCAATATAAGATAATAAAGATATACTATTGAAAATATATGTTCATGTTTATATATTCTAATAGCACATATATTTTCCTGAGTTTAAATATAACAAATAGAGAAGTTTACACATTAAAAAAACACTAAGCTTATTATGTGTTTAGACTTTATTTGTTCACTTATATTATTTGGTTATTATTTAAAAGTATATGACCACATTAGTTATATATATTAAATTATATAAGAAATGTTCTGTATTATTATAATACAAATTAATAAAATAAAAACGTTAAGCATAATTTTAATATGAATGTTGTCTACATATAAGGAAAATTTAACAAGAAAAGGTGATATTAACATAGTTATATTATAAAATATTTATATTATAATATGGGATAATCAGAGTAATTAAAGTTTAGTGACATATTTCAATAGAAATTAATTATAAAATACAACTAATAATATATATAATTTGTTACACCAAGTAAGTTTTATTGTATAATAATATAAATATCTGTTAGTTAATGTTATTTATTCAGAACAATTTGTTATTATAAATTATAATATAAATAAAGTCGTATATTTTATAAATATTGAAAATTAATAATAATATATACGATTAAATAATGATTTATATTAGTTATATATAAATGTACAAGTAAATGTGTTAAATAACTTTTATATTTATTATACTATACACATAAAAATAAAGAAAAATAAAATAATAATTTACTTTTTTTATGATAAAATATTATATTCATATAGGAATATGAACAAATATAGTAATTTATCATATAAAGAATTAATTATGACATTTAAATAATTTATAATTCCAGAAACAATAATTTGTGAATTAAATATATCACAAATTATGGTCTCAGGGATTATACAATATTGATCATTCATGTTTATAGTAAATGCTTTAAAACGCGGAAAGCTAGATTGTTGTACGATTCTCCTGAAGCTAGGTATAATGCTTAATCATACAAAAAACTACCTCAATGCGTTACAAGCTTTATAAAAATAAAACAAATAAGGTGAAGATAACCATAGTCAACATATACCCTTATAATCGAAATTGCATTGAATTATACCTGCAAGATCGGTTGTACGGGTTTATTTTGACCATTAAATCTATTAAATATATACACACACATTTATACTAATATATAGGTACAAATTGTCCACATCAATATTTGTTTATAAATAAATTAATAATATATAATATTGTATAATCTTTCATTCTTCAATAAAATGCACCTGTACAGGTAAGAAGTCTTGCTGTTATAGAAAACATATTAAATATTATTTATAGGATACCTAAGTATATGAATTCCGATTAAAATAAATTATCTATTATCCTATAATGACCTATTAAAAAAATATGATTACAACTAAATAACTAATAATTCATGATATAGATACTAATAAATGTATCAATATCCCTAAAATACGACCTACCTTGCTTTATATAACAAAACAGAAAACTACAACATATTTTTAATATAAATATTATAATTCAGCTTTTAAATAATTTAGTATTCATATATAATTCTATATATCAATATAAAATAGGTTTATACATACTAATTAATATCATAATGCATTTATGCCTGTAGAATACGATTTGTATAATTCATGTGAGTTAACATTAATATAAAGGAAATAAATTATTTCACTGAAGGAACAATGCACTTGAAAAGTATACATTAATGTTACAATTTCCCATTAATATGAATTACAGTATAACAATACATATGTATTATTATGTTATCAATTATAATATTTCCTCGAATTTCATACAACTATTAATACTACTTTTATTAGTGTAAACTATAATTATAAATTTATATATATATATATATATATATATATATATATATTTATATTTTCAATATAAAATATATTATATTTATAAAATACATTAATAAATACCATATATATTCATTCCTTGACATATGGGCTGTCATTCAGTTATCATCATCGTGAGGTCACGAAGTCTAGACTGTATAAATATAGAATAATAAATTTATATAAAATATAATAATAATTGTTAACTAATATGGATAATTTAATAACTAAAAAAGTTAAATATTTTAAATAATAATAAAAATAAAGTAATAAATAATTATGTAAATATATTAACATTATATATATATATATATATATAATGCATTTAAATAACACACACACAAACACACACACACACACACACACACACATACAAACATATATATATATACACACACACACACACACACACATATATATATATATATATATGTGTGTGTGTTGAAATTATCATGAAATCGAAGCGCTATATTAATTTCCTGTAAACTTCGATCTACTGGCCCACGGTACAATAGCATAGAACTGCTATTATCAGTGATAATGGATAAAAAACATGTACATGTCTGGTAGGCGTGTATTGCGAGTCTATCATAGGAGGAGTTTGAAATGTAGCCGCAGTAGGCGTATTTAGTCTAAATTTAGGACAAGACTCGTCTGCATACTAAAACGATATATCACATACGGAAAGCACTTATAAAAAGTAGATAACGCGTCTGGCGTATAAGGTCGAAAGCATACGCGATTATACACAAGCTAGATTATATATATATATATATATATATAATATATATAGAATGTATACATAGAAGAGGTATTAAAATAAAATATACAACGAGTGATGCATTAAATATATGCACGTGTATGAATATATATTATAAACATTATGTAATATATATATATCAAAGTTTAAATCTGGTGTATAGCACATGTGATTACATTTAAAATATGTAAATAGTGCAACGATAGATACTGAATTATCTATTATGTTAATGTAAAATTATAAATGTAATACACATATTAAATTGCCATTTTATAAATATTATTAATGACCGAATAAACTTTATATTAGACCGATATTTTTTAATAAATTGAAAATAGTATGTAGAACGACATTATACAGAATATATTCTATTATAATATATTTAAATTTTGTATTTATATATATAAGGAATTCACTTAAATACTATTACGTATCTGAGTATATGCAATTAATAGGCATTTTGAATCATAATAATTATATCACCTAATAACTTAATATATATGTTATACCTAGAAATGCGATGAAAAATAATCTTTCTTAATATATATATATTTATTCTAGCAGTTTATATTAAACGATAAAATTAGTATTTTATTGAAATAGTTTATAGATTTATATAGACGTAAATACATTAATATATTATACTATTGTTTTAATTATAATAACATATATATTCTTTAGTTTTATTTTAATTTAAATAAAATTCAAAATAGACATACATAAGTATTATAGAAATACTATTTACTATAAAGAAATATTTAGATTACTAAAATATATGTTAACTATATTATAATATACACATATGTATAATGATTGTTTTGAGGACAATATTTTAATTCAGAAATAATTATTAATATAATTCATGTGCAATTTAATGAATATATATATATATATATAAATCAATTATATGATATTATAAATAAATAATATAAATATACTTTTAATGTATTTATTATAACATATTAACAATGTATTGGAAAAATACTACAAATTTAAGAATACAACTTCATCATATATATATATATATATATATATATATATGTGTGTATGTGGGTGTGTATTTATATGTGTATTGATATAGTATTAACACACATATGAATACACATATTAACTTAATAAGACTATTAATATGGATTTAGTATGAATAATAAGAATGTACTCTATGCACTATAGTCCATATAATGATAACTAGGTAATGTAAGTATTATATTTAGAATGTAAATATATATATCTAATTATAAACATTATTTAAAAATGTAATAGTGTGCATAGTTTAAATTATGAATATATAAGATATAAAAGTTGAATATTAATAGTAATTTAAAAAATAAAATACATATATATATAAACCTATATATATATATATATATATATATATATATATATATATATTATTTATGATTAAGAAATAAAAGAGTAAGAGATTATTTTAATAATTAAAATGTCATAGTATCATCAATGACGATTAGTCATTAACATTACTTTTGTATTACACATGCTATTTTAAATACAATGAGACTTATAAATTAATATTTGAATACATATAAATATAAAAATAATAAAAATGAATCTATCCTCATTAAATCTATATGCCATATAATCTATACTAATATATAACTGAAATTATATATAAATTATTTTGTATTCAATGATCTGAAATCTATAAAATTAATAAAAGTTCACATATTGTCAAATGTATCTACTAGCAACATAATTTTTCTAATAATTATAATAACAACAAATCTATCTTATGAATTTAAATAATTATTTATTTCTATGTTTATTTCTATATTTCTATTATTAAAGAATGCATTCCAAAATTTATTGCATTGATATTATAACATTTAATTTTATAATAAAATATATTGTTTTATAGAAACTTAATAAACTTTATAAATATAAAATATTTTTAAATTATATTTTCTTATAATATTTATAATATTTTCATATATATCCTAACATAAATATGATATGTAAAGTTATATATATATATATAGTTATCATATAATAAATATATTATTCATGATCATCAATTAAACTAATTGTACCCCATATTAATTTGTAATACAAAATAAAATCAATACAGTTTTTTACTGAAATCTTATTATCCATATTAAGTATATAATTTATTATATCACAAATGGGAACAAATATAAATTATATTTTATTGAATTTATTTCATATTAAAATTAAATTAATTAATGAAAGCTAGTGCTATTTATTTATTTTGAATTTAATTTGATATACTATTTAAAAATATATATTATTAAATAAATCTACTATAATTTACAATAATATAATAAGTGTTAAATATTCAAATTACATACATAAGAAAATGTATACTAAATATTTAGTAAATAAAAATATATTAATACTTTGATAAATAATTTGTGAAAAGTAGGTATTTATATATATACTATATATATATATAAAATTGTTGTAACTAAATAAGATATATTTGAATTAAATGAAATATGTATTTTAAAAGAAAGGTGTGTATTCATCTTCTTAATTTTCATTAATTTTCATTAATTTTCAATAAATGTTTTTACTAAATAAATCAATACTATTTATACCAATATTACAAATTGTATTACATTTAGTTTACATATCATTTTCCTATAGGATCCTATATGTATACATATCAAATATATTTAATTTGATAACAAATCTATAAAATAAAAAATACTATCCTCCAATATTATATCATATGAATACACTTTATTGATATTTGTGATTTTTTGATATGAAGGTATTTTATAATTATTTTATACATAAAAAAACTAATAAATATTCGAAATCTTATATAAAGATTTCCTAGTTTGAATCATATTACATAATATTTAAATGATTTATTTATAAATAAATTATCATTCTAAAGAAAAACAATATACTTAAATGTCATGGACAAATTCTTATATATCTTAATATTAAGTTTGAAAATAAATGTATAATATAAAACAAATTAATAAGATAGTCCTTCTAAATAATAGTATTGCTTTGTGTTTAATTATCCCCTACAACAAATTATACATGAAAAAAATAAAAATATAATATCTGGTTATATTAACTATAATATAGTGAATATAACAATACATTTTAATATTCACAAATTAATATATTGACAAGTAATTAAATTATTTAATAAAAATATGTTTAAATAATATATTAATATTAATTAAAAAAAATTAATAATAGGAATATTATTTGTATTTGAATAAAAGTTTAAATATTTATATTAATAATTAATAATTTATCAAATTTAATAGTTCGTTTTAATAGTTATTTTAATTAATCTTGAATATAAAATATATTATATGCATTTTATTGATTTTTAATAAATTATCTTCACATGTGAATTGAATTTTTAAATTACATATATCATATAATTATTTTATTTTTCATTATAAAATTGTAAATTAAAAAACATAAATTTTAATAATTTAAAATATTGCATACTAATAAAAACATTGAAGTTACATCTTTAGTTATATTTTTATTTTAATTAAAATTAATGTTATTTCATTGTTTATTAATTTAATTTATAATTATATATTATAATAATAATAATTTGAAAATAAGAATCATTATTTATTAAATTTATGATTAAAACCATTTTTTTTAAAGTAGTTGATATAATTTGATATTAATTAAATCGTTAAAATACGAATTAAGTAGATAATTGATAAGAGTAGATAAATGCTTTTATATATTTACAAATTTATTAACCATGAGTCAGTTATGCTAGCATTGTAATAACACTAAATAGAATATGTTAATTTATATTAAATTAAATATACATAATTATAATGAATTGGTAATAATACAATTGGGTATTTTTATATATCTAAAATATAATAAAAATTCATACAAGATATCACTACAATATATTTATTATAATTTTTAGATAAACTATTTATAAATGTAATAGGTATACACATTATTAATACTTTATATATATATATATATAAATGTAAACTCAAATAAATAAATAAAGGAAAACTATATAGTATATATGCCATACAATTTGTTATAAAACTTAATATATCAATTATATATTATTTATAATTTATTTTGAAGTTAATATTGAAGTTTGAGCCGATTTCTATAAAAAATATATTTCTTTGAATAGATAGTAAATATACAATTAATAAACAGTTGTAGTTAATATACAGATATATTTATGTATATTATTATAATATATATTATATATTATATATAATATAATATATTATAATAATTATATGCTATATATTTTGTTGTATACTAGATGCTTAAGCAAAAATATACTAATTATATATAATTATAATAAATAGGCCAATTATTATATATCAGATATATTTTGTGAAAACTAAATAATATAATTTATAACTATATAATAAATATTGTCACCTAATTATTTTAAAATACAAGATACTTTACAAAATAATATTAATTGATAAAGGTGGTTGGGTATATATACTTAATAAAGTATGTTCTATTAATATTAAAATCGAAACTATAAATATTACGCAAGTATTGTTTATACTTTAAATTATAAGATATTTCAGGTATTAAATATATTAAATATATTCTATTTAATAATACTTTGTAATATTTTAGTAAATATAATTAACATTTTATATATAGGTGTGTATTTTTCTATATGTTTAGTTTTGTTTGAATATATTATATAATGTATTATTTGTTGAAATGTCAATATATAAACTATAATATATAATATAAACTATTAGTAATATACTGATTTAAAAAATTATTAATAACTTTTATTAGAAAAATAGTCATGAAAGAATTTAATGAATTTATATATATATATATACACATATTTAAATAGTAATAATATATTCATAATATATTTATCATATATAAATATATAGTATGGTTTATATAATACATATTATCATAATTGTTAATTACAAATATATACACCATTAAATTATTAATTATGTATAAATATATGATTATATATATTATTTATTTAATATGTATGTATATTTAAAATGAAATGTTACTTATAATAGGAAACCTTTATTTAAATTAACCATTCCTTTATATTATATGAAATACAATTGTGATATATAAAGTAATGTTTAATAATGATACACTATCGAACAAGGTCGAGTAACGTCTGACAAAAATAAAACGATATAGCTGTCAGCTGATTGGACGGCATATTTACAGACAGACGACCTATTTACACGATACATTTAGAATAATAATAATATATATGCATATCAATGATTTCTTGATATATTATATGTATATATATATTGTATACTTATTTATGTATATATCCTCTGTCTGCAATTTTAAATTATATATTATACACATATTTAACCTAAAATCTATGTAATACAACATACAACATTTTATTTATATAATTCTATCACAATATAACGTTAATTTAAATATAATATTTTTAATAAATTTAACCTCAATAACAAGATATAAATACGCCTACTGAACTCACTCGTTAAAAATATAAACGATAAATATAGGGTCCAATATTTATGCATATAAAAACATATTGTTAATGTATCACATTTCAGACAATACCAAGCATTGTAAAAAGATTCTTTGTATTAAAAGTATATATATATATATATAAATATATATACTATCTATTAGATAGATAAACTTTAATTATAACATGTAAACAATATATATATATATATATATATATATATATATATATATATATATATATATTCACAATAAAAACATGTATATTTTTGAATATATTAAATATCCACATCCAAATAATACTTACTTTACTTTTACTTTTATCAGTTTAAGGACTACTGCTGTGCGACGCATTCGGTCGTCCGTAGGGGGGGGGGTTGTTATTGTGTTGGAGGGAAAGCTCGGGAGAATAAATGGGTCTTGAGGTGGCGTTTGAAGGTGGGTGTGGAGATGATAGTGCGCAAGTGGTTGGGAAGGGAATTCCAGTGGTAAGGGGCAGAAAGAGAGAAGGAGCGAATATGGGAAGAGTGGAGATTGTATAGGTGGGGTGTGGCTAGGATAAAGGTGTTGGAGGAACGGGTATGGAGTATGGTAGTGGGCATGTAGAGGTGTAGTAGTGAGGCAAGGTAGTCAGGGGAGTTATGGTGGATAGCTTTGTGTATAGTTAGGGAAAGTTTGTATTGTATTCTGTAAAGGACTGGGAGCCAGTGTAGTTGTTTAAGGAGAGGGGTAATGGAGTCGGAGGAACGTCGGGGAAGTAGGTAGACACAACGAACTACAGCGTTTTGAAGTCGTTGTAGTTTGTTGAGTTTTTAGGTGGGGAGGTTGAAGAGTAGGGAATTGCAATAATCGAAGAGTGGGCTAATATATGAGGAGGCGATGGTAATATCGATGGGGAGGGGTATAGAACGTCGGATTAGTCTGAGGCAATGTAGGTGATAGTGGATGGATTCGTGCATGTGTGCGATATGTAGGTCAAGGGAGAGTGTTGTGTCAATGTGGAGTCCAAGATTACGGATGTGTTTGGAATAAGGTATTGGGGAATTATCAACTGTAATGGGAGGTGGATCAGGTAGGGAGGACGAGCGACGCTCGTCGAGCGTAATGGTAGGTGGAGGAAAATTGCTTCGGTTTTGTTAGGGTTCAGTTTGAGAGAGTTAGCGGTGAGCCAATCATGAATAGACTTAATGCAGGAGGAGAGTCGGTTAGGGGCATACGTAGGGGAGTCTGTGCAATTAATGTAAAGTTGGAGGTCGTCAGCGTAGGAGTGAAAGGATATGTCGGGATAATCGGTAAGAATATTGAATAGGGGGAGGAGGTAGATATTAAAGAGGAGCGGGCCAAGGACATAGCCCTATGGCACTCCGTGGGTGATGGGTTGGGAGGGGGATGAGTTGGAGTGTATTCTGACTGAGGAGGAGCGGTTGGATATATAAGATGTAAGCCAGTCGAGGAGAGTTCCAGAGATGCCAATGGATACGAGTCGGTGGATGAGTATGGTATGATTGAGGGTGTCGAACGCGGAACTCATGTCGAGGAGGAAAAGTATAGTTCCGCGGTTACTATTGAGGTTTGAGAGTATATCAGAGGTGATAAGGGTGAGGGCAGATTCGGTGGATTTGTGGGGAAGATAGGCGCTTTGGAATGGGTTAGGTATTTTATTGGTGGTGAGGTAGGAGATGAGTTGGGGGGAGACGGTACGTTCCAGGATTTTGGAGTGGATTGAGAGGTTGGAAATGGGTCGGTAATAGGAAGGATTCAGGGAGTCAAGGTTAGGTTTTTTTAGGATGGGGGTTATTGCTGCAACCTTGAAGTCCGGGGGGACGATACCAGAGGAGAGTGATGTACAGATTATTTTATGAAGGGGGATCGCAATGGTATGTGTAATCTGTTTGAGTATCGGGAGGGGAATAATACATATATTTACCTATATATATATATATATATATATACAACTTTAATTACTATATGTATATAATATAAGTAGGCCTATACACGATGATAACATGTATATTTTTTAATTTTAAATATCCACATAATACATATATTTTTACAAATATATATATTTACCATAGTTATATATATATAGTTATATTCTATAGAATATAATAGATTATTTAAACACTAGAACGGTTAATAACAACACTAACTAGTAGGTAAGAAGATAACAAAATTAGCAGCTATTTAAATAATTGGAATAGTTAATAATTACAATACTAATAAGAAATAGATAATAATAAATGAATAATTATATATATTTATATCACATACATGAACATTTCCTTTATAGTGAAAACACATACACGCATGCATAGGACCTACTAACATTTTAATAATATACTACAATACATCCGTTCATTGTTTGACTTCAGCAAGTATAAATAATGATGTTTAATAAATTAATATAGTACACTCTACAGAATCATCATCTAAATCCAATATTGCAATGTAAATGTGCACAAATGGGTACTTATATTTTCCAAATAAAATTTGTATAAACTATATAGTTTGTGATTTTAAATTAAGATGCCTATAGGCATGTATACATACATTTTCTTTCTTTTATAATTGTATTGAATCACACATATTATCCACTATTTACTTCTATTAGAATTCAATAAACATAAATTATCTTTTTACTTATATGATATAAGTTATATCAATAACAATCTCTATTATAAAATCGCAATAAAAATCTAGTTATTCTTCAAATGATTCTATATTACTTAATAACAGTAAAAGTTAATTCAATATTAGAAGAAGGTATTCATTCTTTTATTTAATCTCGCATACAATAAATGCATACTTTATTGATTACAATACTGATGAAATATAAAAACTATTTATTTGAAATTAACCTTCATTTAAAAGTGACCTTATCTCATTATCCATTATGAAAAACCTTATTAATAATATAATCTATATAATACCTAATATATATACTATTATATAATAGAATCTATATATAATATATATATATATATATATATATATATATATATAATATTATATAATATAATCTATATAACACATATTCCAGATCAATAAAACATATTCCAAATTATTATCAAATTATAAAATTAAATAAAAATGTAAAGAAAAAAACTATAATAAGTCAAATAATTTAAATATATTGGGGTTACACTAACGGACAATGCTAATAGAAAAAGAAATAGTAAACAATCTATACAGCCACATATATAATGGTAAGATTAGAAATTATCTGGATATTCAGAGAAATAAGTTTTAAAATTAAATTCAACCTCTACAATTCCATTATTCTATCCACTCTTTTGTTAGGTTTCGAAACATGGACTATTCTCGAAGGATCTAAAAAAAACTGAATTCTTTTGAATATAAATCACATAGAAGAATGATAAACATCACACATAAAGACAAATGTACATGTTCTTCAGGAAATGACATCTATAATTGTTTCATATGAGAAAGTGTTTTACAGAAAGTGAAAAAGAGGAAAATTAGTTTGTTTGGCCATGTGTCTAGATATGACACATTGGCAAACCATATTTTACAAGGTCGTATTGAAGGTACAATGAAAAGAGGTCGCCCTAAAAGGAATTAGATGGACGACGTATATGAGTGGATTGACATGTCTACCCTATCCTTACTTGATGAAACAAAATACCGTTATAGTTTGAAGAAGTTGCGTAATAGTATGTTCCCTCTACGACGAATCGTCACGGGACTAGTTAGTTAGTTAGTTATATATCATAATCTATAAATAACTTACTAATATTTATAATTACCATTACTGATATTTTATATAATTAAAATCAATATGCTTTTGGATCTACAATTTCGAAAAAAACTGTAGGTTCCTACAAAATTCCTACAAAACATGTTTAACGATTCCATTTTTAAGTGTTCGTATGGTGATACTAATTAACACTCCTACTATTTAACCACCTACTCGATTTATCATAAACCTTCAATATTATTTTATTAATAGAATTTTATAGGAAAATAAAAAATGAGATTGATTGGTATTAACAATTGATGAAGGATGTAAACTATTCTATAGCGGACAAGACACAATTCTGAATCTGTTCAATTATCAGTAATTAAGGGAATAATAAATACTATATTAAACTATACTGCCATAGCAAGCCGAATAATATCGATACGAATTACATAAATCCCTATGAACCCAACTATTATTCAAATATATTCTTCGAAGGCAAAATATACAGATGAGGAAATTGAGCAATGATGATGTAGATGAAAAATAAAGGAATCACCGAGAAAATACTTTGTAATAAATAGTTCAATATGATTTAATGTGAAAATGGTAAAATACGTATAGGCAATTGTATCTGATTGGCTAATTGATTGATTGAATGTTTATTTAGACACTTAAATAAATCATAAATGATTTCTCAAAGGTGTATATAATAGAATACAAATAATAAAAGTAGGTAAACAATAAATACCAATAATAATAAAACAATAAAATAGAATAAGCCGTACGGAAATTAATTAATAAAATAATAATGACAAACAATATTAGTAATTCAGGTTCCCACCTGAAATCAATTGTTGTATATATTTCATGAATGTTTTAATCGAATTTATGGATCTAATATAGGGCGGGAGTGAATTCCATAGCTTAGGACCAATATAAATCAGTGCCCGAGTATTCATTTTGGCTAATTGTATAGGATGCTTTGGAGTAGGCAAAATAAACTATCGAGGCTAAATTATTATTGAATTTGAATCAAGACATAAGCTAGTAAACTCCAAAACCATCCACCCACATAACAACTCCAGATGCATCCTAATTCATAATTACATAATCAAATAGAATATATACTAACACCACAATGATTTAAATCAACATTATTCGAATTAGTAAGAAAAAATACCATATATAAATATCAACAGTGATAATGACTTTGTGTTATGCACCATATAATTTAAGTTACGATCAAATAGAGGTCAAATATAAAGCGACTACAGTTTTATATAAATAGATATTTATATGCCTAGGCACCTGACCAAAAGAAAGATAAATTTATACAAATAAAATGTATATGAAACTTGAACAGATAGACATGGCAGAACGTGACCATACTACAACATATAAGAAAATTGAAGAGATAATACTAAATAAATAGATTGAAACTATCGAGAAATACATAAAGAAAAATCAACCATTGATGATAACAAATATACTTGTTATATGTGATGAAAGAGGTTATTGATGTCAGCTAAGAAACACAGTATAGAGATTACTAAGAAGTACAGATAAATATTAATTATTCGCAAGGAATTGCAGAAACATAAGGAAAATTGCATTCAGATATAATACAAGTCGATAGAAGTAAACTTGAAATATGGATAAAGATAAACCTGCATATAATACATTAAGTACATTTCTAAGTAAAACTTCAAAAAATAATAACTCATTAAACACAATATTCGAATAATTCTAGCAGAATAAAGAGATGTCTTAAATAAATGGAAATAATATTATCAAGAATTTTACATCTATCCGATATATCCTGAAATTATTACGATGATAATACATTCTGGAGTACATTTATTATGACCTTCCAATAGATTCAAAGGCAATAAATCCTATGAATACGGTGAAAGATATAAATCACCATAGGTGATAGTATACCAGTATAACTATTAAAACAAGGAATTTATATTATTAATGTATTCACAAGGATCTATCAGAATCCATCTACAACTAAAAAATGCCCAATTTAATGGACCCAATAATTAGTGATACTCATTCTCAATACATAACATCTTTAGAAATGCCAATATTACAGAATATTGGGAATGAGTCTACTAATTATTAGGTCCATTAATGTGGGCATGTTTTGGTTTTAGGTGGATTCTGATAGATACTTGTGAATATATTAACATTTACTAATAAATTTCTTCAAATTACTGTAATATTACCTACAAGTTAACAAAATGTTATCTGGGGAATAGGCAGGATTCCAAAAAGAAAGAATCACGGTTGAACAAATATTCAACCGCATAATTATTATGATAAACATCTGGATAGTCAAACAACTAGTTTCAAAATTCTATCAATTTTAAGAAAGCCTTTTATCGCAACAGGAATGATGCACTATGGTTTTCGCTACATAATTTTGGAATCAATTATGAAATTATAACTATAGTCACATTAACGGCAGATCTTAAAATTCAGTCCTGCTAAACAGTATACAAGCAAGTTTTTCAACAAAAAAAACCAAATAGTTACAAGGTTATGACAAGGTTACCTACTATCATCGATACTCTTCGATACTCTTTACGTATTTGTCGAGAAAAATATTTCAGATATACATCGCAATCACTTTATATCGCTATAGATGAGATAGTCGATCGATCGATATAGTCGATCGACTGAAGGAATCTTTATACTGTCTACACTAAAATACGTTAACGAAATAGATTGAATAGCTAGTAGCAATCAAGATTTGCAATAAATGACAGACAAACATAAAAAAGTGCTATAAAGTGTAGCATTGAATTATGCGCAAAAAAGAGAAACACAATGGTCAATAGTAAAGAACATAATCAGCATGTAGATATGCATATTTATTTTTTTTAAACTTGAATAATCAACAATTTTTAGATTGATAGGTGTAATGGATCGTATGACTGAAATAAAAGTGCGATGTGTTAGAAACCAATACACCTCTTTAAAAGGGTTAAAAACATCCTTCAAGGTTAAAGATCGAGAAAACAAGGATGCCAAAAAAAGAAGTGGATTAATTATAGATGTTTAGCTAGATTATGTATACAGTGTGTACTATACATTAGAGATGAATGGAGAAGATGTGGTATGACTAAAAGTGATTTGACCCCCTATGATATATATCACATATGTGTATATATATATATATATATATATATATATATATATACGTATACCTACGTATACGTATCATAGGTTTAGAAGTAAAAGTAAGTAAGATAATTGAATCATTCACCGGTCTACATCATGAGAATAATTTACTACCATTAATATTTAATTAAAGTATATACACTAGTTTACATTCTAAAACTAACATCTTTCATGAACAAATTACCTACTTTAAGTCAGCTAAAAATAAAGAAATTTAAAAATAAAATATGTAATATTATAGTATATTTCCAGTAATAATACACATAACTTATATACAGTATTTTGAAATCATAATTATTTATAAAGAAATTATGTTATATTTTACAAATATTAGAAACTTATTGTTTTTAAATATAAAAGTTTCCAGTTAGTAAATTATCTTAACTTTTAAATTATTAGAAATGTATTGTTAATAAATATAAAGTATTCAATTGTGGTCGTGATGTATTTATTATATGAGTTCACATTAGGTATGTAAATGATGCCGAGCTTTTGATGCCGAGCCGAGACTATTGGTTTTTGATGCCGAGCCGAGACTTTAATTTTCGGAAAAAAAACGAGCCCGAGCCGAGCCGAGACTCTAACAAAACGAGCCCGAGCCGAGTTGAGACTTTAGGTAACTGTGACTGAGACTGATTTAGATTTGAGCATCATCTACATCACTAGTTCACATATACATAGAATGAATGTACACATACAGATATGTACTAATTACTACTATGCGCCTATATGGTATAGAATCTATACTATAGATACTATACCTAAAAATAGATATATTATAATATCCCATTCTATAGAATGAACTATAGATAATTATAATGTATATTAACCTATACTGTATTATCTAGCGTGGGTTAAAGTGGGTTAAGTGGAATTGTAACTATGTTATTAAGGGGTTATCAGTAGTGTTGCTATACGTCCAGCGTGTATTACTAGTGCTAGCTCTAAGTATAGTGAAATCTAGGCTAGAATCTAGGGTTCACGAACCGCAGTTATATTATTATGTAGGCTATAGTATGACGGCACTCACGCTACGCATAGCTATGCTACTTATACGTGGGTATACCTACATCATAGATCTAGAGAGACATATTTATCTCTAGTTCTCTGACCTACATACACACATACACACACACATATATATATATATATATATATATATATATATATACTCACACCTTTGTATTTACTCACGAACCCAGACACACACACATACACACACATGCACACGGGTAATGTAAGTTCATTCATCTGCTACCATGTCCTATATGATGTCCTATATATAGTGTACGAGAATATAGGTCAGGTTGTTTATGTCTCATTGCCAGTATATATATATATATATATATATATATCAATGCCGTAGCGTATATTATAAGGTGTGTATACTATACACGATATACTATACTATACTATACGATACTATATACTATGCTCACGACTTTATAGCTTTATGAATACGATATAGTTGTATCAAAGCCCGGGCTTTGGTTGTATGAAATAAAATCGAGAATACATTGTCCATCGAAAAGAGCAGGATCGTATAATATACTATATAATATATAGTATATATATATATATATATATATATATATATATATATATATATATTATTATTATTATATATACTGTAGTATCGTATATTACTATATACTATATATAGTATATTATACAAGCGTAGTATACTGTCATGTCGTGTACACGAAACAATTCCGTATACACGTAATATTATATTATATACTATATATATATATATATATATATATATATATATATATATATATATATATATATATATATATATATACACACTTGCATTACAAGAGTTTATAGTAAATAATTGTTTACTAAATATGCACTAAATTCATTAGTACCTAAATGAAGCTGTCTTCACACCAATAATCCGTACAGATAAGAGTAGTAGGCTACGACGTGTATAGGTCCTACGACGTCTATGTGCTATTTATAGATAATTATATATATAGTTTATAGCGAACGGCATGTCAATTAGAATATATTATATATGTACTCATTTTATATGTTATTATTATAAAGTGTATTATACATAATACATAAATATATATATATATATATATAATATGAAATATGAAAGGAGACTAAACACATCCTTAATATGTGTACATATATGTATAATAATATATATGTATTATTATTTAATCCTAATATAGTATAAATACAATAAATCTATTGTGTGTATACATTAGTTAAGTTTTTATTATATATATATATTATTATTGACATTATTATTATTATTATTATCAGATTTAGGCAATTGCAGGGTAATTATAGAAGCAGTATTGCTTATCGAGACAATTACCCCTTTCTTACCGCGATAAGTTTCATTTTAGATAAGAGTAACACATACATAATAATATTACCATATTTAAACTTCCTGTTTACACACATATATATATATATATATATATATATATAAATCGTACCTTTAATACAACGTATCCTATATATTTACATAACTGCGATTTACAAGCTATGACTACAGGGCACCTATTAACGTTAAACCACTCCGCAGTGTGGCTGTATGTACACTGCATAGGTGTGTGTATGTGTGTGTTTGTGTGTGTGTGTATCCATCACGCTCAGGCCATCAGACATGTTAATCTACTCCTCTATATCGGTCACCGGTGATCTGTTTACCATTACCTATTTACACACACACACACACCTCCATATATGGGTATTCCACACACTACACACCAACACCTATAGGTGTTCTATATATATACACACGTATACATATATTCCCTCGCAGGATAGGATATAAACGTAGTACAGCAAACTACACAATTGTTGGGTTAACTCTCACACGCTCACTTCTAATTTTCTATTAAATATATATTATTATTTGCACCATAACTATTTAATTAAATGACGAGTCTTTAAGTTCTTAAGAAAGTTAAGTAATCAAGTCTACGTACTTAAAGGGATACCTTAAACACACTACAACTTGTATCTAAGTTCATTATAACGGTTTATTGCTATAATATTATTAACCTATAGGTTATATACACGACCTATAGGTCATAAATATATTTATTTATTCGTTGCGTATATATATATATATATATATATATATATATATACTTCGTTATATATTGATTTTATATTATCATAAAGTACCATGAAAGTATTTTACATTATATTAATTATAAATGTATATCTATATAATACTTGTTGTAGTTTATCGCATGTAGTTAATAAGTTAACTACGGTGAAAGCAGTATACCTAGGCCTACTACCAGTAGACCTACTTTATTTATCACCGCATTGACCTAAGTGTACCTAATCTGAACATGTGTACCTATAATTTGGATAATTACCTATAATTGAAACATTCGATGTTTACAACAACGTTGCCTTTACAACAACATTCGAATGTATATGCTATTATAACACTCATGTAAATCAGGTTGTATACAGATAGAGTATACTATTTCAATATTTATATAAATAAAATGATTTCCTAGCCAAAATTATCATTAAAATAGATAAAACAGATACTAACAATATATATTACTAGGCATATCTATAGATTACTATAGTAATACAATGGTTATAAGTTTACCTTTACCTATATCATACCCCACTACATGTATAGCGAGACTGTGTATTACATACATGTATTTAGATAAAAAGACTATACAAACTATTACAAATATTGCTAGTGTAGAAGTATACAATAAAAGGGGTCTACGCTTACAGGTAAACGTATATCATACGTCGTATAAGTCTATAGACTTGCTAGGTAACAGGATGAGATTATAACTATTTGGTGTTTTAGATTATTTAATATACATTTCTATATGCACACCAATACTATTGATCATATATCACTATATTACATTAAACTAAACCAAACAAACCAAATAAATATGTTAATATTACTTTTTAATATATGATAATTTATTTATTTTATTTATATAAAGAAAATATAAAATTATTAATCGAATTATTAATTATAGCATTACACTTTATATATTAAATGTATATAGTAATTAGATACTGTTTTTAATTTAAATGCTTATAATATATAACATTATTTAAATGTATATATTATGACCTCTATTTGCAATAACCCTTACTATATATATAGTAAGGTATACCATCTACAATACCCCCTACAATACCCCCTACACCATCTGGTGTTATAGTGTGTCATGCTATTTGACTTTATTCGATAATTGAGTTGTTTACCCAATACACCACGGTTGTGTACTATAGTATATCAACCTACTTAACATGTAAGCGTTAGTATATATGCAGTGGTATATCAGCAAGGACATGTAATTTATATCAGTATGTGGATACATACATAGTCTGATACACAGGCAATATATATATATATATATATATATATATATATATATACATCAAGTATATAGGACAATATATTCATTATTTTAATATTATTCGTTTGATCTGTATTCTATTAATATTATCTACATAAAATCTAGAAAATAATATTTCATTGATACGTAATATATTCATATTGATGATAATATATGTTAGTGCAATGGAATAAATATAATTTTTGACAAACAAAGGAATGAATCATTTTAATATTATAACCATATGGTAATATATCACTATATTATTTATATTTATTTATAAAATTATACTATTATAGTATATATATATATAATATAATGTAATACCAAAGATTTTGCGAAGCAAAGATATAACACTCCCTATGCATGCAACATAATTTAGTAATATACCCAACCGCTGCTAGCAGTAGTATCGAAATCACTGAAATAGATTTAGGTTCGGCTCTGTTTGCATACAACAATGTTTTCATTGCTCTATTAAATTACATGCAATATAAATTAGCTTTTACTCACTAAATATATACTTATAGCATGTAAAACATAAATATCATATTTGTTTGTTATATATTAGTAATGAACACTTAGTTTTCATCATATAAATATTAATTTAAAGCATATTATTTAACATTTTAAAAGTGTATAGTTAAATACGAATTTACATTATAAACAACGCATAGTTCCTAAAAGTAACCCGCTATAGGTGGCACCAGGGTATTTTGTATACAAATTCGAATTACACGATTTCGCGTAAGTGTTATATCTTTCCTTCGGAAAATCTTTGGTAATACTATAATGTAATATAGTAGACATTAATGAACAAATCGTACAATGTACGACGTACATGATAGCATATAATAGAGTTAATCAATTTATAATGGGCTACAACAGTATTACATTGTATTGCGAAGCAGGAGGAATAATAATACATATGATATAAACAAGAAAAGAAAACAAGAAACAACAATATACTCTAATACATTATTATTATTATGTATTATTAATTACAAGTAGATAATATATAGTCCCTATAGGGACCCAGGGATCTACTTATAATTATATATGATATAGTTTATAAATAAGATATTTAAGTTAATTTCGTTATCATACATATTTAATATTTAATTCATCATGTTAAATCACAGATGTAAATAATTATCATTATAATAACTTGTTTTATTACCAAATGTTAGAGTAGTGTCTATATATTGATATGTTGTGCCACACAAGAATAGGAATATATTATACTGGTAATACAAATGTTTACAAGAAAGGTATTTCTATACTTGTCTGCACATCACAATTCATTTATCGTATGCATGTAGGGGAAAGTCCCCGATTACCGACCCCTAAATGATTAGTTGTAATAACTTATTCAATATTAAATATTTTTATTTGAAATTTTTTAATTTTTATAATATAATGGCAATGAATAATGTGGCTATTTTAAATTTTTGATATAATTATATTTACAAGAATATACAGTGGGTCGGTAATCGGATACATGTGCCTAATACCGACCCCTTCCCCTATCACCGACCCCATAAAAGAATCGTGATATAAATAATTGTAGTATTATAATATCCAATAAAAATAGTAGATATACATAAATATAATTAATTATAATATGACGTAATTTATTTTTTATTGAATTTATGTTTTAATAGTAATATTAAATTTAAATTTAAACTTTATAGCAATTATATTAAAATAGTGTATATTATTATTTAATATTTATTTATTAATCAATATGTATATAAATAACTGGAATCATGATTCCTAAATCTATGTCAATGGTACACAAATAAGTTATAACATAATTTAAAGTAACGTAACCTACGGATCTATTTTGATTGGATATTATAAATCACATGGGGTCGGTATTAGGGTAATTTAGGGGGTCGGTAATAGGAAAATCATATGGGTTGCTATAATTAAGATATATTGGTTAATTGGTTATTCAAATTAAATTATTTTTATAATAGTTATAAAAATTGTATTGAACTACAATATTATGCACAACATTAAGTTTTCTTTTAATTAATAAAGTATTTACAATGATTTAAAAAAAGTTATTATTCAAATATTTAAAAAGTAAAAACAGAATATTACATTTGATCAAATAACAATTGAAGGATTAACTTTTTTAAACAAAATATTTATTCATATTTATCATTAAATTACTAACAGTTCATGTATATATAATTTTTTGATAACTCTTATATTTACTGAGATACGAGAGGGGTCGGTATTAGGAGGGGGTCGGTAATCGGGGACTTTCCCCTATATAATTGCCTGGGGTCTATGGCTTAGCGGAATAGTCAGTTTCAGGAAAGCGAGAGGTCTCGGGTAACCCAAGTTAGGTTAGATGTCAGTATTTATTGTTTAACACGAACTTTAAATAATTCATCAAATAATAAGAAAATAAAGTTACATATTTTTTTTGTGTTTTCCTCGCAGTTATTTGTAAATGTGGTATCCCATTACCAGTATTTCTAGATATAATGTCTGGAAAAGATTGCTTAAAAACCCCCTTAAAATATACCCGTTTATGACTAATTGAGAGGCATATTTATATCTACAATTTTTATTCGTTTGTGCTTCAATAAATAAATATTATTGTTATCATTATTATTATTATTGTGTATATTGTCATACTATTATTATATGTACAACTATAGTTATTAATAATATAATATATTTATAATATATATAATATATAATATATATAATATTAATATAAATCCTATAGAATATACATTAATAAATTATATACTTAAGTATATCACTTGTTATATTAGGTAAATTAAGAGAATACTTATTTATTTATTTATATACAATTTAATAATTTTACGCACCTAACTGTACCTATAGTATTTAACTTTTTATAAATCATATTAGTTAATGAATTCAATGAAGTCAATGGATGTGTTGACCTTATGTGAATATTGCATCAAGATAATGTAAACTAAGTTTCAATGTATAAAGATAAATATATTCGTTCCCAATGGATGACATTAGGTAATTAAACATTACTATAGTAATTAAACTTATCTATACCCTCTATGGAAATATATTACGATATACTTGACCAATATCTCATAATAGTATATACACGGATAATAAATACACCACGAATGTGTTCAACCTCTTGGTGTGATATAATCATATCTTATTTGAATACTATTAACAATACAACCAACTTATTTATCTATAAATTTAAACTTGACCAATATTATAGAGACCTACATTTATATGAACTGTTATAGGATGGTGTTAACCACAAATTTATTATTGCATGCATTGTTGATTGATTGATTGATAATTTATTTAAGCAAATACATAGCCGAAAATATAATCGAAAGTATAAAGTATAAATATTTGCTAATTTAAAACATTGTTAATTTAACTATAGTTAGTTGTTAACTATATATAGACTATTATAGTCTGACTATATTATATAGTTAACTCTAGTTAACTATAGTAATCATATATGATTACTAATGTATTATGATTACCATTATCTTGATATTACATGCACATATATTCGTGCATGATATATAGTTTGTTTACCGTTATTTTTCCGTTTTACATATGAACTGAAACAATAGGAAGTTACAACTTGATAGTGTATGTAAATCAGAGACATTTATATAAATAGGATAGCATTATTATGAATATTTATTTAATGTGATATCAATTATATTAAAATTGGTAAAAATGAAAGTTTAAGTAGTAGGCCTATGTATAGTAGTAACCTATGTATTTTTTCTAATATTATGCATATAGTTTTAGTTATATATTGCATTGAATTGAAAGTTTATTAAAATACTTATATAGAAATACTTATATTAAAGAATTCATAAATTATTAATTCATAAATCTCTCAAAAGTGTATATATAGAAATATAAATAATAAATTAAGTAATACAATAAATACCATTTGAAATAATAAAATAAAATAACCCTGAATAAAATAAATAAATAAAATAATGACATACAATATAAGTATTACAGGTTACCATCTGAAATAAATCTTTTGATATATTTATTGATTTATTTTAATTATAAGGGACTAATATATACATGAGTATTCATTTTTTAGGGACAGAAAAGGGGGTAGATAAAATATGAGATGCCTGGTTTCTAAGAGACTGACTAGAAGATCTTTGGACAATTCGATGAGTATATTGAGGAACGAACAATAGCTATTATGCGATAAGGGGAGCGCTTGTTAAATGGTAACGAGGGAGGTAAGTGTTGGTATGAGGAAGTATACTCCTATAGGAGTAAACCTAGAGGAATTTTCTCGAATACGATTAGGTATATATACCTACGTTATATGTTGCAAGGAATGATGAACGAATAAATCGATTTAGGGGAGAGGTAGAAGATAATGTCATATTGATGAGGGTGAGGAACAGTAATCTATACGTGAGATGACAAGTGAATTAAATAGAGTTTTAGTAAGAGATACATTAATGATTTTCGTATTATTCTAATTAAAAAGTTACTAATTTGAAGATTTAGTGATGGCAATAATATGAGGACTGAATGAAAGAGTACAATACAAAGTATACATAAGAATGGTACATTCGTAAAATGAGATATACAATGATACTATAAGAAAAGGAGGAAAGTAAGTAGGAGATGGAGAAATATCCAACAATGTAGTTTTTGAGGCATTAAGGATAATATTATTATAATAATGCATTATTTAATGACATTAGAAATTATATATTATATATATGCTTACTTTGCTTAATTTCGAGGATGATCTTGATCGTCTACTCGAGCATCAGTATGAGTCAACTCCCGCCAGATATATCTATCGAGCATGCTGGTTCTTATCTCTTCCTTCTCTAGGAGATCAGTGTCCTTTTTTAACATATCAACATAGTTCAATCGTCGGCGACCTCTGTTAGCTTTGCCTTGTGTGGGTTCTTTTAGGTTCCCATAAAATTAGCGTGTGTGTTGATAGTTCCGGATGCCGTAGGATAGGAATATTTAGGATGCCGTGCCTATACAGTGACCAGCCATTTTCATCCTTCTGGATTTTATTTTAGATGAAACAAGAGGTAGTTTACTATACAAATTTTTATTTGTGGAGTGTTTTTGCCAATATATATTTAGGGATTTACGAAGCATTCGCGTGTATGTGCCAACCAGTGATTTATCCTGTTGAACAGTCAGTGTCCATGACTCAGATCCATAGGTTAGTATACTTTCTACGGTTGCTAAACAGAGTCTTCTTTTAAGTGGTAAGTTTATCTTAGACTTCCATATAAGGTGCAATGCATGTCGTGCATGCTATGTAGTGCGTTCCATGCTAGAGCCTTTCTCACTTGAATGTCCTTATCATACGAGTTGATCCAAGAACCAAGGTATTTGAAGTCTTATTCGACTTGCAATGTTTGATCATCAGCTGTTTTTAAGACTATTGATTCAAGTGTGTTAAAGGCCATTATTCTGGTATTTTTAGTATTCATATGTAGTCCTACTTTTTTTTTGCATTCAGACTCTACCATTAGAAGTAAATCCCTGGCTTGACTTATAGTGTTAGATAATAGACTTATTATATAAATATATAATAAGTCTGCCAATAAATATACCATACCTATTACACATAAGTCTGCTATAGTATCGTATCGCGATAGTGTAATCGCTAACGATATGCCTACAGGTTAGTATTGCACCAGTGACTCACCATGATGAGTCACACAAGTGTACTGGATCACCATGGTGACAGGTTAGTATTGCACCAATGACTCATCATGGTGAGTCACATAAGTTTACTGGATCACCATGGTGACAGGTTAGTATTGCACCAGTGACTCACCATGATGAGTCACACAAGTGTACTGGATCACCATGGTGATACTGATTAACACATCGCATATGTGCGTATATATCGTTAGATTTGTTGATAATCATAATATATCATAATCCTATTTATTTATTATAAATCAGTAGGCGTATTTTATTAGATTATTTTCATATAAAATTACAAAATAAGATACACACATATATATATATATATATATATATATACATTTAGACATAATATAATCTACTTTCGACATATCGCCTAAACGAGGTCAATTCATGTATGAGTCGATACCCTCGTGCACCCCATGGGCCATGGGGTGTCAGTCGATAGCCTCGAACGTGTGAGTTATCCGTATACGTATACTACTATAGTATCGGCAGCAGCATCGATAGTTGTATCGTGAACGTCTACGGTATATTATACATATAATATGGGTCAATGATTCAATGGTGTGGGTGGGTATGTGTGCGTGTGTGTGAATGTGTGCGCATGTGTGTATGTGTGTGAGACTACGAGCCCCCACTCGAAATGTATCTAGTGTGAATATATTGTAATTCTCAGAAAAACGTTATACCACAGAGTATTATAATTAATAATAATACATGAATACACACACACACAAACACATATATATATACATTTGTTATGATATTTATAGATTTATTTTTTGTAAAATAAAAACTATGATATTATAATATAGATAAAATATACATAGATTATACATACAATAACATCTATGTTTAATAATTTAAATATATATATATATATATATATATATATATAATTATATATGTGTGTATACAGTTAGATACATTTGATATTTAACCTTAAATCTATCACAAATAATGTGGATGACATATGGGGCGCAGTTTATTTCTTCACAATGTATTTACATTTATTTCAGTTCGTCATCGCTCTCATTGAATTATTTTAAATTTGTCTACAATATTAGCTCACCACATAGTTATTAATGTTCCTATTATTCGTGTGGTGTATCGGTTCCTCGTAGAATAGGCATCGATGATGTGTTGGATATAGAGACATATATATACTATTTAAGTTTTCTATAGATAATCATCTCCAGTAGTTCCGAGTGCGTTCCAATTTATTGGGTTACTCTCTTCCTTACACCAAGATTAGTGATTCGGTCTTAAACGTTTCTTATACATCTTATATACATCCATAATACTTTGATACAGTGTGTCGGGTATTATCTAGAGTCCAAATTTCATACGCATATAGAAAAATTGAATTAACCAGTAATCTCTTAGATCAGATATATTTTTGATTTTAACTATATAGGTCCTATATTATAGGATATAGGATATCTATATTGGTATACCTATATATGATATTGTATATTTTATTATATGAGTTTTGTATTAATTCAATTAGTTTCGTATTTGTATTCTTTTCATAGCAGACCATTATGCATCTTACCAGACTATTTTAAATAACTTCTTGGAATCAATTAATAGGGGAATACTTAATATAGGAGATTTTATGTTGTGCATATTTATCCTATAGGAATCTATAGATGATTCTTAAATTAAAGTTAAATCCAGCATATTCCTAAGAAATCAACTCTTCTGTGATGCTGCGTAGACTGCGTATACTATAGTAATAAGTTCAGAATTTGCTTGAATTTAATATAAGACTTATTGTTCGATAATTTTAACATAATTGAAAGATTAATTTCACATGTAATCTAATAATTAATGATTTTATCTAGTATGTTAACTAGATTCATGTTTCTCATAGTTTATTGCAAATATCAGTAAATATTGTGATAAATATATCACTCCCGATTGAATTAGTACAGCGGGTATGTTGTTATATCCTGCCTACTTTCGAATCTTTATTGTATGAATAGAAACTTTTACCTCACTTTATAATATAGGAAATATATCATGATATTTGTGCGCATATACATTAAGTAGTGGTCTGTCTCCATCACCATCTTGTATATACAATCGTTTGTTACCTTCTGAATTGTCGGTATTACATTTTTAATTTTTGTATTGTATATTTACAGACATTTTATCTTTCTATTTTGTTGTCTTTAACTATTTTATATGTTTTGTTGTTGTGTTCAACGATAGACAGTTAATAACTTATGTACATTTTTGTTTTATCAGGTTTTCCTTTGCTATTTTTACCTATATCTTGATTTGGGAGTTACTATGTCTATAATTACTTATTTTTCATATTTAGTCTTATTAGATTTAGTCTTAGTCTAAACAATTGTCTAGAAATTCGCTTGTTATTCAACTCTTCATTTTTTCTATGAATATTACTAGAATTTCTAGTCGTATTATATTTCTGTATTATTTCTTGTGCGCTTGAGAAATCTATTAACTTTTGTAACGTTGGTTTATCTTCAGTTTTTAGTCAAAATAGATTTTTTAATGTCTGGATATTTTGTTCATCAATGATAAATTTATTACAGAAAAATGTATTTATTTTTGGGCTTTTCAGACGAAGATTTAAATTCACAATTAACATATCATAATCACTACTTATATCTGCTCCAAGGAATAAGCTAGTCTTATTTATATTCACACTTGTAGAAAATCGTCTATTTACTAATATATAATTATGTTGTTAGATAAATCTCCAGGACTATGCTAAGTGTGATTTATAGATTTTTTTTGTGAGGGAAAAACGTATTTTCTGCAAGTTATTGGTTTTTGTGAGTTCCAAAAGTCGACTATCTCTTTCATATGCTATTGGATTACAAACATATATGGATATTAACCCCAAATTTAGTCTTGAATCTTTAAATATATGTGCGTTCTAGTCAGCTTATATCATCGGTATATCCTTTTTTGGCATGTTTGAAATAAATTATAAAATAATTTGATTTATACATCTGACTAATCTGTTGTATGGTATATTATTGATATATTAAACGGGAATGATTATACTATTATGATGGATATTATATATTAATCTGGTTAAAGCACATATATAATAAGGATACATATATATATATATATATATATATATATATATATATATATATATATATATATATATATATATATATATATATATTTAGGTATATATATATATATATACTTACTTTTATTTTTATCTCGTGACGCATTCATCGTAGGGGGAATATTCTCGCTTGCAACAATAACACATCTCTCTAGCCATATTTATCCTTTACCTTCATCAACTGATAATCTATCGTCTTATCAATCCATTTTGTGATGTTGGCCTTCCAGTCTTTCTTTGGTCTTACTCTATCCCTTATAACTTCGACTTTACCTTGCATAATTATTTTTGTCAAACTATTATGTCGGCATACATCCATGTCCATAGTATGACAGTTTTCTTCTTTTTATAGTAGTTATCAGTGGTTTATATTTACCTACCGATTTTATTAGGGTTTATTTGACATGTGAATTTATTTTACTCTGACGGTAGTTTATTTCTAGTAATCTTCTATGAGCTTTATTTTAAAATGTTGGTATTATCTTTTCCTCATTTAACATTAGCGTACAAGTTTCGCACCCATAAAGTAATATGGATAGGACTAGTAATAGGTAGATGATGAATATGAGCTTGAATCTGATATTTTTGCTAGAACATATGAAATTAAGTCTTATTATTTATGAAGTAGTAATTTCTAATCGAATTCGTAATTCGTTATCTGATGATCCATCTGATTTTAAGGTCGCTCCTATATATGTAAATGTTTTTACATCTTGTAGTATAATTCCGTTCATGTGTAGTTCATATCCTATTTTTGTATTCTTATCATCATTTTTTAAATTTACCATAGTTTTATTCTTATCTTGGCTTATTTCCATTCGGTGAGATTTTGAAGATTATACTAATCGGTTTGTTAGTTCTTGTAATTCAGTATTACTTCATTACTATTAAGTAGATATCACTAGCATCTAAGGTTGATAATATTTTTTCCGCCAATCGAGATTACAGAAGTATGTTCGTGAAGAGAATTTATCATGATTTGTTCGAGGAATATGTTGAATAATACCAGCGAAAGTAAAAAGTACTGTCTAACTCCAACAGTTGTATTGAATAAGCTTCCAGTTATGTTTTTGAGGAAAACTTCACTACTAGAACTATCATATAATGATTTTATTATCTCGATAATCTCTTTAATGATCCCAAAATTGTCCATTATTTGCCATAAAACGTTGTACCATACTCAATAGAATGCCTTATTAAAATCAATAAAGTTATGGTATACATTTTTCAGTGTTTCTATATGATTTCCAATGAGTATTTTGCAATTGAAAATTTATTTGTACTTCGTGATCTGCCTGTTTTGCTACTAGGATTTTTCTGTTTATAGGTTTAGTCAGTTTAGAATTATTCGTATCCGAAGGATTCCTATATAATATATTCCTATATATTAATATAAAATTCCTATATTCCTATAGATTACTATATTCCTATAGATTCCTATATTCCTATAGATTCCTATATTCCTATAGATTCCTATATTCCTATAGATTCCTATATTCCTATGGATTCCTATATTCCTATAGATTCCTATATTCCTATAGATTCCTATATTCCTATAGATTCCTATATTCCTATAGATTCCTATATTCCTATAGATTCCTATATTCCTATAGATTCCTATATTCCTATAGATTTCTATATTCCCATAGATTACTATATTCCTATAGATTCCTATATTCCTATAGATTCCTATATTCCTATAGATTCATATATTCCTATAGATTCCTATATTCCTATAGATTCATATATCCCTAAAGGAGTATTTTAATTGCATATGGTGTCAAGCTTAGAATGCGGTAAATAGAACATTTTCGTGAGTAACTTTTTTTTGGGATAGGTCTAATAAGTGTTTTAGCTTTTTTGGCATGGCCACATTTTACTTGGAATATTATCAGGAAATGGAGATTTACCATTTTTAAGAGTACAAATTACATTACGGATAACAGATTCAAGTATTGTAAATGATTCTTCGTTGATATTCATCTTATTTAGTTTTAGTAGGTTATTTTCTTGTCTAATTTTATAGTTGTATACATATTTACAATATTAAGTCCATGTCATAAAAAGTTCTGCATTTCTGGTTTTTATTTGTGCCTAAGATTATCATCGTTTTTCATAGTCATTTCATTATCATCGTCCTTATTGAATTTTTCAGTATTTTTAATGTTTTGTAAGCTATTTTTTAGCACTTATTTATTTTTACATGTCTTAATTTATACATTGATATTGTATCCAGTTTTATTTCGCGTTCTTTATTAACTAACGAATTATTATATTTACCTTTCATTTCAGGATTTGATTTCGTTGCTTCTTTTAGTTTCGTCTATTGTCACATAGGTCCAGAATATCGTAGGTTATCCATGGTTGTTTCTTTTTCCATTATTTTCCGATTAATTTATCAGCTGTTAGCAGGATAGATTTTTATTTTTACTTTTTCGTTTATTTTCACTCGTGAAAGTTCAAGACCACATTTTACTTTATAATCATTATCAGTAGTTGCGTTTTCCTTATGTTCGGAATTGTACTTTTTCTTATATACAATTTAAATTTGAGGTTGCATAATACTAAATCGTGATCAACGTTAATATCCAGATTATATTATTTTTTTTGAAGTAATTATATTTAACTTACATCGTTGATGATTCAGTATGTAATACATTCTTTTATGTGTTGTTCCACTCGGAGCGTGTCATATGGTTCCTTTAGATTTATTGTGATTATATAGTGTTTTTTCGTGAACTAATTTATGTTTCTCGGCAAATTCAAATAATATTTCACCTCGACAGCTTGAACCATTTCCTAAGCGACCACTAAAGTTATGCCATCTAGCCTAATCATCTGCTACTGCTTTTGCATTCCAATCGCCAATAATTTTTAAAAGTCCTTTTTAGGTGTATTTGATATATTTTCTTCTACGGGTTCATAGAATTCTTTGATTTCTTCATCATAATATTGTAAAGTCGGGGCATATATCTATATTATAGTTATGTTCATTGGTTTGGATGATATTTGAATGGAAATAATTCGTCTAGAAATCATATTATAGTAACGTATTGAATTACTTAACTCTTTCCTTATTCAAAATCATATAATGAATTCAATTATACCCTACATGTGGTGGCCAGGTTATCTAGATCGTTATTATAGTTTTCCGGTTCTGATTAGTGTTCTTATGTTCCTCGTTTCTATTGTCGTTATAATTGATGCTAGTTTTATTTTATTTTTGGTTTTATTTGTTATATCTCCAGTAGCAAACTTTCAACTTCTATCTTAGGATAATCAAATGGTATCAATAAAGTGGTATACTCCAAATATATAGGGTCGTTATTAATCCGGGCCACGGAAGATCCTATATGTTATATTAGTTGTTGTTGTTTATCATGATTCTTTCTATAGGCAAATAAGCCAGGTGGTGCCTGTATCCTCTCATGATCCCCTATTTCAATATTAGTCTATTAGTTGAAATGGTTTACCAAACTTTCTTTCTTCCTTTCTTTCTTTATTTCTATTTCTTTCTTTCTTATTAAATAATATTATATCAGATATTTTATCAGATGGTAAGTAGTCTTATTAAACAACGCATGTCAAGTGCTTTGATTTTACATTGTATATTTAAGTTCTTTGTAGTCCACGTTTCGCATACATACAGGAATATTTACTGTATTAGTGATCGCATCAGTAGAATCTTGAATGTGTTAGCTATCGACTTGTCATTCCAAATGATGTTCAGTTTAGTTAGCGATGTGATCGTCTGTGCGGTTCTCCATACCATACTTTTTCACTGTCTGATCTAATTTGCTGGGTAAGCTTACCAGTTCTAGTTCCGAACTCGCTAATCCATTAATATCATCTACAAATCTTAGGTTTGTGAATAATTACGATTGGTGTTTTAAACAATTTTCCTATATTACCATCAATATATACTGCACTTTTTGCTTTGATATATATATTCTCTATTTTTCGATTAGTTTGACGTTGATGCTGAATTCTTTCATGGCAACCCATAGTGCTTTATTCCATACTCTATCGCTTTTTTGAAAACAATAAATATATGATATAATAGCTTTTTAAGGAATATTTTTCCGAAATTAATCTTAAGTTACAATTTGTTCGCTAGTACTTCTACCAGCTTACTTCTACCTTCTCTGAATCCCGCTTATTTTTCGGCAATACATTCTTCAGTGGTATGTTACAGCCTACGCAATATTATATTATGGTAGATTATTATATCCTGGAGATTTACAGTATAATAGTAGCTCTAACTTCATTTTCCAAAATAAGGTAAAATTTTTCTTTTGCCTTTTTATATTTTTTAATTTGAATATTGATTTGTTTATACCTATCACCGGATTCATGTTTCTTATTTGTTAATGATCTTCTAATGTCTCACCATTTCTACCAATATTACCTTTGCCGTATCTAATATATTGAGTTGAAGTTATAAATCGTCTCATCGATGTTCATAAGATCAATTAATTTCTGTTAATTTATCTTTTCAGTTATAATATTTGTGATTAGTTTATTTGTTACGGGATTTGTTACTTTATCTTAGTTACATTTATTTCGAGCGAATTTGATAGTTTCTCTGGAATTTTTAAACGTAGAACGAAAGTCATCATTACCATATCGTACATCTTCCAATATCAGCTCCCAGGAATGATCGAACCGGTTTATACTTGTTGCAAAGCGCTTATTTACAAATATGTAGTCGATTTGATTATTGTATATACCTCAAGAACTATGCCATGTATACATTCTAGACTTTTTATTAGGGTCGAATGTATTTGCTGCAATTAAGTTGTTATATTTTGCAAATTCTAGAAGTCGATTTCATCTTTAATTTATATTTATATATATATATATATATATATATATAAATGCATACATACACACACTTTTACACATACACACTAAAAACACATACACACATATATATATATATATAAATTTCAGATAACTTATTATATATATCTATTAATAAATATTCATCCACTTATCATTATCGGATAACTTATCAGTTAGATAGACTTATTCGGGATTATTGGATATAACTAGACTATTGTCTGCATATCGATGTCTGTTATACGTTCAACCGGCATGCTTAGTCTATATATAACTATAATGGTGTGTATATATATATATATAGATATAGAGAGACTTGGATATCGGTGTAGGATTCTCCCAGGCATGTGTCTAGACAGAATCGCTGTTTTTATAATATTGGTCATAAATAAAATAAACTTGAATTATATATATATATATATATATATATATATATATATTCATGCAGATTATGTTATAAAGTGGGCTAATATATTCTATAGAATCATTACATAACATATAGATTTTACACATCATATGCGGTAGGTCTACGTATATGTATCAAATATGTATTATTCGATAGTTTATATACAACTATTAAACTTGTGATCATAAATACCCATATGCACATATACAGATATACATACACACACATACAAACACACACACATAAGTTTTACGAGTGCCGGGTGCCCTTAACGCTTCCACTCTATTCATATTAATTGTGGGATATGTTTAGTACTTTAAATAAAATTTGTTTACAAATTTATAATATATTTATTATTATTTCTTGTTTCGTGTCCGTTTGTTTTACTTTATTTTAAATTCACTACTATTATTATAATTTTATTCGTGTTTCTAAACAATACATTATTTATCTCTCTACCTATCTATACATACACATACAAATATATATATATATATATATATATATATATATATATATATATCTGTATGTGTATTTGTGTATCTGTATATATATTTACTTATGTTGATGTATGATATCATGGTGATATACTTGTGTATAGAGAATATACAGACTATATAGACTCGTATATTCTACTATATATTTATGAATACGAGTTTCCTAGTATTCTATAGTAAACTATGGAATAATGCAGGTTTGGGCACGTTTCTAACTTCTGATTGCATTCGGGGTGAATATCCAAGGGTGAACATAATAGTACAATAACAACACGTATACGTCATACTTCTTATATAATCGATTATAACATATACGTATATATTCAAATTGTTAAAGGTTAATATGTGAATTTTTATTTATACTTATATATAGTGTAATATACTTTTTTAATTAAAGTTATATATATATATATATATATATATATATACAATGCACATTGTGTATTTCACTATGAGTATTATATATAATCACATAATCTATATATATATATATATACTACATTTATATATGTATACCTGTTATTGTGTTTTAATCAAATGTATTAAATAAATGGAATATTTAAAAGTTAATATGTGTTATATCATGTAATAGCAGTGTATCTCCTATAGTAAATATATATGCCAGTAACATTGTTCCTATATATGTGACAATAGGAGTATACTTCTAATTATAATATATTTGTGAAATATAGATAATATTTATGATATAATTATTAATTATTTATGTACGATATCTTCGCATTAATATTATACGTGTGTAATAAAAACTGTTCTACACAACTTGTATATTAAATTGATTAAATACCTATATAATATGTAGTGTATACCCTATATATACCTACTCTGAAATGTACCCTAAGCTATAGTACAATCATAACCCTAATATGTATATTATAAAGTTGATTACCCTTATTAACCCCATTGCGACTAGTTATCACCTCACGAGACGTATTATATCACGAACAGCAGCAGCACTGTTACCGTGTTAGACATGTAGACGACACGTGTGAGGTCTACACTTTCATATAAATCATCATTTTATAACTCGTTAATATATTTTTACGAATTTATATATATATATATATATATATATATATATATATATATATATACATCATAGCCTATAGGTATACTTAATTAATTAATAAATGTATATTTAAATTTCATATAAAATAACCTACGAATGAAAAATGTAATATATACTTATTCAATACATTCTATCATCAGTATTTTAAAGTGGAATACTCTTCGATAGAGTTATGGAATATAAATATATCCTGCGAACATATAATGCAGTAGGTCCTACATTTTGTATATATATATTGCATACATAAAAACCATCTTTATTTGTTAGTATGATAAACAATATCTTTATAGCGTGTATACATGATAACAGCATGCATGATGCACGAACATATCCTAAAAAGCTGTTTATGATTTATGTTTATATTCTATAAATGCATATATATTTATATATTTATTATCTATCTATTGACTCTACTGCATTATGTTTTATTTATGTATTATTATTGCATTATGTATTATATTAAAAATAATATACAGGCTAATACTTATTAACTTAAATATGTATGCTTTATTACTAATAATAGATAAGTATATTTATATATATTTATATCAACATATAACATTTAGATTTTCTAATAATAATGCATAACATAGACATAAATAGGACATACTACTTATGAATACTTTTATTAATAATAATTTTGCCAGGAATTTTCTAAATATTATCCAGATATATATCTATAAATTCTATAAAAATGTATTTCACCAACATATTCATAATAATGCTAACTTTAACATTATTATAAAGGATAATATATATGTTCACCAAATAATATATATATATATATATTATGTCATACTATTGTACTATAACATTTAATTAATACTTAGCAATAGTACTTATTTATATATAGAATTCTAAATATTCATATTATACAAATAATGAAATTATGTTTAAAAATATACTATCACCAAAGATGTTACTAAACAAAGATATAAATACATAAAACTCCATATATTATAAATACAATCTAATTAATACATACACCATGTTGTTACTGGTAGTAATCTATAGTATCGAAATCATAAAAATGTTTAATTAATACAATATTCATGATTATATAAATAGTCTAAATAAGTTTTTTTAATATTTTAATTATTCAAAATAGTACTGATTATGTTATATCCAATAAACTTATTATGTTATAACGTTTTTAAATTTATGAAAACAAATTTCAACATAAAACCTTCTCAAGTATATACAAATGTATCGATATAAAATATAGCACTATATTATTACAACCTAAAGCATTCTAAACATTATATACATTATTTATATACTTGTTATCAACTATTAATTAAGTTATAAGCATATATCTAAATGTCATATAATTCCCTAATACGGACACTCTATATGTCTTAATATGGATACCCTATAACCAATCAGAGCGCAGCGTGTGAACTATTATGATTTTCATAAAAATCGTGTGCGTTATAATATTAGTACCACCGATGAAGCTAAATCTAAAATTTGTTTTATTTAGATACTTAACTTGTATTATTAATTAAAAAAATAATATACATAAATAAATAAATTTCTTATTAAATTATATTAAATTATTCATAAAATGAATTATAAATAATGTAATTGTAATTTATATGATTGGTTCATCAATAATATATAGTTTATCTAGTGGTATATAGGGTTTCCGTATTATAACACAGGGTGTCCGTATTCGGACATGGGTACCGAATACGGACACCCCTGTTATCTATGGAATTAAAAATTAAGTACAATTTTAAAATCACAATAATATCTATAATCATATAATATTACTCTATTATTATTTTTGAATAAAAATATTGAGTCATAAATATTAAGACCATTTATTGTTAAAGTGTCCGTATTAGGTTAATTTCCCCTACTAACATTTAATTTATAAAATATTACTGAAATTCCTTTTGTTAATCCTATCTTATTGTTAATACGTGATATTTTATAGAAATTACCTATACAATTTCTTAAGAATATGTTATTATTAAATTACTTATTATCGTGATGTAGGGTCACTAAATAGTCACTAAATAGGGTCACCACAAGAGGGGGGTGAGGGAATTCTTATTCAAATATAACAAACCCGATGTAGACGTTTATTTAGTGCATTCCCATATTTCATCCTTTGTATATTAAATCTAATATATATTAACGATATACAGTAAGAATTTAAACTTATATTTTTAACATTTTAACTTATTTTATATTTATTTTTAATCCCGGATTTAAATAAATCTTATTTATACTTCTTAGGAAAACATTTTGGATAATATTTCCCATCTGAAAAATAATGACGATGCAAATGACTTTAGTGCATATTTTTAAGCATATAATACTAATAGTATATATATTTACGATATCACATATGATATATATATATATATATATATGTACTATATATACTATTGATTATGTTTATATAAATCAATATTGATTACATCTATATCGATTGATTTACTCACACTTGACAGAATATATGCATTAGCTATTTGTGTTATATGCATACAGTATTAGTCATACACGTATGACTAACACCTTATGCATATAAAACAATATAAACATAATATGCATACTATTATTGTACTAATGCGTATGATAACAATCGATTCCTTATCTGAAGTGAGTCACGGGAAGAGCTAGGATATTCAATTACCACGATACATAATAATAATTAATAATACACTTACGTGCATTATGATAATAAATATAATATTAATATTAATAATACTAATACTAATAATTATATAAGCTTACTAAAATAACAAACAACATACTTGACATCATCATCACATAATTATTCTCATATAGCATGTGTTCATCGAAAGTTGGCTGACAGATATTCGACCCGACTGACATAGCAATAACATACATAATAAATATATAAATATATAAATATATAAATAAATATATCACTAAAGTTTAAAAATAAATAAATATTACGAAAATTATAAAATTTGGAAAATATACAGATATATCTGTGATATACAGATATATCTGTGATATATATATATATATATATATATATATATATATATATATATATATATATATATATCTAACACTGCTTAGATAGTTTACCTTACCTTACCAGCCTGTTCGGCATTCTAATACACGTTTCTTCCATTCATCCCTAGTATCCATCAAGTTTATCAGCTCTTCCACTTCACATTCAGTAACTTCTACCATTTGATCTATGAATGTATTAGCCGGTCTTCCATGAGAGCGCTGACCATGTTTGGGAGTCCATAGTAGCACATCACTAACTAGTTCATTTTTGCTTCTCCAGCAGTGTCCGGCAAATCGCATTCTTTGTTCACGTATTGAACTTGTTATTCTTGGAATATTGTTATAAATCTCCCTGTTTTTCATATGCTCTCTCCAAGACACGTTCAGGGAATCTCGTAGCATGCGTGTGTAGGCACAATTGATATTATTTTCTCCAGTATTGATGTTACTTTCCATGTAATTGCTTCATATACTATATGTAATGACTCAACTGTTACTCTGAAGAAGTTTCTCTTCAAGTTTTTTGAGAGTCTAGATTTTTATATAGTAGTTAACTGGTTTAATGCAGACCAAGCTTTTCCAATTCTGACATTTATATCGTGTTCTGTAGATGCGATATAGCTTCCAAAGTATTTGAAATCGTTAACTTGCTTTATCCTTTCACCATTCTGGCTACTCATTACAGCTCGTATAATATTATGTTGATTGCATGTAATGTACTAAGTTTTATGGAAATTAATGTGGAGTTCAATTTATTTAGCCGACTTTTCTATGCTATGTAATAGTACATTTTCTTCTCTGAGATTATTTTTAGTGATATAATAATTAGATGGTTTAATATGTGTAATATGACTAACTAATTTATAAAGTAGTCTCGAATATTATAAGTTTGTATAAGTTATTAGTATAGTTTAAACTCTAACTTAAACTTTAAAGTAATTAATGAATTATATAATTCAGTTAATTAATTAACTTAAACTATATTACTATTAATAACTTATACAAACTTAAAATACCCGCGACTACTTTACTAACTAGTTAGCGATATAACACATATTAAACCATCTAAGCAATGTTGGTAATCCTAATTAATTTTCAATCACCAATTACAATATTAATTGTATAACATCGATACATTCTGAACCCTATTCAAGTAAATAAACATCTAAAGTATATCGTAGGCGTATCCTCTCATAATCCTCGTTAACATGAACTTAAATGGCGAAAAATAACACTACTATTAATAGAAATATTAATAGAAATATCGATATAATAAATAAAATGAATATAAATATTAACTTATAAGATAATATATATTTATATTTATTTTTAAAATAATTGTTTTAATAAAAAAAAATATTTTAATTAATAATATTGAAATATAAAAATTACATGATAGGATACTATAAAAAAATATTTGACTCCATCAGAAAAAAATTATTTAAACCTGGTACATATTCAAAATGTTGTATATATAAAATTAAAATAATTTACAAAATACTAAATACAAATATAAATTAAAGAACATACTAAACTATACCAACTCACTAAAAATAGCTACCAATATATAGACAGAAATTAAACATATATCATCCGAATGTAATACTGAAATAATTAAATATACTTACTTCAAGGTTAAAATGTTAAAGAAAAGGTAGATAAATAACACCAGAATTATTAAAAAGTAATGTCCTTTATGTGTCACCAACAGATCTTATTTATACATTAATTGGTCTCTTATAATTATATATTCCATTATAATTCCAATAATAAATAACAATCTCTAAACTCGTGAACCTAAAAACTATAGACACATTTTAAATCTACATTGAAAAGTAATTCAAAGAAGACTAATACACTTCATTACCAACAATAAAATCCATTTCAAACGCATACAAAAAGAAAAATAATACAGAAACTATTTTACTTGACATAACTAATTTCATCCATACATTCAAATTGATCAATAAATTAGATAGGATTTTAACTAATATCTTCCGTATAGCCTACCCTACTATAAGTTACCATATTATTATTGTATTATAGGATTACATGAATCGCGTTAATATTTGAAAGTATAAAAAAAGTAAGAAAATGAGAATTTAAAGCATAAAACATACTTACACTTATGTCAATATAATCTGATAAATGTAAACCCACTACGATGGATTGTATACAATATTAAAATATTTATTATACCTCAACGAATTATTTTCAATATTTAAATATTTATTATATCTCTACGGAATTATAATGAATGAGATTTCAGGGAATATTATATTTTCATTTAAATATGAATACTCATTTATTGTATGATATTTATAAATGTTGTTATACGAATAATATATTGTATATTATATAACATAAATATATATCGCATATATCATACATATTATGTATTCATAATATATCCCCTATAGGGGAAAGTAACCGAATACGGACACTCTCGGTATCTCAGAAACCATATATTCTACAAAAAAATGTTTGATGAATAAAATATTCATAATTTTATATATATAGTCTAAAAAAGTATTTTTATTTTTTAATTATTCAAAATATTGCTGATATCCAATAAACTGATTTTTTAATTACGATTTTAAATTTATGAAAACAAATTTTAACTTAAAACCTTCTCAAGAATATATAAAAGTATCGATATAAAATATAAAACTATATTATTAAAAAACAAAGCATTCTAAAATTATATATATAATTTCTATATTTGTTATCAAATATTCATTAAGATATAAACATATATATATAGTTCATATGAATCCCTAATACGGACACTCTAGATGTCTTAATATGGACACCCTATAACCAATCATAGCGCAGCGTGTGAACTATTCTTATTTTCATAAAAATCACGTGCGTTATAATATGAATACCCCAAATAAAGCTAAATCTAAAAATGTTTTTATTTAGATACTTAACTTGTATTATTAATTAAAAATTATATAATTATAAATTAATTACTAATTAAATTATATTAAATTATTCATAAAATTAATTATAAATAATGTAATTGTAATTTATATTATTGGTTCATAAATACTATATAGTTTATATAATGGTATATAGGGTGTCCGTATTATAACACAGGTTGTCCGTATTCGGTAGTCATGTCCCCGTTATCTATGGAATTAAAAGATTAAATACAATTTTAAAATCACAATAATATCTATAATCATATAATATTAATATATTGTAATTTTTGAATACAAATAATGAGTGATAAAATGTTAAGACCATTTATTGTTAAAGTGTCCTATTTAGGTTACTTTCCCCTATTACATTAAGTGATGTAAATATATTTTAACCAGTTTATTTATGGGGATGTATTGGATAATTTTGTATACAATGTAATCCTATGTAATTCAACTATATAATCACATATAAATATATATATATATCATAATATATATATAAATATATTTATTGGAGACTACCGTCTCTTGGTGAGTTTAGATTACGTATTAATCTCTGGTACTCTCCTTTGAGAAGAAATTGTATTTACTTTTCTTTAACTCAATAAACTATTTTATGTATATATATATATATATATATATATATATATATATATATATATGTATATATTTGGTATGGGGTCTATTGCTCAGTGGGACAACAAAGGCTAATAATCCATAGTTCAGCCATGTATACATTTGTTAACCTATAGGTTATATATATAGGTTAAATTAACATAATTTATACCATAACACTCTATATAAATACACTTTATTGTATTGTGATACTATTTTACCTATACCACAGAAAGAGTTAACTAACTTTAAAATAATCAAAATCATAAATTAAGTATATTATTTACTATCTGTTATAAACAAATATCTTTATATTTATGATATTCAGTTTATTTTATTCAAATTATTTGCCTAAAATAATATTTTATTGAATAATTTGTTCACCGAGTAAAATATTATACTATATAATAGTAATAATATATATATATATATATATATATATATAGTTTATTTATAATTATTTAATTGAAGGATTATAATCTACATATTTTATGATAAATACAATTTATAACTTTTAATAATATATTATCAAATATCATTATTATTCAATAGAATGAAAGATAACGAAAGTGAAATTGATAAAGGAAAATTCGAAATTTATTTTTGCCTCTACTTTTTGACGAAACATGTCTCATATCCTGTTCTTATAGAATATTTGACTTCCGTTTATCGAGCTCTCGCCATTGATAGAACAATACAAGATACATTCAATGGAGATCAGCCTAATGTTTAACTTTTATTACATACACGTGAAATAGATTTACATACATATAGTAATGATATATTCATCTAATATGACCTATATATGAATCTACTAATATGAATCTTAAACTATCATTGACACTATAGACATTTAAATTTCATAATATATATATTTAATAATATGTTTTTATTAAAGTAAATTAATTATATATTATTTAGTATCACGAGTATTTTATTTCAGAAAACACAACATCTAAATATAAACTCACTTTAAGTAATCTACCTACATATTATGATTACGAGTTTTTAAGAGTTTTTACCTATAGGTTCATAACCGAGCTCTTGCCAATAATACCGCTACACCCACCAGTGGATAATAGCGAGACTAAATGAGACCATCGAAGCTTCGTGTTTAAATAATTCCAGTGAAGTGCTCAATATTTACGGAGAAGTTGAATATTCGCTGAGAAAGGTTATATAGGAAAATGTGTCGTATACGATATACATATACATATATATATATATATATATATATATATATATATATATATATAGATATATATATATATATATATTATATATCTTACATTTATAAATATAATGTTATCTAATTACCCAATTACATTTGTTTGCGATGATCATATGTTTTATAGGCACTAATAATAGGTGTAACCCCTCGTAGGTTCATATATCAATACAATATAATGATCGAGAACAAATTACATATATAAAATTTAATAAATAAGCAAAACGATAAAATTAAACAATATACAAAAATAGAATGTTCTACGATTAATTAAAAGATAGGAAAATAGTACATTATGCGTAATAAAGTGTAATATGTTATTTATATCAATTGGTTCGTCTAACTTATATGTTAAGATTATGATAATCTTATCCTAAATATATAATGTATATATAATATATGTATGTATATATATATATATATATATATATATATATATATATATATATATATATATATATATATATGTATTTAGTATACTAGTATATTTAGGATGTATTACCTTTGGTAAGGGTATGAAATTCATAACGTGAATAGATACATTTATTGGAGGTATAGAGTTCAATAGGGATAGTAACAATATAGTTAAATCACGTTTTCTTAATTTAAGGGATGATATGCGAGGGACAATTAGTGAAATATCGGCACAGGAACGTAAGGAAGTCAAGGTGCGTCTTAGTGTTAGTAGAGCAGTCAAGGAGGTGAGAGAACATAACTTGATTTGTGACCGAGTGAGACAAGGCGTAAGGGGACATTTTTTTTGGAGGGAATCAGTTAGATATAAGTTGGTGGGAGTTAGTAGTTGAATGATTAAAGCGATTATTTAGTAAAATTGTGCATATAGATTCATGAATAATGCGGTTTAAGGGGGAATGTGAAGTGTTTGGAATGTGGTATAATAATGGATGAGAAGTAGTCAATACCAAAAAGTACGTATAGGGTAAGAATTTTTAAAAGGTGATAGTTTGCTTATATATATATTATATATGTGGGAATTTAGAGATAAGTCAGCATCCAAAGTAACACCAAGGTTTAGGACAGATGAGGATGGATTGATAGGATGACCGAGAGGAACTGAGAACAGTAGGGAAACATGATAGTTTGATGGGCTATTGAGGAATTCAGATTTAGTAGAGTTAAGAAGAAGATTGTTCGAGTTAAGCCATGATATAATAGTTGAAGAACACTTACATAATTGGGAGTTATCTGGTAATTCATTTGAGGAGTGGAATAAGAAGGAATAGAGTTGACTATCACCAGTGTATATGTAATAATGGTCATCTAGGAATTGATCGATAATAGCATTCATATAGAGGATATATATTAAGAAGAGGAGGAGTCGATAATAGATCCCAGAGAAATATCATGATGAAGGAGACGAGATGGGTAGAGAAATTGGAAATTGTCATGGGTGATGATCGATTTAAAATATAGTAAGGAAAACATTTGAGTACGGTTCCACTTAAACAAATAATTTCTAATCTTGAGATATTCCCTGCAGGGAATCGAAAGCACATTAGGTCTAATAGTAAAACGTGATAGGAGGTCGATATAGATACTATAGTGTATATTTAGTTTAATATTTGTTGTAGAACAGTTTTAATGGAATGATCTCATCTAAATTCATTCTGAAATATATCATATAACTAAGTTGTAGCCTAATACACATTGTTGTCAGCCATATATATATATAGGAATATATAAGCCTATATATATATTCAGTTGTATAGAAACTATGTGTTCCAGTATTTTGATGAGAAAGGAAGTTGAGAAATGGGGCGATGGTTAGTAATTATATTTGGATCAAGTAAGAGTTTCTTAAGAATTGGGGTAATGATAGAATGCTTAAAAAAAGTTGGATAATCATCGTTTAGGGAGAGATTGATAATATCAGAATATATATGTAGATAGAATGGAATAGTTAATGTGTTAAAGGCTGCTAGATTAATTAGGTTAGAATAACAATAAGAGAAAGAATTGTGAAAATAGAAGGAATATAGAATTCAGAAAAGTAATATGGGATTGGTTTACTAATACAGATTCAAGGAATAGATAACTTTGTAGGAGGGATGAAATAGAATAGCAGGTGTAGCATTTTATCAGTAAAATGATTAGGAAATGAATAGCATGATTCATTTTTAGTAATATTATTTATATGAGGTATATTAAGATGCAGTGGAGGGGATATAAGTCAAGGATCAAGGATAAATGAAGCACGAGGATTGGATATAAGATTATTAATTTACTAATATAAAAAGAAAATGGCTTTAAAGATTTGAGATTTGTAGAACCTGCGATATGTAGAAAATATCAGGAGGTTGATAGAAGAGGGTTAACTGTGGAATATACGTTTGAGATTTCTTACATTGCTTTTGAAATAAACTAATTCAGAGGAAAAACATGGAAAGTTAAATACATATGTTATAGTTTTCTGAGGGGAAAATGTATCAATCAAATAGAAAGGAGTAGTGATTCAAGGTCTATAGCAAAATAATCATATTCAAGTTTTCTATAATTTCTGTAGGTGAAGAACTAATCGACAAGTTATTAGAAAATGATCACTAAGTAAGTCAGATTTACAACAATCTGTGATACACTGACAAATGCTATCGGATCTACAACAAAATTAAATCGAGTGAAAGACCGGCAATATTAGTATGTAAAAATATAAATTGATGTAGGAAGAGAGATATAGTCAGTAAGATTTTTGAAAATAGAATATGGATTTATATTTGATCCAAATTGGAGTTACCAATAAGATACCAAGAATAACGGTATGGCTGTAATTCGATAGCGGAGTATCAGTTATATTGTCGTAACATACATTATATATGGTGGTAGGTAGACCTATTGTCTTGTTTGGGAGGTCAATATATAATAGTAAAAGGTATACAGTATTCATAAAAATTTAAGAGGATGTCAGGCAAACACTATAAGAGGAGGAAAGGTAGATGACAGTAGGAGTTTTTATTTAAAAGTTTTTTTTAAAGTTATATCAAGAACATAAGTTATGTATACCATTCTAAAATGCAACAAACCTAAGAAAAAATGTAACTATCTCATGATAGAATGAAAGAATATTAATAATACTAATAAACAATAATATTTCGTTACAAAAATATATTTTTTTTATATCTGAGACCAAATATGTCATTTTATTGAATTTTTCATAAATTGAAATTATTAAATCTGCAATATTATAAAAACTTGTTACTATTTTTATAATTTGTTTAATTGTTTGTAAAAAGTATACAATATTCTATTAAATATCAATATTTAAATTTTTAAAATATTTAATACTATTATATACAATTTAGATTTAAAATTAATTAAATTTGAACCAATAAATGTATTATATATTTTATAATATATCAAAAATATTTAATAATTATTAAAGAATAAGAACACATTTATGATAATAAAAAATATTAAGAAAAATATATTTAATCAAACAAGTTATCGATGTTTGAAAAATGTATATTTCAAAATAAAATAAATACATTTTATTTTTAAATATTCAAATGTTTCTAGAGAGCACATTTTTTATTTGTAAGAAAAATTCTTTTAGACGTATCAACTTCTTTTATACATTAAACAATCTGTTAAATTATTTTCAAAATCTGAGATATTCATGCGAGTACTTGTCCTAATATTTTCTAATTTAACTTTAACTTTATAAATATATATTATATATATAAATATAAAATGATACTGGATAATGTTTAAGTTTGTTATTTTGCGAGATATATCCATACTTAATGTTATTTGTAATTTGATAATAAACAGATTACAATATATAGCTATTATATATATATATATATATATATATATATATATATATATGTATAAATAACATATAAATAACTCATTATTTATATGAACAGATATATTTAACAGAGTTCATTCCTTCTATTTTCTGCATGTATTTGCTGGCGATGAGATCAGATAGTACGGGACATAGAAAGGTTTCAGTAGCACTATCTGACACGCACTGTAGTGGTATACCGCGCACACACTCGAACACACACTCGCATACACACACGCATACGTAATACTCATAATAGTAGTAATCGTACTGCATGCATGCACGACGTACGAGGTAGGCTTCATGATGGGTTGTGCAACTATTACATAACATCTACACTTGCACTTGCACTCCATCTCTTTCTACTATACAAACAGCACTCGAATCTGCACGTTATATAACATTGAATTATATTTTAGAAATTTATTTTATCATTTATTTCAATACTTTTACTTTAAACCATTTATTACTGATAATAGCACTATACACTATCACGAGCAATGCCCAATACTGGCTACACGCGTGCTTATATCGTATCGACCATCTTGGTTTAGATCATGCTGGCCATGCCTTTGCTCGGACATTCAGCTTTCACCCTCGGCTTTATCCTGGACTACCACTTGAGGCCGGGAACGTTCACCTACATCTACATCGGAGCTTTCATTTCCGGTTTACTCGTTAGCATCTCGACAGTTCGACAATGTAGAATTTAATCAATTGGTAATTAAGGGCATTCCTTTACTATAACAGTAATATAACCACGTTACCTCTACTTAAACAATAATGTACTTTATAATAAACGATTTCTCGAAGCACTTTCCTTAGAAAAATCTTAGTTATAACTATGTAGTTACATTAATCAAAGTCCATAACAAAAACATGACCTATCAGTCTTATAAGATTAATTAATAATTACTAATTATCAATATTTTATTCGTGGTCATATATTAGTATTTATTATAGTTAATTAAAAGTAGGGGAGAGAAGGGTATTGTGGCCGATAACGATATTTCAAGAACCATTATAGTTATCAAAAAATGATATATACGAAAAATGTAGATAATCGAATTCTAAGAATTATAGTGTACATCATTTTTTATTTATATCAATATTAATTATTGATATTAGTATGATATATTTTGTTTCTTGTAAGGTAATAAAAACATCGGCCATAATACCCTTACCTCCCCTATACATTAATTTATTATATCCCAGCAAACACTGATATCCTCACAATTTTCCTAGAACATAATTTTATAAAATTAAAGCATACTTTTATCAATCTACATCATCCGCACATACTAAAAATATTACAATTCAGTATTCAATGTATTATTGTACATTGAAGTTAATCATCAGTGATTCATAATTTGTCCATATTAAATGTATTCAATAATAACGTTCTGATGATATCTGCAGTTTTTGCTGGGATTTGATTATATTTCTAAATTTCTACTATTATATACGTTATAAGTTATAAGATATAACTTATAACATATCATAGTAGTTTCTAAGTAATTTATAGCATTATGTATACATTAAGTTTATTACGTAATATGTTAGGTAATCGGTATCGCGCGCACGCGTACGAATATCTAAACCAAGGTCACGACCTCTCTCGTTGTAGGGCGGTGACGGTTCAATCCGGATAGCGATGACAGCATACGTAGCAGATTACAACAGTAAAAACAATAGACTACGCCCACTTATGTTCATGGAGATCGTGAGACAACTGTCCTCCTCCCTCGCTTCGTATGTGGTTATCAACTGGATACAACTCAAGGTTAGCGCTATAGCGAATGTAGTGATGTAGAGCCATATGTATAGAGATGTCTAGGGAGGTATATACATAGAGAGAAATATATAATAGATATATATAGAGAAAGGGATAGATAGAGATATAGATAACATTAGAAAAAAATTAGGGAGATAAAGAGACACATATATAGAACAATATATATATTGAGAAATATATATAGAGAAAATAGGCATATAGATAGAGAGGTAAATATATATAGAGTGTTATAGAGAGAAAGGTGATATAGGTAGAGATAAATAGAGTGATATGTATAGAGATACATATATAGAGAGTGATAGATAGATGGAAGTATATAGATATACACGAATACATATGAAGAGAGATATACATGTCACGTGTTATCGATGAATTACGTAACTCTGATCACGTGACATCACGTTTAGGGTTTCGGTCAGGTGATCTGGTTGAACTTCGCGTTCAGCGTGCTGCTCACCAAGCTCGTGATTCACATGATGTCCGAATCTAATCCACTGGACAGGGAGTATCGTCACGTGCAGTTTAGTTCCGAAAGCCACTGCCGACATCACGTGGTAGTGTAGTGAACTAACGGGTTTTAATAGTAGACGTTATAATTAAGTATTACAATAAGTATTACAACATTATAATTCTATAGAAATGCTTTCTTATAGAATCCTACAATATGTATTGTACTTTGACCCTGTAAAGATTGGTAATGCTATCACTGATATGAAAATAAGTACATCCAGTTCAGTATGAATATAATAGTTATAGTATATGATATAGTATATTATAAAGTTAATTATATACCTGTTTTTAAATGACGTGATTATTTCTAGCGATATGATTCGTGTAGGTTTAGATAACCTAGTAACTATATGTAGGTAACCTATTGCTTAAGCTCCCCTTTAAGTAGATCAATTAAGATACGTATCTGCTACATATGCACATATAACTATTTATATTCAATACAATAAATAGAATACATGTTATCCCAATATTACATTGATATTAATTGATTGTGATTTTAATGACGTAACAACATAATGACGTCATGTAACTCTCCAGAGTTCGAGATATGAGATTTATTTGTATTATATTATACAATCCATATAGGAATATATATATTTTTATTAAGTTTTGTATACATATTTTTAGAGAAAGCTATAAGTATATTTAATAATGAATTATATAAATAATCTTACAGTTATAATACATATCATTGTATACAGTGATAATATATATATATATATATATATATATCAGTGTAGACTAACTTTCCATATATACATATACAGGTTTCACGAGTATCTTACGGCAGGATCACCTCGTACGTTGAAGTCTATCTTCAAGTCGTGGAAATATCGTATCATATGTATATCTTTCATTAGTTTCTCACTCCTCGAGACAGGATTCAATACGGTTATACATTACATTATGTAATATCATAACTTATTAGTAATCTAATGTATGTATGTTACATGTATTTATATACAATATATTTCATTAGTCATATACGTAACACATACACACATACATATATATATATATATATATATATATATACATATATACACTAGGATACATACTTACACATATATACAATACATATTATAACGTTAGCTGATTAATAACTAAGTGGCTTACCTTTTACCTAGGATCTTGAGTGTATATATTAGTATAGTAAATGAAGTTATTTGAATAGATTTAGAACTATTATGATTTAGTTAACTATCTATAAATTGAAGTGACCTATTTCTAGAGGTTCAATTTAAAGGTAAGAAAAGGATTTTACATCTCCCTTTCTTTAAGGAATCACCACTTAATCTTTTGCTATGTTATATGGTGATTTGTTATTGATGTATAATAATATTAGTTAGTATATCACAAAATGTGAGAAATTTGAATAGAAACGTCATTAACCTAGTTCTTAATAATATATATATATAATATAATAAAGTAAATGAATAATTAACTAAAAAATAACGATGCTAATATAATATGAACAATTATTGTGAGAATGTTTTCTTACATCTCACATAGGAACCTAGAAGGTTTCTTTTTCATTCTTGATGACCTTCTTAGTGGTTCCATACTTGATGGTGCTTCCGCTACTTCTTTTGTAATTATATCTGTTGTAGGCTCAACTTCGGACTGAGTTTCCATTCTTATGTCACGCGAGTTTCTACGGTATACTTTATCTTTGATTTCTATTTCAAATGATCTTGGTTTAACTTCTTTGAGGCATTTTCCTTTTGTCCAGAATTCTTCCCTTGGTTTCTTTATACGTACTACATCTCCCTCCTTGTATATTGGTGATGGATTTAGCTCTGTATTATAGTAATATGCCTGTTTAATTTTCGTTTTACTCTGTTTCTCTCTTTCTTCGTCTGTTTTATGTCTAGCTTTCAACATTTCCTCTGTTAATGGTAGCAAAGTTCTACATCTTCTACCGAATAATCGTTGTGATGGACTTAGTTCTATGCCTTCTGTTGGTGTGTTATTGTAATTTAATATCGCTAGTTGCTCAGATATCTTATTATCCCTACATTTCTTAAAAATTCTTTTAATCGTCTTCACCGCATTTTCTGCTTTGCCATTGCTTTGCGGTAAATACGGGCTTGATGTAACTAGATTTATGTCATGATCTTTTGTAAATTTTAAGAATTTTTCCCTGAATTGTGGACCATTGTCACAAACTATATTTTCAGGTAATCCATGTGTAGAAAATATTCCTAAAAGTTCATTGATTACGTCATCCGTTCCTTGGTTGCGTAATCTTCGTACAGTTATGTAATTTGAGTAGTAATCTGAAGTGACTAATAGAGTTCTATTATCAAAATAACATATATCTACTCCTATCTTTGACAATGGTGTTGTCCCTGTATCATGAGACATTAATGGATCTTTAATTACCTTATTTTCTTGATATTTCATGCATATCTCGCAATTCTTTACTTTCTGTTTCATCTGAGTAGTCATTCCCGGCCAGTATACTGATTCTCTCATTCTTCTTAGACATGCACAAATTCCACCATGAGATTGGTGTGCCAGTGACATGAATTCTTCTCTCAGTGTTGTTGGTACTATCAATCTATTGTCCTTATAAAGTAACTCATCTATTACTGTTATATCATCTCGCATTGAGTAGTATTTTCCTAGTTCGGGATTATCTTCTGTCTTTGTACCCCATCCTGTTTGGGTTTGTATTTTTAATTTCTTCAAGATATCATCTTCATTTGTTTCTTTTATGAATCGTTTCATTCTTTCATCTGAGATGGCGAGTCTAGCCATTCTTTCTCTTTCCGTTGTACATATATTTACATGTTCTTCATACGGCATATAGTTTCTACTCAAAGCATCTGCTAGTAATAGTTCTTTTCCTGGTCTATATATGACTTCTAGATCATATCTTTGTAGCTTTAGTCTCATTCTCTGCATTCTGAGTGAAATGTCATTAAGTTCTTTATTAAATATCCTCTCTAGAGGTTTATGATCACTGTCTACTTTTATTTTTTCTTTTCCATAGATATAGGTGTGAAATTTCTTGCATGAAAATACTATTGCAAGTAGTTCCTTCTCTATTTGTGCATATCTCGTTTCAGTTTTCGTTAAAGCTCTTGAGATGTATGCGATTGGTTGATCTCCTTGCAGTAAAACCCCTCCTAGTCCATCTTTAGATGCATCACACTGTATGGTAGTCACTTTATCTACATCATAATATCTTAATACCGGTGTTTTAGTAATTGCTTCCTTTATTATTTTAAATTCTTCCTCTTCGACTCTCGTCCACTGCCAGGGTTGTCTCTTCTCTGTTAATTTACGCAATGCTACTGTCTTATCACTGAAATTTGGTAACAATTTAGTTAGATACTGACACATACCGAGTATACGTTTTACTCCAGTAGGATCAGTTGGTGCCTGCATTTTTTGTATTGCTTCGATTTTTCCTTCCCCTACTTTAATACCATCTACAGTAGCTATATGTCCAATGAAATTAATTTCTTTTTTTTCTCAACTGAACTTTTTCTGCATTAAGATGTAATGATTTATCTCTGCATCGTTGTAGAAATTTTATCAAATTCTTGTCATGATTTTCCAATCCTTCTTCTTCTGTTTTCCCATATCCTATGATAAGGAAATCATCCGCTACAACTTCTACTCCATCTAACCCTTCTGATATCTCATGCATTTTCCGTTGAAATACTTCAGGTGCTGATGAAATTCCAAATGGAAGCCTATTCCATCGATATCTTCCGAATGGAGTATTGAATGTAGTTAACATTGATGATTTTGTATCCAATTCCACATGCCAAAATCCATTTTTTACATCAAAAATTGAAAAAACTTTTGCGTTACTCAGCCTGGTTGCGATCTCTTCTATGACTGGTAGTGGATAATGTTCCCTGCATATTTCTTTGTTTAGATCTTTCGGATCTAGACAAATTCGAATATCTCCGGATTTTTTTATCTTCACGACCATCGAAGAGATCCATTCCGATGGTTCGTTTACTTTTTGTATAATTTTGTTTTTTTCTAATTCTTTCAACTTGTGTCTTACTCTCTCTCTTAATGGCACCGAAACTGTTCGCTGCGCATGTTTAACTGGTACTGCTTTGTCATTGATCTTTATTGTATATTTCCCTTCCAATTGTCCTACTTTACCATCAAATACTTCTGGATATTTTGTCATGAGTATTTTCAAGTCAAGTGTGTTTTGAATCTGATTCACTTGCTCGTATTTCTCATCATTATCTAAGATCTTGATGCATCCTAACTCAACACTTGCTGATCTTCCGAGTATGGAATGGAATTGATCTCCATCTGCTATCTTTAATCGTATCAAACATTCTTTGTTTCTTCTTTGTACTCTTATTATGACTTCTCCTTTGATTTTCCATCTTGTACCACCAAATGCTGTTATTTCTGTTGTATCAGACTTTTTAATTTTTCTGTGCTGAAAATCTTTACTTGCTAATTCATATACTGATAATGGAATCACGTTTACTGATGCTCCATTATCTATTTGGAATTTGATTAACGATCCCCACTGCGTTTTAAGGGTAACAGTTTCGCACTTCGGTAGTGTATCCACTGTTCTTACATCATTTACTTTGTATACACTGAACACATTCTGCACTCTTTCGTTTTTTTCACTTGCTTTACACATTGATCTGTAATGGTTCATTTTGTTGCATTTCGCACATGTTTTTCCATATGCTGGACACAATTCTTTCTTAAATTGATGTATTCCTCCACAGTATCGACATTTTATTTCTTTTCTTTTTTCTTGATATTGTTTCTTCGGTTTGCTATTTATGTAATTTATTGTTTCTTTGGTTTTCAAGGTTGTACTTTGCTCCTGAGATATGTCCTCTGCTCTGCATATCTTTATGAGCATTTCACATGTTAGATTACTTCTTGTTATCAAACTTTTCCGTAAATTATTATTTCGCATTCCGTTTATTATTTTATCCCTTATTATCTCATCGACTGTTATATTCGTAAAATCACATCGCTTGCTCATGGTCTTTATATCATTTACGTACCTCTCAAATGATTCATGTTCTTGTTGATATCTTCTGTAGAACATACATCTTTCGAATATTTGGTTTATTTGAGGTTATACATATTCATTAAATTTTTTCAATATATTTGTTATGTCTTTTTTCTCGTCTTCTTTATCGAATGTGAAATTTTCGTATATTTTCTGTGCTGATTCGCCTAATATAGTAAGTAATATAGACACTTGTGTACTTCCATTCTTTTTTTCTAATTCGGTAGCAGCATAGTAGTGTCCCCATTTTTTCTTCCATATAGGCCATCGAATAGATATGTCAGTTGCTTCCATATCTAATTGTTCTGGAACTGGTAATTGTGCCATTTTATTTAACTTATACAATTAATAAAATATTAACCAATAATAACAACAACAATATTAATAATAATAATAGTAATAAATAATAATAATACGTAATAAACAATTATAAAAATAACAATATTTCAATCACATATGTTAAATGAATTTTATTAATATGAAAATGTAGACATATATATATACCTATCTATACTTATAATATAAAAATAAACAAATCAATTTTTATATTTTTTTTTTATTCATATAACATGCTAAAATGATTATATACTATACTCAATTATTCTATGTATTAAATAAATTAGTTATATATATATCATATATAATTAATTAATTTATTTCCATAAAATTTAATCTTTTTAAAAAAAAAAAATTGTAAACAAATTTAATTGAATGCTTTTTTTTTTTTTTTTCCCAGGTACCTAATATAGTTAAAATGACGTTTCTATTAATTTTTGAGATTATTAATCATTAAATTAACTATATAATATGTAATTTTAATTGACGTTGTCACCATATAACGTTAGCTGATTAATAACTAAGTGGCTTACCTTTTACCTAGGATCTTGAGTGTATATATTAGTATAGTAAATGAAGTTATTTGAATAGATTTAGAACTATTATGATTTAGTTAACTATCTATAAATTGAAGTGACCTATTTCTAGAGGTTCAATTTAAAGGTAAGAAAAGGATTTTACAATATATACACACATACACTACAAATTGCGTAAACAATAAAATAAATACAAATATATCATCTTCTATACCAATTATATGTCAAGGTAATAACCCACGATTATATAATATCGAAATTTAATTACTAAAAATGACAACTTAACAATATAGATGAACTATAGTTTTACTGTATACATATCAACTCATTTATTTTAAATTATAAAAAAAACTAGCAGACTATATTAAATTTAAAAATATAAATACATATTTATATCACCTACCACATATTTCCGTACAAAATAAACTAGCTTACCTTAAACACACATATATTTAATAAACTGTCAATGTTATACATACTTCAATTTATACAAATTATTCTACTTATATCAGAGAATAAATTAAATTTAAATACAGAAATAACTTGAGAACAAATAGTATAGGAGTTGTGGAGATTTGCCTCGTGGAGCACTTGGTACACTAAAGTGCACTTTAAAAATATTATATACTGCATCTAAAATACTAAAATTTTACATCATGTTAGAAAATAAACATGAGTAGTATATTTTAATTAATAAATATGAGATCTTTTTTTCTCTAAAATTAATAAGAACATTTGTATATTGAATTATTATGATTATAAATCATTAAACAATTTGGAACCATTTAAAATTGTTGAAAACCTTATAATATAGTCAACATTATAAAATTAAACAAAACATATAGTTAATATTCATTGCTAAGAATATAATAAATGGAGAAAAACCTGAAGAAGTAACCCAATCCAAACACGTGTAGCACCTAGATATTTGGATTGGGTTACTCTTTGAGTACTCAAAAAGACTGTTCAAGCGAAAGAGAAATAAGACTACGTATAAATACTGCAACATAAGCAACATCAGTAATACTTGATATGATCTGGACAAGCACACATATTAACTTCACCTTAAAGTACAACCTACATACATATTTAGTACTCTCAACATTTGTATATGGATGTTAGTCATGGACTATTCTAGAATCTATTGAGAAGAAAAAGAAAGCCTTCGAGAATAAACCACACAGGCGGCTATTACATATCGATAACAAATAAATAACGTTTTTGTAAAATAAAAAATTCTATGACTACTTGGAAATTATGTTTCTCTTCTCACCGTATACAGTATACACTGTATAGTATACAATATACAATGTATACGGTATACCTGTATACAATACAATACACGGTATACTATAGTAAAGAAGCAAACACTGTACTGGTTCGGTCACAACACTCGCTACAATTCTCTAGCGAAAACAATCCTACGAGCAATGCTGAAGGTAAAAGATAACGAGGATGACTAAAGTTAAACTGGGTGCATACTATTTATAAAAGGAAATCAAAATGATCGATGAACTCTTGTTAATGACGCTATACCGAGATGATTGGATGCTACGTTATAGTGCAATGAGAAGTGTTTATGTTTCCCCTACGATTGCAGAGTCTATGGATTAATGTAAATTAAGTAAGTTGAAATATAGATAATTATTAACAGTTAGGACAGTTAACGGATATGTCGATATATTGATCTATATAAAAATGAACAATAATTGATTGCCTTTTCGTTTAATTAAAATTATTTATTGATAATGTTAAACTACTATTTGTATCAATAACTATATCTTCTATAACGGTAAATGAAACATTACCAACTTTGTTGATAGAACTTACAATTGTAATCCACACAAACTTTTTATATTTATTTTTAGTAAATGATTAATTGTATGCTACATTTTATTTTATGATTACATTACTTTTTCTCAGGTAATTTAATATAATAATAAATACAATTTTATAATTCAATAATAAAATGCAATTACTTAATATTCAGAGACTTGTATATTATTGTACATACACTATAAAATGAATGTTACTCGCATATATGCGTATTTTGACTGCTTAAATTAATAATTTTAGAAAAATGTTTGTCTCATAAAAATGAAAAGAGATACTTTATAGGTAATATATACTTTATACTTCGTCACTATATACATGTTATAGTTTATGTAAATGATACTAATAATCCAATAAGTATATATATATATATTAATACATTTTTCTAAATATGTTACAATTAATGGATCAACTCTCCCATATATGGTAGGCTAAATATTATCTTTTTTTTTGAATATTTTTAAATTCTTAAAAAATTAAAATATGATTTTTTATTTTTTTCCATATATAGATATTAGTATACTTATATAATAATTTATTCATGTAAAATATAAATATTAAATCATATATTGTGTATTTACATTTTATATTGATGTAAATGTATTCTAAAATACCTTTTTATTTATAAATAAATAACATTCTAGAGATGTATATTTGAGTGTTATATCATATCATAAACCATCACTATCGAATTACTAGTTATGAATTTAATTATTGACATAGAATAAATAGTATTTATTAAATACACTTTGAGTCTAGTGGTTCATGTATTCTAAGTACTCACATATTATATACCCCCTATAGGGTGATAAGAGTATACTCTTTTATACCACGCCCATCGACTAACTACTGCAACAAAATCTAACCTAGCCCCATCTAATGTCAAATGTACCTTCAATGACTACACTAACTACTTTGAACTTCGTCATTTGACCAACTCCAAGATAGACTGGAATAAGAACCCAATTTATATATCAAATGACACATACAATACATGGTCTACATCCTACAATGCATATAGATTAAATACCAATTCACTGAATTCATCAATCAGTAATTCTCAATCATCTCACCAATCTTCACAATGACATTCAACCACTCCTATTCCACAATTATCTCAAACCAATCACCAATCTCCACTTTCACCTCTATCTGCACAACCTATAACATCTAGTGAATCACAACTATCACAATCAAACCTACTATCCTCATCACATATACCGTCATATATATCTTCATCACCAACATTATTACCCTCAACTAAACGTGTATCTTCTTCTCCATTACTAAAGGTAGCAACACTTAACGCTTGTTCCATTAGAAATAAAGTAGATATTATTTTAAATATATTTCATGATACTAAGATAGATATTTTATGTATAACAGAAACTTGGCTTTCTATCAAGGATCTACCCATAATTGCATCCCTTAATACCCCAACTACTAACTTTATTCACATACCACGCCCCGGCCCACACTATGGTGGCGGTGTCGGTGTGCTATATTCAAATGCCTTGAAACTAATACAGCCAAGTGGCCTATCACTTGATAATTCAGAAGCCTTATCATGTACCTTTCACCCTCCTAAATCACAACCACTTACAATTATAACAATTTATAGACCTCCTAATAATTCAATTCCTTACTTCATCGATGAAATTGACAACCTATTGTCTATGATCTCCACCAACAGTATACTACTTGGTGACTTCAATATACCAATTTTACCAAACTCACATAATTCAAATAAATTTATTAATATCATAAATTGTCATAATTTCTTACAACATGTCAAGTCTTCCACACATTCATCTGGAAACATATTATACCTAATTATATCTAACACATCTTCGAATATAATTTCTAATACTAATGTTCATAGTTTAATCACTGACCACCACCTTGTTAGCTGCTCACTACATATTCCTAAACCAATCAGACCATCCAAGAAAGTTCACTACAGAAAATTAGATAATATAAATATTGCTAATTTTATAAATGACTTCAACATTTTGTACAACAATATAACAGATTCATCTCATATAGACAGCTTTGATAGTAACCTTAGTCTTGTCCTAGATAAACATGCCCCTATTATCACTAAAACTTATACAGCTCGACATAATACGTTATGGTTCAATAATTCGTTACACACAGCAAAACGCTCCCTTAGAATTAAAGAAAGGAATTGGCTAAAATCCAAAAGCTCAAATGATTTAAATATTTTTAAACATTCACTTTCTAATTATAGAAAATTAATAAAAACTGCTAAAAATAAATATTACATAGATCAAATTAAATCAGCTAGAAAAGATACTAAGAAATTATTTATAATATCGTCAACACTACTAGGAAAACTGACAAAACGAATACTGCCTGATAACTCCCCTTTAACTAATGCGACTAACTTTGACTCTTACTTTTACATAAAAACATCATCAATCATAGATACTCTCCCTCGACCCTGCATCCCACCAATATCAATCCCAATATACTCATTTTCCACTTTTTCATTACCAACCATTATCATTATCAATAATCTTTTATTAACAGTTAAATCTACATGTAAACTAGACCCAATTCCATTATGTTTATTACATTCTCTTTCATCCCTTCTTTCTCCATTCTACAAAAAAATTATCGATCGCTCACTAACTGCAGGTATCTTCCCATCCCACATGAAATATGCCCATGTAATTCCCATCCCTAAAAACCAGTCCATTGATAGTATAACTCTTTCTAATTATCGTCCCATATCCAACCTTTTTTTTCATATCTAAGACAATTGAAGAATAATTGCTAAACACTTAGAACATACATCAATAATAATAACATACTGCATAAATTACAAAGTGCTTATACAACGGACAAGAGCACTGAAACTTTACTACTCCATACTTTAAACAATATACTACTATTTCCAAAAAATACTCCCATCATACTGATTCTACTTGACTTGTCGTCGGCTTTCGATACGTTAGACCATAATATTCTTATTCGAAGATTAGAGAACATTGGTATTAAAGATTCTGTCCCTAGTTGGTTTACATCCTACCTAATTAACAGATCCTTTTCTATATGTATAGATAACGCCATAACAGAACCCCACCACATAACTCATGGTGTACCCAAGGTTCTGTTTTAGGTCCAATTCTCTTTAATATATATATTTCCCCTTTACTTTACTTACTTGACGAATACCCCGATATACACTTTCACTCATATGCGGATGACTTACAGCTATACTGTAATTTACCTGACCCAATCAATAACATAAATACTATAAATAAATGCATAATGACATTAGTAAATGGCTTTCAAATAACTCCCTACTATTGAATAGCCTTAAAACAAAAGCTTTATTAATAAATACATCCCTAGGACATCATTCCATACCACCTATTATTATTAATAATCACATTATAGAATACTCTAACCAAGATAAAAACCTCGGCCTCACACTTGACCAAAAGCTGTCTTATCTACCACATATAACTAATATATCGAAGTCCATTAATTACACCTTACATACGATCCGACTTATTAGACCTTCTATAACTACTGAACTTGCCAAACTACTAGTTACTTCCTTAATACTGCCCGACTTGACTACTGTAACGCTACTTTAAATTCACTCCCAGCACATACTATTAAAATGTTCACTAAATTACAATATAGAGCCATCAGAACCATTTTCAGGATACAAAAATACTCAAGACAACATATCACACCTTATATGAAATCCATTCACTGGCTACCCATCCCTTACCGCATACAATACAAATTACTCCTACTGACCCACCATGCCACCCATAATAATAAACCTGACTATCTTACTGAACTACTTACGAACTACAAGTCATCCCGACCACAACGAATAATACATAAATACAAACTAAATATACCAATAACTTTATCACTTAATAAAAAACAGGAATCTTCTTTTTCTATAATATCACCTAAACTATGGAACTCCCTACCTCACTCAATTATATCTATAGTTTCTGACCACACCTTTAAAGTCAAATTGAAAACACATCTATTTAATATAGCTTATAATAATTAATATACGATACACCGCCGAAAACTCATTACTGATGTTGATCGCAGTGTCTAAACAAATTGGTTACAAGGTTACAAGGTTACTTACCACTATGAAATAAAATCCCTAAGAACAATTAAAACAAATTATAATAATAAATTACACAAATACTTATTTGAAATCAACTAACTTACTTTAGAAACTGCATACATATCTAAAATATATATGTTAATTTATTTTATTTATTTATAATAATATATATATATATATATATACAGTAAAACCTCTCTATAAGAAACCTCTTTATAAGAAAAACCTCTTTATAAGAAAATTTTTCACACATTTGGTTGGAATTCAACCTTTTCCATATTAAAAAACCTCTTTATAAGAAAATTTTATAAGAAAAATATAAGAAAAACCTCTTTATAAGAAACGTATTGTATAAAAATATAAAAAATAATTACATATAAATAGAATTATTATATATTGATAACAATTATAGAAATTAATTATTATATAAGATATTTTTTTTTTTACAAATATTTTATATTACATAAATAGCTCGAAATGAATTAAAATTAATTAATAATTGTTATTGTATTTATTAAAATTTATTAAAATTTATCAAAATTAATTAATAAATGTTATTTTTAAATAAATTTCTAAACTATTCTTTTGATTAATACTTTTAAATAAATATAAATAAATATACTATATATATATAACCTATAGGTTATATAATGCATTTTCAATTATAAATTAATTCTTAAAATCATTGGAAAAGTAAAAACCTCTTTATAAGAAAACCTCTATATAAGAAAAAAAGTACTGAAAAAAAATAGTTTCTTATAGAGAGGTTTTACTGTATATATATAAGTTTCATTATTATAACATTGTAATATAGTAATATGTAATATTAGATTAATTTTATATATTTAATAAATAAATAAACTTAATAAAATAATAAAATTAATATACATGTTATAATATTATATTACTATTACTATGTATTATATACAATGATGTTTACCATACTATAGATAATGCTGTCGATACTGGAGAGTTTTCCTATATGTATTACTCCTATTGTAGCGTGGACAATAGTGGCTATTATTCAATTCTTCTCAGTAATAGGTTATGTAATATATTGATATGTGCACATACATGTATTACTGTCTACAATGTATATGTCCTTAATATTCTATAGAATATATATATATATATTATTTATGTATAACTATATTAACTATAACATACACACATACACATACACGCACGTACACACACACACATATATATATATATATATATATATATATATATATATATATATATATATATATATAATATATTTCATAATAAAAGTTTATCTACAATTTTCCTATCCCCATATTTGAAATAGTATGACCGATATTAATATACAAATTATTAAAATCCTTAGGAAATATAATTGATTATAATTGAAAATAATATTGTGATATATCCGAGATAATGTTATTTTAATTATTTAATTTGAAATGTCATTGAAATTATTCTATGCAATTGAATATTGTTATTATAAGAAGTTATTTAAGATAATAATGTTTTTGTGAATGCCTATAATTGATAGTATAATATATATATATATATATATATATATATATATATATATATATATATATATATATATATACATCCACAGAGTATGTATATTATGTTAATATTGCTTATACTATATAAACTTACTTATTTTTATTAGTAAATTCTTCTCCGATTTGATATCCATACATGACTAGGTATACTGTTATAATTATTTAACTTAGTTAGTATACATATTTAAGTAAATACTTATAAGTACTTAAACGTAGAATTATAAATAGATTCAATATAATTAATCACTAAAGAGGTAACAATGATAATATGATTTTATTTATAACAAAGACACAGTTAGTTAAATTAGATCAGAAATTATAATATGTAAAAATATTGAGTTATTTTTGATAATTTTTATTAGTAATTATTACTATTGCGATATAAAATAATAAGAAGATATTCCCTTATATCTCTCTCTATATATATATATATATATATATATATATTAATATCGCATAAACATATATTCTTGTATAACGTTATTATAATATTAAATACTAATTATTCAGGTCTGGTGATAGGCATGTTATTGACCCGCAGATTTAGCATTCACGTGCTCGGAGTTGTTGGAATGTTATCTTGTGCTTCCGGCTTTATTTCAATATCTTTTATAACGGAAAAAATAACTCTCATGATAAGTAAGTTGTAACCTATAGGTTAATGTAAAATGGAAAATATAAACTAGGTTTAAATCACATATTATAATATAGATGATACTCTTGATTCTACAATAATCATGTTATTATAAATTATGTAAAAAAAATCAATAAATCTCTTATATACAATATATAAGATAACATTATTATAAAATAATTAATCAAAATAATTTATACTTATAAATATAATTTGAAAGAATAAATATACTATTTAATTTAGTAACTATAACCTATCATTACACATTTGTATTCAGTTTTTGTTTATCTAAAGTTTGAATGTAATTGTTATTAAAATGTGAACACAATATATAATTATCAAATAATCTATATATATAATTAAGTATATATAACTACATAGATATCATAACCGAACCACTATTAATAATGTATTGTTGACAGGTGCACTTCTATTGTTATTCCATATAATTCCGTACCCAATATTATTATCGTCAATCTCTAATAATATCAATGCTTCTCAAAGAGGTTAGAAAGGTATACTATACTATCATTAATTTTTTAGAAAATATTCTCTATTTGATACACAATTTAATATATAAAAATAATATTTATAAATAATTATTAATTATTATTATCTATATAGCCTAATAAATGTCCACTCTATAATATCGATTAGATATTATATATGATACCCCGTATTATCATATGTAAGAGTACTTACACTTAATGTTATTTGTCTAATTACCGATCACAAAATTATGATCAATGATTAAATATTAAAATATTATAATATTCAATAATTAAATCATATATTACAAATAGTAATTTTGTTATAAAAATTATAATTAATATATGTTTTGAATTTTTGTCTTATAATATTATGATAATAATTTCGGTCATTTTAAATTCTCACTGAATGGAAAGAATAGACAGGGTATATACCATATTATATAGGACAGTAGGTATACCTACTATAGTACACAATTGTATATGAACTGTTCATGATACCTACAGCTTATCTAATTACCGACCTACTAAATACTCTGGGTTAATATAATTGTATTAATATTACATGTATAAAAAACACGTATATATATATTTTTTTAAAGATATATTACAATTTATTAATAATTTAATTTTTAATTTAAATATTAATATTGTCTATATATTAAATTCTTACTTCATAGATCACACTATTTTGTATTGTATATAATATACAAAACATATATTATAAATGAAATGGGGTGTATTTTTTGTAATTTATGGGATCGGTAATTCTAATATTAATGTGGATTGCGATCATTAACGTATATTATATTTAACACTGACATTAAACTACGTTTCTATGCATTGCTAGAAATTTAAATTATCTACAAAACGATGCATACATTTATTTATCATTTGAATTAATAAAGTTTTTACAATGATATAAAAAATAAGTATTTAAATATTTAAAGTAAAAAGTAAATCCAATATCTCTATAACAAATACAAATGAATTGTTATTTGATAATTATCAATAACAATTGTATATTCGAATATTTAGAACATTAAAATAATTATTAATATTTATTACTAAATTAATGATATTTAATATATAATATATACCTATATAATTATTTTAGTTATATCCATATCCTAGAGGGTCATTATTTAGAGATGGTCGGTAATTAGAGATTTGTCACAATATAATATTTCCCTAATAATAATTAATTTATTATGAATCAGCTATAAATGTATACTACAATTATAAATGGACATTAATATGACCACCATCGATATAAAGAAAGTTTTTCATTATATCGATGCTTTATACACAATAAGATATTCTAGAATAAATATACATTTTATTATACAACTTATATTGTAAACATATCACGTACACACGCTCATATTTACCAATACTCACACACAGCTATGGGACTGGCATTGTTAGCAATAGGAGAGGTGTCCTCCGGAGTATTGACGCAATGCCTATACCCCCCTCTAATACATTCACATATAGCATTTCGAAACGCCCCTATTCTATTTATAGGACTTCTCACGATGATCATTCCTACGTTAACGTTTCTGTTAGTATCAAGTTAAGTTCATAGCCTTGACTTAACCTTAATATCACACATATATATATATGTTATATGCGCTACGCTTGTTTTATATATCTAATATAGATGTTTAAGTACTGACTGTATTTCTAGAAGTGACTTGTTGAATTTAGGATATGACTTTTATCAAATCATTCATGCATATCAACAATGGAAATAGGAATGCATATGATACGCTACAGTGCACACACTTGTATAATACTAATAATATACCTTACAACATCCACCCACTACCTAAGAAAAATAGTGACCACACTATTTGTTTATAAAAAACATTATATATATATATTTTTTTTTTTTTTTTTTACAAAATTACTACCCATAATATATATGCCATTACCTAAAAGTATAACCTACACAACCCTAAACTATAACTAAAACTAAACCTTAATCCTTGGTTACTCTTAAATTGATCCTATTTTCCACCCTACATGTCTGGCCAAATTTAATTTTATAGGCAGAAGTACCTTTAACTCTACCTTCAACTTCCCATTTTTCCTCACCCCAAATATTTTCTAATTTCCGTCTACCTAATTTACGTTTTTTTATTCTAACTATAGTCCCAGCCTCTAATTCGTCTTCTTTCTTTTTGTCATTTATTTTTTTTTCTAGTTAATTCTATTCTATGTTTTACTTTACTGCCGATTTCTCCCATTTTCTGCTTCGTCTCCCATAACCAATCACTGTCCGTGCCTCTCCCATACCTCTCTAATCTTAAATCAACTGGTAATTTTTCTTCACGTCCAAACATTAAAAAAAATGGAGAAAACCCTGTTGTCGCATGAGGCATAATATTATACGCATGAATCATTTTGGGTAAATGAATCGGCCATTTGGACTTTTCTTCCGTACACAAAACTCTTAATAAATTAATAATAGATCTATTCATGCGTTCGCATTGTCCATTACCTTCTGGATGATAAGGACTAGTCCTACTTTGGTTAATATTAAATAACTTACATATTTCCCTAACTACTTCCGCTTGAAAATTACGTCCTTGGTCGGTATGTATTCTCTCCGGAGTCCCATAACAATAGATCCACTCATTCATTAATATCTTAGCTACCGTAATTGCTAACTGATTTCTAGTAGGAATAGCTCTAGTAAACTTAGTATATGAATCGGTCATTACTAATATACTCTCTCTTCCATCTGAGGATTTATCAATATTAACGAAGTCTAGAAACACTAACTCCAATGGTCTAGTTGCACCTAAATATCCCATATCTATTTTAGGATTTCTACCCCCTCCCTTAGATACTTGACATATTTCGCACTTATCTATATACTCCTTAATATCTCTATATCTACCTACCCAGGTATACTTTAGACTGATTCTCGCTACCGTTCTATCTATACCCTGGTGACCATTGGCATCGTGTACCCCTTGTAAGATCTCCCTAATTAACTCACGTGGAACTACCAATACCTTATCACCATTTTTCCTATTCTTATATAGAACTCCTTCTTCTATTATGTAGTTATCATTATTTATTGACCCACTTTCTAAATGTTTTATTATCTCTTTTAACCTATGCTCCTCCATTTGCATCTCCCTTATCTTCCCTTCCTCTATGCCTGCTATTATACTAATATCATTGATCTCTAGATCATCCTCATATAATCTTTTGAAATCATCCCCTTCTACCTCATTATTCTCCTCACATCTCCTAGATAACGCATCTGCTACTATATTTGTACTACCTGTTCTATATTTAAAACGTATTGGAAATGGCGCTAGTCTTGATACCCACCTCTGCTCTAAAGCTGTTAATTGTTTCTTATTTTCTATACACGCTACAGCGCTATTATCTGTAAATATTGTACACTGTTTAGCCCCCATTAAGTAATGTTTAAATTTATCAGTTACCGCCCATACTACGGCAAGAAACTCTAGTTTCTTAGCCGAGTAATTAGCTTGATTTTCTTCTCCTGCCTTTAATGATCTACTAGCATATGCAATTACCTTCCTCTCCCCATCTATCACCTGGCTAAGAACAGCACCTAAACCAATATGTGATGCATCTGTCTCTAATATGAATGCTTCCTCGAATCTAGGTAATGCTAATATTGGTGCACTACTTAACTTATCTTTTATCTTCTGCATCGCTCTTTCACAGTCATCATCCCACTTAATATTTACCCGTCTACTCATTCTCTTACTTATACTACCTACCCCTGCCTCAGATTTCGTTAATTTTAATAATGGATGTACAATCTTAGTATATCCTTCTATAAACCTACGATAATATGATCCTACACCCAAGAATGACCTTAACTCCTTCAAGTTCTTTGGCCTTTTCCACTCTATTATCGTCTTAATCTTATCCGGTATCGTTCCTATCCCTTTATCTGATATCTTAAAGCCTAGAAAATGTATTTCATTTATAAATAATCTACATTTCCCTGTATTTAACTGAAATCCAGCTTCTTCCAACCTCATCATTACAACTTCAATATGTCCTAAATGTTCCTTCCATGTCTTAGAATAAACTAATATATCATCTAAATAACATACTACAAATTTATACATCTCTGATCTAAATAAGTTTGATATTACTCTCTGAAATGTAGCTGGAGCATTGGTTAACCCAAATGGCATTCTAGTAAACTCGTAGAGTCCCCACGGGGAACTGAATGCTGTTTTAAATTGATCCTCTTTTACTATTTTTATCTGGTGATATGCTGACTTTAAATCGAAAGACGAAAATACTTTAGCTCCCCCTAGTGCCTCTAATGAATCATCTATCCTAGGAATTGGATATGCATCCTTAATAGTCTTATTATTCATCTGCCTATAGTCTACACATAATCTAATTTCTCCTGTACCCTTTTTTACTACCACTAGTGGACTTGCATATTCACTATTGGACTTAACTATTACCCCTCCCATCTCCCACTTAACAATCTTATTCTTCACTGCCTCTACCTGGGAAGGTATTATTCGTCTATAAGGTTGAGCGACCGGTATTTTGTCTATTGTTCTAATACTGTGTAATCCTACTTTAGCAGAAGCTAATCTATCATTATTTAAAAAAAATATTTTTCTATATTTATAAGTTAATTTTTCTATGCTCTCCTTAAAAATTCTATTTTTACACCCTATATAAACTTTTACTATCTCCTCATTATTAATACTAACACTACTTATTCCATTTGATACCCTACTTCTTATATGAATTCCCCTACTCACTCCAGTAATCGATATAACCCCATAAGTCTGTAAAATATTCATACCTATTATAAACAATCCCTTAATATTAGTTACTATGAAACCTACCTTCTCACTCTTCTTACCCCATAATATAATATCCGTTATTACTTGTCCCCTATATTCTAATTTAGTGCCATTTGCTGTTTTTAAATCAACTTTTGGGTTTACAGGTATTACTTTCAAGTCTAATGACCTTACCATCCCCTCTGATATCACTGAAACCTGACTACCTGTATCTATTAAACATTCAACTACCATCCGATTTATTACTACCTTTTCCCTAGGACATCTTCCTATTAACCTATTATTATTACCTATTTCCCTTGTACCCCCCTTTATTTTCCAGGCATTCGCCCCTTTCCTAGTTGCCTGATCTACTGGAAAGGTTGGCGGTTTAAATTCCTATTCCTACACCATTTACTAGTATGCCCTTCCCCTCCACATGTAAAACATCTAACTCTGTCTGTCCAGTTACCTCTTAATCTACCTTCCAACTCAGTATTCCTCCTCTCTAATATTTGTATACGTTCCTCCAACCTACTACCATCATTCCCTCTATTAGTTACTTCGCCTATTACTTTATTAGTTTCTATCTTATAGCATATACCACCCTCCTTCACATTACTCATAGATTCAAACTCCCTCGCCATTGAGCGTATTTCAGAAAAACTTTTTTTTTTCCTGATATTAATAAATATCGCCGTAATTCGCAGTCAAATACATTTGTTTTGAATGAATCTGTCATTAGCCCCTCCCACCCATCTACATCCTCTTTCAAACTTAACCCTAATTTTAATATAGCATCTATAAACATAGTAATATTCTCCCCTTCTCGTTGTTTCCTATCAACTAGATCATGTAACCTCTCACCCCGTGACCTCCTACTACTACATCTCTCCCTTAAACTATTAAATATATGCTCTTTATTTAAAAGTTTATTGCCTAACATTGATAATTCTAATTTTGCACCACCTCTTATATGATATAAAATATACCCTGCCGCATCCTCACCCTTATGCCCCAATACATCTACACATTCCTCAGCTCTTGCAATCCACTCACCAGCATCTGTACCCTCATTAAAATAATCTAGTTTAACATATGCTAAATCTTTCTTAGCAGGTCTACCTACTGGCTTACTATCTTCTCCCATATCTTCTATATCCCTCTTATAACTATGTTTAATTACGTAAATAAACTAAAAATATTATTTTAAAAATAATATTTTATTATCTAAAATAATATTTTATTATACAAGTGTATGCAAAGTAACAATATCAATACACAAACCTGTTATCCTATGTTGTATTTCAATTTCTTCCTCTAGCCACTGGTCCTAGTCAGCACTGGATACCGCTGTCACCAATGTTATATGCGCTACGCTTGTTTTATATATCTAATATAGATGTTTAAGTACTGACTGTATTTCTAGAAGTGACTTGTTGAATTTAGGATATGACTTTTATCAAATCATTCATGCATATCAACAATGGAAATAGGAATGCATATGATACGCTACAGTGCACACACTTGTATAATACTAATAATATACCTTACAACATATATATATATATATATATATATATATATATACGTCTAATAATTATAAACATGGTATAATTACATATATGTACATACACACACAAACATATATATATATATATATATATATTATCACATATATGTTATCATATGTAATTTGAATATGTTATTATTATTATAACAATTATAAATAATATAATAAATGTATTTTGATTAAGACCTTAAGTTTTCGAGATACTACATTAAATTTATATTTATACTAAAAAATATATCCAATAGTAAGTTAAAGTAAACATACTTCGCGGGTTATTATATCTCAATATCCATTGATCCTATAAAAAAATTTTAGAACCTACGTATGACAATTATATAGAATTAAAATATATTAAAATACATTTAAGTTTAATAAATTAATAATCAATAAATTTTGCTTTATTGATTGATTTATAGGTTGGTCGAATTTATTACTTTTTTCGTTTAAAGGGAGACAGCTGATTAAAAAATAATTAAAGAATATTTATTTTATCTTAATTGAATTATATCTTATTGAATAACGTATTTTTACATTTTCTCTAATTATATATTGAATTTGAATATTGAATATAATAACGGGGCAAATAATTAATGTGTCACCACATATCGGAAATTATTGGAAAAACTGCGGATTTTGGGAAATCACCAAAAAAAGATGCATTTTTTGTATTCTTTTATTGATCAAATATTCTAATATAAAATGTTATTATATTTATAAATGTAAAGAGTATATATATATTTATTTTATTAAAAAATTAAAATTATTAATAAGTTCATGTTTATTTAACTTATGCTACACCTTAAAATACCCGCGAAGTATAATTACCTTACTCTAAATAAGTCTTACACCATATAAGCTATTTTATTAAACTTAAATAAAATGTATTTTTATATTTTCATAATTGTATATATATATATATATATATATATATATATATATATATACTTATCTATATCTATATCTATAGGTATTTAAAAACTAGCTAGGAACTACGAATTTTCTACAGTAAATATCTACTATTTTATGATCTAAACATTTACTATTTTGTATGTTCCGAACAAAATTAATGACATAGCTCTATTCTAACTTATAATGAACTATAGATGTAATAATATTTATTCTGATCAATGTTATAATTCTAAAGGGGTATTATATTAGAAAATAAATAACTTCGGTTAATATTTATATGTATTTACTTTATATTTTATATAGTATTATATCACCACCTTAATTAATATATGTATCTAACTAATTGTTTATTTAAGTTACATTTGAATATATTTATCTTTTAAATTATTAAATAAAATATCTAGTTTAATAAACAAGAGAAACATGCATTATGAAATTATTGTATTATAATATTATTAATTAATTATATTGTTTAAAATTATAATGATATATTTATACCATTTACTTAATAACGAATTGTATAATATTAAATATTATTTTACCGTATTCTTAATATATCATTTTTTAAAGTAATATTGTTGGCAATTATATACTACCAACAGGCCTTCCTATATATTATATTTAATATATAATTATTTATATATAGTATTATAAATATATATATATATATATATATATAATATATATATATATATATATATATATATATATATATATATATATATATATATATATATATATATAGTTATCTATGAACATGTTTATTTAAACGTATCAATAATTAAAAATACTTATTTTATTACTAGGTATTTCATTTACGAATCTCATAACAAAAGAAGCATCGGAATTATGCCAGAATCTGTCTCCATAAATAGCCACGATAAAGATTCTAATGATATTAATGATATACATTCTAATATTTCATATTAATACTATGATTATATTTAATATTAATACCATTTTATATAATCTTTTATATTATTTATATATAAATGTATACATTATTTACGAATGTGATAAATGAATAAATACTATAAGTATATATATTAAAGATGAAAATGATAACGTTTAACATAATAATATATGAATAATATATATCCAAGATAGTCAATTATTAAATATATTATATATATAGGACTATAGTCCAAGTCATATATGATATATTTTGTCCTATAGGACTATATATTATATATTATATATTATATATATATATATATATATATATATATATATATATATATATATATATATATATATATATATATATCTACCTATATAATATGTTTAATCAGCGCTTAATGAGTTAAATATAAAATAGAAACAAAATAAAAAAACAAAATTAGTTTTTACAGAAGTTTAATAATTTGAATCAGATATGTATTTAGGTTAGATAATATACTTAAAATATATATTTACATTACCAGGTCGTACTTTCTCGTCAGTTCATTACACATGTCCTCCATTCATCTCTATGACTCATCGCTATCGGTAGTTCCTCACTAGTTCACATCGTTTCATCTCTTAGTTGGTCACAAGGGGGTATTCCACTACAAGTATTTCCGGCAACTTGCCGGAAATATTGTAAATTTAAAAGATTTTCTATCAAATTAACTAAAATTTTAGTGGGAATCCCCTTACTCTCCGACAACTGTCCTGAAATATACTAACTTTATAGGGGGTATCCCATTAAAACTTGATAGAAAATGGTTTTAAAATTTCAATATTTCAGGCAAGTTGCCGGAAATACTTGTAGTGAGATACCCCCTTAAGTATGTCTTCACAGGCTGACCTCGTAGCGTTTTCTGTATTGTTAATTCCAGAGTAATACTTTACTTACTACATCGCTTCTGTTTTTATATATATATTTAATGATATATAGAGAGTAAATCATTAGCTAAGATACTAAATATAAAATATAATATGATGTATATGCCTAGATGTATGAAACGAAAATAATTGAACATTTAGATGTGCATAGATTAGGTATTAAATAATACCTATAGGTACATAACAAATTTTAAAATTAAAAACTTTATTAAAATATCTGTATCATAGGTATGATGGGTAATTATTTAAAATTATTAACCCGCTTATATTTCAGATTAATAGTTTATTAAATGTGGAGCGTTCAGATTATAAAGTATCCGTAAAGAATATACCTAAATTCGTTATATTTATAAATATAAATAATGTTATAATTATAACATTAATATATCATTAATGATGTATAAGTAGGTATGACCTACTAAATCTGTATTTCTCAATTGCATGACAATATTTCAATACACTTTTAATAAGCTGTTTTCTCAGAATGATAATTTTATGGATATTGCTTTACTAAAAAGTCAGGAACTTTTTCTATTCTATAAAATTTATATAATTATAAGTATATTTAAAAAACATTCAAATACATAATAATTAAATTTAAAAAATATATAATAGTTAGGCTAACCTACATTTTTATTTATGTTTGTCTTCATTTTTATATTTTTATAATTGAATTACTCCTATTATAAACCAAATACATATAATAAAAGAAATAGTAATTATGATAGAATGAAGTATTATTATTACATTTGCGATAACATTATATACAAATATTTAAATATTTCAATTTGGGGAGTTTTAAAAATAGTCGTTTTCGTATCTATTTACATGTAAGCCTGCAAGGGGATACCGACAAACTACAGTGCTTCCCTCTAAGTTATATATTACATATATTCTAATCATATTATTTGCTACTAATATAGAATATCTACTGATTTTGTAAATTCATATTAAAATATGTTTCAATATTAATTGTACTTCTTCGTACACTTTCATATATGTAATACTTTATAGCTGTCGATTTATTATAAATAAATAATGAATCATTCACTTATATTAGTTACAATATATGAAGTTAGTTAATTTACTTATCTCCATTAAAATTATTATAGAAAATTACATCAAACTATAGTCGAATAACCGCTACTATTCTATAGGAAATATATATATATTGTTATTTTTATTTGGTGGAGTCCTTTCATCCCATCCAGGATATATATATATATATATATATTATTATTATTATTATTATTATTATTATTATTATCAGAATTGGTTTTAACAACCGGGTAATTGTAGAAGCTGATCTTATCGAGAAAATTGCCCTTATCATGCTGAAAAGTACTAAAAAGTACAATTACAAACCTACAATTATAATTGGAATAATAAATTCCTAAAAAAAAGAATAAACTAATATAACATAAAGTTATATCTATGTTGACTTAGGTTTACACTTAATCTAAGTATGAATAATATCAAATAATTATTCTTGTGAAGAATTTGACAAAATGATCAAAAAATCATCATGTAATTTATAAAATTAACAAAAAAACATTAAGAAAACTAAAAATAAACAAAAAAACTAAAAACAGACAAGAATAGTAAATATATAACAATTAATATAAAGAATAATATATTTGTATATTAGCAAATATTCAAAAATAAATTTATATATTATCTACACAAAGTAACAAATATTTAGATAGTTTTCAAGTTAAGAATTTAAATATTTAAAGAGAATATGAGAATATATAGAGATACACTATGTTACTTATTTAATATAATACATATTAGTTAGTTTATGTAGATTAATCGGAGCGTTATTATAGTATACAATATGGATAAAAAGAAGAATATAATGTAAAAGTATGCGTAAAGATAAAATGTATTAAAAATATTAAACTTATTACAAATTTATAAATATTAAAATATAATATTAAGTAGAAAATAATAATAGATCAAAAAATCACAAGATTAAAAAATAATTAAAAATATTATTACTGTAAAGGGAAATATATACTAAATTTCTTTTATCAATATTCATTATAAAGTCTTGGTTCATATGATATTAAAGAATTATTCCTATAGTTATATTTATATAAGGTTTTATGAAATAAAAATTAATTTTATTTAGTTATTATTTTATAATGTTTATAAATATGTATATACATGGACTACAAGTTTTATAATATATTTTATGCATACATATTAGTATTTTATATTTACACAAATAAAATATATTTTATAAATATTATGAGTTATAAATAGTTTTTGAACTAAACACAATAGGTTTAGAAAAAACCAATTTCAATACTTTTATTTGGTATAAAATGAATAAAGTTTATATTAGATTTATATGTATGCCTCCATATTTCTAAACAATAAATTAAATGGGATAAAAAAGTTCATATTAAAGTTAAATCATAGCTGATTCATTAAAGGGGGTGTCCCACTACAAGCTTTTCCGTAATTTTCCAAATATTGTAACTTTAAAACCATTTCTATCAAGTTGTAATGGGATACCCCCTATAAAGTTATTCTATTTCTGGCAAGTTGCCGAAAAGTAAGGGGGTTTCCCACTACAATTGTAAATAACTTAATAGAAACTCGTTTTTAAGTTACAATATTTCCGGAAAGTTGCAGTAAATACTTGTAGAGGAATATCCCCTTAAGGTAGAATGATACATTTTTTATAATCCAATAGATTTTTAATAATGTATTCTTTAGAAATTAAATAGATTAAAAGATTTCAGGTTCAATGAACTATCTATGATTAGCCCAAAGAACTTTGTTTCAAACACTTGAACTAAATGCTTATTTTCAATTACTATGTCAAATTCTATATAGTTTCTAAAGGACATACAGTGAGTTTTATTAAAGTTAATTGTCAACTTATTTGCACTTACCCACAAGACTATATAATTAATTGTCAACTGTAATGTATGTTTAATTTTGTTGGCTGAACAATCACTAATTATAATATTTGTTTCATCGGCAAATAGTATAACAGTATTATTAATAGAGCAGGTCGGCATGTCATTAATAAATCAAAGAAAAATAAGAGGCCCAAGAATAGATCATTGGGGGACAAGGTATCTATATTAGTGATATTAGGCCTACAGTTATTTTAATATGTAAACTAACTTATGTCTTTAATATATGATGATAACCATGATAGAGATAATCCTCTTATACTGTAAAATGCAAGCTTTTTTAGGATTATTTTATGGTTGAGTATGTCAAATGCTTTTATAAGTTAATAAATATGCCAATACAGTATTTATTGGAGATTGGAGAATCAATAATAGCTTTTTAAGGTTTTCTATAGAATGAGGGTACTAAGGCCTGACCTAAATCCAAATTGTGAACTACTAATTATGTTATGAAAATCGCAGAAAGAAAGTAATCTTGAGAAAAAAAAATGTCTAAGATTTTCGAAAAGTAAATAGTCAAATATATAGGTCTATAATTATTAAAGTCATTGCCGTTACCTGATTTATAGATGTGAATAACTTTGGTTAATTACATTGTTTTGTGGAAAAGTGCATGTTAATACATAAAGATTAAACATATTTTAATAGTCCAGCTATAGTGGATGAGATTAATATTATGAGCTTCATGGATATAGGTTAATCAAGTTAATCTGTAGATATTTTTGGAGAAAAATTACCAATATTTGTAATGACCTCACTAATTGTTATAGGAGATACACATAATGAAGAATAATTACTATTTTTAATGTAGTCGTTGAAAGATGTATTAGGCGAACAAATGTATTTAACTAATTTACTTACGACTTGTATAAAGTGTTCATTACATTTATTCGCTATTGTTTCATCTTTTATTTCTTTTACATATATATAAAATAGGTTACTTACCTACTGATATTTTTGGATACATTTTTTGTATGGATTTATCAATGAATTTAAAATTAACCATGTAGTTTTAATGGATTTGCTGTTATCTAAAGATTTAGTATGACAATCCATTTTTCACTTTCTTATAATATTCGTGAGATTATTTTTTATATTTTTTATATATTGAATGATTATTATTATTTTTATTATTTATAAATTTTATATACACATTTTGTATTTCTTTAAACTTTTTGTAAAATAGGAATATCTTTTTTGCGAAAAATATTGTTAGATTTTTGTTTTTAAAAATATTATTATCATAAATGTGTTATAAATAGGTCAAGAGAAATCTTAATGATGAGTTTATTTCATCAAGTTATTACATTAATTCATTAATATTGTTAGTAGTATTTATATTATGCGATATATTTGGAACATTTTGTTAACATTTAAAACGTGTTTTATTTAATTTCATTAGAATTAGCAAATGATCAGTAAATTAATATTGTAAAATATCAGATGAAATATAATATAAGCAAAATTTCCAATATAAAAAATATTGTCAATCAAGGAAGGGTAGGAAGGGGAAGGCTAGAGCTATTATTAATGATACTTATTGGTTCATGTATAGACTTAAATAGGTTATGTAATTTCAATGTGCTTAAAAAAGAATCTGTAATAGTATTGGAATTAAGTATGTATATATTATAGTCACCACAGATACATATATGTTTACTATTAGATTATATTATACATTGATTTTTCAATAACATTATTTAGATAAACATAAGAATATTTCTCCTTTGAACTATTAAAATATTTCTATTATCAAGTTTAAATTTTTATAGTAATTGCAGGTTATAAATGTAAAGGTTATTAAGAGATTTAATGACAATTTTATTTGTAGAAAATGAACTCTTAAAATATATAGAGATGCATTTTTTTCCAGCAGATTTATAGTATGAAAAGAGGTAATTCAAATAGATCATTCATATTACATTTATTGAATCAAGTTACAGATATTTATAATGTATAGAGTTAAGTAACAACTTTAAATTATCAAAGTATTTTACTATACTTCTATCATTTAATTGTAGTACTGGTAACGCATTTAAGTTGTATTTTAATGTATTAAGTTCATTCATCGACATAGGAGAAACCTATAAGGAGAAGCCTGATCAACATTATAATTAAGATTCGCTGGATCATTGCAAAGAATTGGATCATTATGAAAATGATTATCAATCATGATCAAGTACAAAAAGTAAATAAGATGTATAACAATTATAAATAGAAATGTAAGATAAAAATGATAATACGTAATTACATATTCTATATAAAACATTCATATATAATTTTACAATGTTATACTTAAGTATAACATTGTAAAATTATATATGAATGTTTTATATAGAATATGTAAATATGTAAATTTGTAAATATGTAAATGAGTATGTATACATATAGGTATATAAATATATATATATATATATATATATATATATATAATATATATATTATATATATAATACCGATTTATAATGAGCAAGGACAATTAAAAGTAAAAAACAAGAACATAAACTATTTTGTTGTTGTATAAAACATTATTGTTTAGTCAACAAATATAATAATAAATAGTCAACATTTATCAATGGGTAAAAAAGAGTTTATTTTATTGATATTATATTTATAGTGATTTATGAGATCGTAAGTTGATTTTATTGTCAAAATTACATCATCATTATCCTTAAAGCATACAAAATATACATCCATTATAAGACTATGAACTTTTGGTTAACTCATCACGTCTTATATATATATATATATATATATATATATATATAGATACATTATTTATATACACGAATATTATTTAAATACAGTTCAAATATTTTGCATACATTCGAATAATACGGAATCTCAGTTTTAAGGGCATACCGCACAACGCACGCCATTTCGCGCACTTACATGTTAATAGATAGGAAATACATACCATTACTAAAAGTACTTTTTAGGTAAAAGTAATCAATGAATCTAACTATTTTTTTTTTATTATATTGATAATATATTATTCTACAACCCTAAGAGAGAATTTTTTTTTAAATAATCTATTTCATATATCAATATATATTACATATAATATTTATTTTGTAATACAATATTTTCACCAATATTATCTCTTTTCACTTACTTTTAATTATATTTATATAATAATCTCTCTCTAAGATATTTATTATTATACTATTTATATATAGCATCAAAAATTAGAAGGATACCTATAATATTTTTTTCTAAAAAATGATTTATATTCAACTAGGTAGTACAAAATAATTATTCTGAGAAAAACACATCTAAAGTTTTACTAATTAAAAATACAATATTTTCACCAATATTATCTCTTTTCACTTACTTTTAATTATATTTATATAATAATCTCTCTCTAAGTTATTTATTATTATACTGATTATATATAGCAACAAAAATTAGTAAGATACATATAATAGTTTTTTCTAAAAGTGCATTTATATACAACTAGGTAGTACAAAATAATTATTTTAAGAAAAACGAATCTAAAGTTTTACTAATTAAAAATCAATTATTATAAAATAAAGCAATAGTTGTATGTTATCATAGTAAATTATATACATAAAATGTATTTATGTATAGCTGATATATATAGATATATGATAAAATAAATCAATAATTTATAATATGTGTAAATTCAATAAATAAATCAATAATATAATGTTTATAATATAATATATATATACTATATATATGGTATATAATATAGATGTGTAAATTCAATATATAATTCTAAATTGTAAAATACATTCAATTATACTCTCTTCACTTCTAATTTGAATGTGTTGATATAGATTCTGCATTATCCTCTGTGCTCCAAAGTTATATACCAATAAATGTAAATAATACTAATGTAATATAAATAAATGTAAATATATAAAACAATATTATATTGAATATAATTAAAAAAAATTTATTTGAAAAGTCAAATGTAAATCTAATATAAAGGCTAATAATGATATACAAAGAACAATGTTATACTACTTATAATATAAAACTAATATATAAATGAAACTAGCTATAAAGATTTATAAATAATATAGATATATATGCAAATAAATGGTAAAGGATATAAAAACGTAAATTTTAAAATGAAATGACATATAGTAAATAAAATATTTTATAGCATCTGTTTATTAGCATTTCTATTGGTTTATAATATCACATGATATATGTTTACAAAGATAATAATATAGAATAAATAGAGATATACAATTTGGTTTTTAAATTTTTTAAATTGACAATATATAAGTATTTAATGTTATAAAATAAAATGTAGGCATTATTATAAAATTGTGCATGTAGATTTCAAACAAAATGATAAGCCAACATTATATATTTTAAAGGTGCACTATAAAATATGCTTTTTATGGTATTTATAGGCCGTTTTCGATCATAATATTTTGACAGGTACTACATAATATATGATAAATTAATATTATTGAATAATATTTTTTATTTTATTTTTTTGATTTTCTCTGATTTACACATTGCGGTATCCCCTTAACATAATAAACTAAATCATACGTATATATCATAGAGCTAGAGAGAAATTTCTATATATACATGGAATACTTCCTATTATCTATTATCTGTGATTATAATATTGAACATATCTGCTTCATGTACCACTATCGAGGAAAATAGTTTTATATCAAGGCGCCAATATATTGAATATAACCTACTGCTCTTACATGGTTTATATTTGATCATGAAAATCAAGTTTTATAAACATTATATAACAATTAAACCTAGACTAATACCACGTGGTTTACTACGACGTTCTTCACTAGAGCATATTGTATTCAATATTTATACATCAACTTTTGATTGTATATCAGATATAGATTATATTATCACCTATCATTCATATGCTGACTTTTGCAAATATATATATACATATATATATTCTACCACAAATAGTATATATATAGTGATGGGCAGGATCGTGATCGGGATCGGGTCAGAAAGAGAGGACCGGGATCGGGATCGGCAAAGGATCGGGTAACGATGAAGGATCGGGATCGGGAAAAGGATATGGATCGGAGCCCATCATTGCATATACGATACTATAATATTATTATATTTATTTATAAGAATATAAAACATATTTTAGTATTATATTATTACATTGATATGATTTTGACTACAATTGTAACGTTATTGACGTTTATAATATCTAATTCGTGATAACATTTCATTAATTTATCATCGTAAATAAAAAAGTTATTTAATAACATAAAAAAGTGGCTCGTAATAGACATAATTCCCATAGACTACGTAGTGTAGGAATGTAAGCCTACATTCAATTGCGTATACACTTTCTTTATATCGATTGTCGGACTCTGGATTTACTCGATTCAAAAACTCGACTCGTTTGAATCACTAATCTATATATACGTATGTTTATATTTAATTTAAATAAAATATATATATATTAATTTATATTATTAAAAAATAAGAAAATTTAAAATTTTGACATTGTATAATTAATTTACTTAATTGTATAATTAATTTATAGAAATAACAAATAAATAATAAAATTATTAAATTTATAAAAATTATCATTATTATTATTATGGATATTACATTAATGCATTATTTATGTTTTATTTTATTATATATTATAAATAAAGGATGTACATATAAATCATATCAATTTCAAGGAAAAAATAAGGTATTTTATTATTAAGGTATATATATATATATATATATATATATATAGTCAGTAATGGGTAGGATCGCGATCATTGATCGGCGATCCGATAAGGATAGGGATCGGGTCAGCAAGAGGGATCGGGATCGGGTAACGAATGGAGGATCGGGATCTGAAAAAGGATAGGGATCAGCAATCCATATCCCGATCCATAAAAAAGGATCGGTGTCCATCAATGCATATACGATATTTTAATATTATTATATTTATTTATAAGAATATTAACAACATTTTAGTATTGTATTATTAGGGGAATTATGTCTAATACGGGGCACTTTTTATGGTATCAAATAACTTTTTTATTTATGATTATAAATTAATGAAATTTTATCACGATTTAGATATTATAAACGTCAATAACATTACAATTTCAATGTTTGTAAAAATGTTATTTATCGTCGAAAATGTGCCCGGCCCGTATTGCAAACAATGTTTGTAATACGGGCCAGGTGGTTTTAATACGGGCCGGGTGAAACATCCAATAGATGGCGAAAGTAGTTATCATTTTTCAACCAATCAAATGAATTGTTATATTGATGATACAATTTTCACGCTATAAGAATACTTATCATGCATACTTCAATTTATTTCAGTGATTTAAACTAATTTACACAATAGTGAACTACGGCAACCTACTAATGTAACCTACGTATCTAGTAGATACTATCTACGTTATTTCTATATATAGGAATAAAATAAATAATAGATTACATAATTTTATTTAAATAAGTGGTAGTAGTAGTAGTAGTAGTAGTAGTAGTAGTAGTAGTAGTAGTAGTAGTAGTAGTAGTAGTAGTAGTAGTAGTAGTAGTAGTAGTAGTAGTAGTAGTAGTAGTAGTAGTAGTAGTAGTAGTAGTAGTAGTAGTAGTAGTAGTAGTAGTAGTAGTAGTAGTAGTAGTAGTAGTAGTAGTAGTAGTAGTAGTAGTAGTAGTAGTAGTAGTAGTAGTAGTAGTAGTAGTAGTAGTAGTAGTAGTAGTAGTAGTAGTAGTAGTAGTAGTAGTAGTAGTAGTAGTAGTAGTAGTAGTAGTAGTAGTAGTAGTAGTAGTAGTAGTAGTAGTAGTAGTAGTAGTAGTAGTAGTAGTAGTAGTAGTAGTAGTAGTAGTAGTAGTAGTAGTAGTAGTAGTAGTAGTAGTAGTAGTAGTAGTAGTAGTAGTAGTAGTAGTAGTAGTAGTAGTAGTAGTAGTAGTAGTAGTAGTAGTAGTAGTAGTAGTAGTAGTAGTAGTAGTAGTAGTAGTAGTAGTAGTAGTAGTAGTAGTAGTAGTAGTAGTAGTAGTAGTAGTAGTAGTAGTAGTAGTAGTAGTAGTAGTAGTAGTAGTAGTAGTAGTAGTAGTAGTAGTAGTAGTAGTAGTAGTAGTAGTAATTAACAACATATGATAATTAATATATTTGTTAATATATTTAATACGGAAATATAATTATTAAATGATATCATTATCGATTACTAATATTGATTATTATCAATATACTATAATGGAATACTTAATAGACATGTGATTACATATATAATATATCTACACATATGATGGTATTACAGTGTATAAGTATTGGGTGAACATGTTACATTAATAAAATTATATTTATAATAAATAAATTAATATGCATATCAATGTAATGTTAAGATATACGATACACGTAAAATATATTTATAACACAAATATCGATTTCTATATAAATCAAACTGTAAAATCTAATGAATCAAAAAGTATTGCATAATAAGATATTGAATTGTATGGCGAATTTTAATTGTATTATTGATTTAATTTATTTTTAATTGTAGCCTTTAGAATAGTAAATTTAAAATAAAACTGTTCATTGAACTATGTGTTATAATGTGTGTCTGAATATTTAACGGCGTTGGGTATAAATTAGAATATATAATAATATATAAATTAATAATTTACGATGAATTATTTATGTCTATATATATTGTATAGTATGCAGGATCTAGATAAATTAACAATATTAAAATATAATTAAAAAATATAAACTTTAATAATTAATTATATATATGTGTTGTATTAGTGAATAGATTTGAAAAATGTTGTATACAATATAAAATAAATATTAAGTGAAAATGTCGATAAATAAATATAACAATGATTTATATGAATAAACAAAAATGTTGTTAACAAAATGTGCAATATATAAATATTATAATGTAGCTACATTAAGTTAGATATAATAAATAAAATAGAAATAACAATGAAGTTAACAGTAAAAGTTAACAAAAAGTTTTATTGTATAGAATTCTATAAATTCTATAGAATATCGATAGAGCGTAACTTTAATTGTTCTATATGACGTATACTATGCTGAATAATGTAAACATTCATACGCATGTGTTTCTAGAGACTGTTACATTTGATAATTATTTTCTATCAACTGACTTAGGAAATTAATGCAACAGTGAAAATATACACAACCTATATGTAGAATAATATTATATAAAATAATATAATAATGAATGGAAATTAGAAATATTCTATATATAACATTCATTATTTATTGACAAATATGTATATAATTATTATAAATTATGTATTATAAATAATATCATATAATCATAAGCATATAATTGTATACATAAACTATTTACCAAACATATGGTTTATAATATTAATACCATAGAAATAATAATATATTTTATACATTATATAACCTATCTATTATTAGTAAACACATTAATAAGTCGAATTACTGATCAGAAATTCATATTATAATTACTTCAAATGAAATACATTGCAACATCTATGGATTTACATATACGACTTTCTTTCATAATTATATTATTATAAACAAACAATGCACATAAATATAATTACTGCCTCGCTAGATATATATTAGATGCCATCTCGATGGCTAACAATAGTTTCCGATCTCACTAATTTTAGATAATATTTATTCCATTATATTAAAATTTACATTATGCTTTAATGCATATTATATTATATAAATTATATTTCAATATAATATTTATTATCGATTATAGTCGATAATTATAGATATCTATAGATACCAATTATGATTTTATTATTTAATATTAAAATTGATACACTGATATAATTACAAATAATATCACATTTGCTAAAGTTATATATATATATATATATATATATATATATATATATATATTAATATGAGTATACTCATATTAATATATATATATATATGTATCTATGAGTATAGTTATTTGGTTATATATACTATAATCGTACATAACGAGTACACTTATTCCCTCTCATATATTCAAATATATGTACAATATTATAAATGCATATATATTTAAACATATAATATGCCTTTATATATCAATACATATTGATATTCATATATGAGTATATGCGTATATATATAGTGTATATATATATATATATATATATATATATATATATGTATATATTAACATACATATGAGTATACGTAAATATGAATACATATGGTGTAATAATCATATATATTAGAATCACCTAATTGTAATGTCTATGATAATAATGTACACATTTATTATAACCACTCTCGTAATAGTTCGACCTATCAATAAACGCATGTATGAATCATACTTTCTTTATATCGATGGTATGAATATACGATATAAAGAAAATTCTTTATATCGGTGGTATTAATACACGCACGATTTCGCACGCACTTATATTACATTTTATTTCAGTGATATAATATTGTAAAATAGTAACATAGAATCAAGCATTTTCATTGGTCATGTGGCCCGTATTACTAACATTAGGTGGCCCGTATTGCAAACATTTGATACACTTGTTAAATAACCCCCCACGCACTTAATATTGAATATAAAGTAGAATGTATACATTTATATTCTTCGTATTTAATTAATATTTCCAATCGTGCTTTGAATTATTTAATTAATGTTATATTTATTAACGAAAATGGTGGATAAATAAATAATTATTTAGTACATTTTCATTTGAAAACTATTTTTTGATATAATGATCAATATTAGAAATATAAATGCAAATATTAAAAAAAGAAATACCCCTTATTAATAGAAATGTGATACTGAATAAATCTTGTATATATATATTTTTTTGATTTGAACAATAGTTACTGAGATATCGCAGTGGCCCGTATTACACACTGGCACGTATTAGACATAATTCCCCTACATTGATATGATATTGTATACCTATTGATCATTATTTTGTAATATTTTCCAAGGTATTGAAAGACAATGTAAAACCTACGTGGTATTTAAATAATAATTATTATCTTTACCATAATATAATTTAATCAATTGATATCATATAAGTAAACACCGACTTTGACTCAACGTACACTGTACGTCGCACAATAAGTAGATATGTGATTCTAATTCAATAGATTTATATAAATAAATTATATTTAATTCACTATATCATATAGTCTATATATTAGGGTCTATATAATATACATTAAATATATGCATTTAATTCAATTGAATTACTATTGAAATATAATACCTATATTAATAATAAATATTATTTACAATTATTAATAATTTATATTACATAGGTATGCTATTAACTATTATACCTACATAGGTATACCTACATAGGTACCTATGTATTTTTTCGAATTATGAAATAAAATCGTATTAATTGAATATATAGGTAATATATAGGTGCATAATATCGTGATCGGGATCGGGATCGGGTAAGAAACTAATAATCGGGAAAGGATCGGGTAACGAATTGAGGATCGGGATAAGGAAAAGGATCGCATAAGAGAATACATAGAGGATCTGGAACGGGATCGCCGATCCAGGAAAAAAGGATCGCAACCCATCACTGTATATGGTCATATTATAACCATTTAGCAGACAATGCAAAATATAATCAATTGGTAGACATTTTTTAAAAGATACTATGAAGTTGAAATTTACATACTAATTAATTATGATATATTCTGAATATATTTAATTATTTATTTAAATAATGAATAATAAAAAACAGACATGATTTCTACCAAATGCCTACTTATATATTATAAGTTATGATTTTGTAAACAATATTAATATTTATTTTTTTATGGATATTTTGCATAAAGATTCGCTCTAATGTGACTATTTTCAGAGATATATTCTATATTTTATGATAATCAAAAATTACACGTATGTGCAATTATTTTTAAACATATAAATAAATAATTAAATTAATTAATTAAAAATATATATTGATTATGAATGTTACATTATATTTGTGTAATTAATTTATATGATCCATAAGTAATATAATATCGAAATGTATTAACACTCTATACACATATATCATATAAATTATACCAGGGAGTACTCTCTAATAATACTATATATTTAATTTAAAATTGTATGTCTATTAAATAGTCATATTTTTGGATCCAATATATATATAATGGTAATGGAACCATTATTTAAGCTCACTTATTCTCTAGATTTTTATATTATTATAATTCAAATTTATACCAAAAGTGATAAATAATGCCATAGCTATTTGGTTGCCATTAAAGTATGTAACAAAAAGCATTTCTACTAAATCTAGTATAGTTATATATATATATATAACTAAAAAAAAAAATATGTATATATATATATATATATATATATATATAGATAGGGGAAAGTAACCTAATACGGACATTTTAACAATAAATGGTCTTAACATTGTAAGACTCATTAATTTTATTCAACAATTACAATATATTAATATTATATAATTATAGATATTATTATGATTTTAAAATTTTATTTAATCTTTTAATTCCATAGATAACGAGGGTGTCCGTATTCGGTACCCATGTCCGAATATGGACAGTGTCCATCGTACACCCTGTGTTATAATACATACACCCTATATACCAATAGATAAACTATATATTATTGAATCAATCAGACAAATTACAATTATATTATTTATAATTAATTTTATGAATAATTTATTCTAATTTAATTAGTTAATAATTTATTCATTTTTATTATTTTTTAATTAATAATACAATTTAAGTGTCTAAATAATAATTTTGTAGAATTAGCTTTATTGGTAGTATTAATATTATAACGCACGCGATTTCTATATAAATCAGATTTTAAAAATATAATTTTTAATATTTTTAAATATATTTTTTATTTTTAAAATATTTTATTATATTTTTCATTTTTGAAATATTAAAAAAAAACAAGGCAGAATAAAGAATAGCTATAATTAATATATAATAGATAGACAGTCAATCAAAAACCGAGCAACGTCTGGTCGGGTATGGCTAGTATATATATATTTGTAAACTATAAACTATAAATCTATGGACATATATATATATATATATATATATATATATTATATAATACATATATATATATATATATGTGTATTCATATAGCTCAACTGCCTGTGTGGCTCAGTGGCTAAGGCGTCAGACACACAAGCAGTAGGGCACGGGTTCGACCCTCGTCCGGACCATTAATTAATTTTATAAAATGTGTCTTAAAATATTATTTAGAAGTGATCTTATATAATTGTGTATAAATAAATGATCGGCTCTTGTTAAAACCATGGATGCCTTAACATGAGAGCGGCTTCGAAGGGACATTAGAGCCATATATGGTTATACGTGAAAACTTCATCTAAGTTCCTGGATGGGATGAAAGGACTCCACCAAATAAAATAATAATAATAATAATAATAATATATATATATATATATATATATATATATATTAATAAAGTATTTTTATCACAATTAAATAACTCATTGAATATATAATTATTATATATAACATATTATGTTATACGTATATATTATATAATATACAATACAAATTAAAATACAATTATTTTATTACATTAACGATATAATATTTAATATTATATCATTTTAAATTATAATAATATTATATTATAAATAAATTTGTTTTAAATGACTTAAATACAAAACTAATAAATAGTTACAACGGTATATATATATGGTCATATGTATATATATATATATATATATATATATATATATATATATATATATATATATATATATATATATATAATTATATTATGTCTACTTACTATTTTGTTGAACTTTATTGTCTTAGAAATTGAATTAAATAATATATAAAACATTATATATTACAAATTAATTTTAAATTATATTGTAACAATAATTGTTATATTGTTGATAATCTGTGTATATTATGGAATACAGTATAAAATTACAGTATAAGATATATATTTTACATTGTAAACATTGAATTTTACATAGTGAAACACATCTTGTGCTATATAACATATATATATATATAGTAAACATTGAATTTTACATATATGTAAAATTCAATGTTTACAATGTAAAATATATATCTTATACTGTAATTTTATACTGTATTCCATAATATACACAGATTATCAACAATATAACAATTATTGTTACAATATAATTTAAAATTAATTTGTAATATATAATGTTTTATATATTATTTAATTCAATTTCTAAGACAATAAAGTTCAACAAAATAGTAAGTAGATATAATATAATTGTATATATATATATATATATATATACATATGACCATATATATACCGTTGTGACTATTTATTAGTTTTGTATTTAAGTCATTTAAAACAAATTTATTTATAATATAATATTATTATAATTTAAAATGATATAATATTAAATATTATATCGTTAATGTAATAACATAATTGTATTTTAATTTGTATACAATATACAATATATTGTATATTATATAATATATACGTATAACATAATATGTTATATATAATAATTATATATTCAATGAGTTATTTAATTGTGATAAAAATACTTTATTTTGTCATAATTATTTAATAATTTAATTAATTATCATAATTATTATGATAATAATTGTTATGATAATTATTATTAACCCGTTCGGTTTCATGTTGATACTTTTAACAAAATCGATAATGTTAAATTAAATTTATATAATTTATACTATATGATATAGGGGAAAGTTTCAGGTTACCGACCCCCTCCTAATACCGACCCTCTATCTTATCCCAGTAACTATAAGAGATATAAATAAATTATATATACATGAAATGTTAGTAATTTAATGATAAATATGAATAAGTATTTTGTTTTTAAAAATATTTAATCTTACAATTGTTATTTGTTAAATTGAAATATTCTGTTTTTAATTTTTAAATGTTTGAATAATACTTTTTTAAATCATTGTAAATACTTTATTAATTAAAAGAAAACTTAATACTTCACATAATATTGTAGATCAATAAAATGTTTATAACTTTTATAAAAATAATTTAATTTGTATAACTATTAACCAATATATCTTAATAATAGCAACACATATTATTTTCCTATTACCGACCCCTAAATTACCCTAATACCGACCCCATGTGATTTATAATATCCAATAAAAATAGATCCGTATTTTACTTTAAAATATGTCATAAGTTGATTGTGTATCATTGATATAGATTTAGGATTTATGATTCAGGTTGATTATATACATACTGATTAATAAATAAATATTAAATAATAATATACACTATTTAATATAATTACTATAAAGTTTAAATTTAATATTACTATTAAAACATAAATTCGATACAAAATAAATTGCGTGAATGTTATAATTAATTATATTTATGTATATCTACTATTTTTATTGGATATTATAATACTACAATTATTTATATCACGATTATTTAAGGGGGTCGGTATTAGGTACATGTATCCGATTACCGACCCCCCTGTTTATTATTTTAAATATAGTTATATCAAAAATTTAAAATTGCCACATCATCCATTGCCATAATATTACCCTAATTACAAAATTTCAAATAAATATATTTAATATTGAATAAGTTATTACAAATAATCATTTAGGTGTCGGTAATCGGGGACTTTCCCCTATATATATATAACTTATAAATTTTATAACTATTTATATATATATATATATAGATATAAAGCTATAAATAGTTTCCAGTAAATAATATAATAGAAGTTTTGGGCACAAAATATAATAACCTTTAGGCACAAATTCAACGCTTTTGGGCGCTTCAGTTCAGAATCATAATGAATTCGTCGAAAATTCGACGCTTTTGGACGCTGCTGCGCCCAAAATACAATAGAACAATTCGACGCTTTTGGGCGCAAATTGTCATCAAAGTGACGAATTAATTCCGGAACTTTTAGGCGCAGTGCATCCAAAAGCGTCGAATATATTGTTGCTTGGTATATTAATCAATACAATATTTGTACAGGTTATATTTCCTAATTTTTTAAAGATAGCTAAGATGATTGTGTTATATAAAGGAGGTAATTATGAAGATCCCTCTAATTTTAGACACATATCAATAGTTTCATCATTTTCTCAAATAATTGAAAAACTATTAAAAAACAGACTTAATAGATTTGTTTCTAAAAATTCGTTGATAAACATCTCACAATTTAATTTTATGAATAAAATATCTACTAAATATGCATTATTAGATTTAACTAATTCTATAATTACTAAAAAAAATAAAATTACTTCTGTCATATCAATTGACATTAAAAAGCGTTTGGTTGTATAAATCATAAAATATTATTAAAAAAACTATGTCAATACGATTTTAGAGGAACAATTTTATCTTTAATAAATTACATACTTAAGTTATAGGAAACAATATGTTTCTAATAATGATGCATCTTCGAAACTTAATAGTATTGAATATGGAGTCCCGCAAGGTTCTGTACTCGGTCCGATTTTATTCATTCTATAAATTAATGATATAGTAAATAAATCCAATGAATGTAAATATATACTATTTGCCGACGATACAACCCTCTTATTTTCTAATGAAAATAGTATTAAACTTGATTTATCAATGAATAAGGTACTGTTACAATTAAGAAACTGGTTAGTTATAAATAAATTAACTATTAATTTATTAAAAATCTCATATATTATTAGATAATATGATTATAGCTCGGTCTAGGAATATAAAATTGCTTGGTTTAATAATTGACAATAAGTTGTCTTGGAAACAACATTCAATAATGTTAAATCGAAACTATTTTATTTAATAGCAATACTACGTAAATTAAGTAACACACTTCCTACGTACAATGTACGTCGTACATCCTCAAACTTATTTATTATTCTATATTTCACAGCAATCTAACTTATTGTAACCATATATGGGGTATCAATTATAATTCAAAAATTAATGTATTACGCAAAATAAAATAATAAGACTAATATTTAACTTAAAAAGTCGAGTTAATACAACTAGTACATATATTAATAATAATATTATGTGTTTTGACAATATTATATTCTATAAAACTTGTAAAATTATGTATAGAGTATTTATAAATGACTGTCATATCAATATACAAAATATATTTCAATTAACATTAATTTAAGTAATTATTTAATGCGCAATACTAATACATTCATTTTACACATAATCTATAATAATACTAATACATTCCATACAGTTTATTACGGACCGGTAATATGGAACAACATTCCATCACCAACACGACGAATTAAATGTGTATCTATATTTTTAAAATGATTAAAATATGAATTAATTTTTATTTGAAATATCTAAATAAATTCAGGATATCATCAAATATTTATTATTTCTTTATATGCCTTAAAGGAGCTATTTTTTTTATTATATTCGCAAATAATTGTTTATTATATATATTATTCAAACCGTTTCTTTTAAAAAATAAATTCATTTCATTTCATATACGCTAATAGGTATGTAAATACGTTTCATTTATAAACATTGATATTTATTTATATTATATATTTAAATAATATACTGCAATATAATTGCAACATTTAATTTGATTAAATAATACTTTATATGTGATAGTCGGACATATTAAGTTACCTAACTATAGGCGCCATGCCTGTTGAAGATAGAAATATATATATTTATAGTTTACCTATATTGGTAGTCACGTGATTTTTATATAATTTTTTCCATAAATATATGTGACGATAGCTATGATGATATTTAAAGTATATTTATATATATATATATATATATATATATATATATATATCGGTAAAATAAACCGAATATAAACTGCATGCCCCTTATATATTCTTAGTGTATGTACACGGTAAGATATAAATAGTAAAATAACACGTAATATATATATATATATATATATATATATATATATATATATAGTCTATAGACTATGATACGACAACATCTATGATATTTAAACAATATTAATAAACAATTTAATAATAAATTTACTCGTAATAAGTATATATCTTCATAATTATTAGCATAGTTAGTCGCCAATATTAATATATTATCAAATAATACAGGTTGTATGTACAGAGAAAAAGCACATACGAAATGACACTCTCATCGACTACGTATTGGAACCAGCTGACACTAATTTTATATGTACATCAAAGTCTCTCCGTTATCTCGGGGTGAATGTATTCGCTGCTGAATCTGGTGAACGTATATACTTAAAGATATTAGATCTATCGTCTAATTTCATCGAAAAATTTCACGAAAACCAATTTATCTATTTAACCGAGTTATCATATTTGAAATTATTCAATAACAATATATTTGCGATAGGAAATGATTTATTTAGAAATAATACGAAATTAAAGCACATTTTCTTAGAATATAATAATATAGATACTTTCGAATTTAATTTGAATTTGTTACCAAAACTAGAAAGTTTAATACTTTATAATAATTATCTACCTACGCTGAAAGAGGGCGTGTTTAAGTCTTTCTTTGTTAATGAAAAGGGGCGTGAAAACAATTCTGCGCGAAATCTTGATGTCAGACTTAATCCATTTACTTGCAACTGTTCAATGGAATGGATGAGAAATATCAAACTGAAAATAGAACTAAAAATAAGTCAGAATTACACATGCATGGAGTACAAATTCAGACATATTTCGCTCAAATGTTTTCTGATAAATATGCTGAAAACATATGATATTAACTCAAATTCCACTTGCATCAATACAACCTTTAATGAATGTGTTGAAACTAGAATAAATAAATTAGGTACGTATATATATATATATGATACTTTTAATTACGAATAATATTATTAACAAAAACATAATATTATAAATTATAAATTATATGTTCAGTACTTATAAATTATATATATATATATATATATATATATATATATATTAACTGCCTGTGTGGCTCAGTGGCTAAGGCGTCAGACACACAAGAAGTAGGACACGGGTTCGAGCCTCGTCCGGACCATTAATTAATTTGATAACATGGGTCTTAAAATATTATTTAGAAGTGATCTTATATAATTGTGTATAAATAAATGATCAGATATCGTTAAAACCATGGCTGCCTTAACATGAGAGCGGCTTCGAAGGAACATTAGAGCCATATGAATATGCATATAACCATGGTTATAAGTGAAAACTTCATCTAAGTTCATGGATGGGATGAAAGGACTCCACCAAATAAAAATAACAATAACAATAACAATATATAAATATATTTATATTGATATATAAATAATTGTTTTAACTGATATAACATAATATAACTGTTCTATTATTTACTATAATTTACTACAGTTTTTTAGGTTTACTGTATATCTTATTATTAACTTTTTAGTATAAGTTATTTATAATTTATTTACTTAATATCCCGAATGAACATCTTCAATAATATATATTCTATTCTAATTTTATATAATAGAATTATTTTGATATGTACTTTGTTGATTGTTTAATAATGTTGATTATTTTTATTTTATTACTCTTGTTCTTTTCAACTTATATTAATCGAAAGGTAGAAAATATGATATTATCATGATATGGTATCCTACAAAGGAAAGATCAAACTGTGTATTAGTAATTGGAGTGGAAGATTTTATTATATTATATTGGTTAGATTTGGTTATATTATCTCTACCATTAGTCTAGTTTATGTTACAGTATCATTGAAAGAACGAATAAATGGTTTTATAATTATACTATTTTTATTTATATATTTTTAAAAACCATACCTACCATACCTACCATACCTACCCTATAATTTAATGCAAATGTTATCATTACCTTACTTTTCCCAATTTATCCATCATACTTAAATACATAAAAGAGTATAACTAAATATACATAAATAAGTATGCATTAAACTTATAACAAAACTTAACTTATTAACATGAATTGAATTTAATTTAATATTAACGTATTATACCATTATTCACTAATATACAACTTAATTTATTACCTATTAATATTCATTAATCAAATACAGAAATCTATTAACATATTTTACATAGGTATTGAAATTATACTATATTTTGTATTTTTAGTATAATTTTAATTATATTTACAAGAATAAATAAGGGTGTCCATAAATGGATATATGTGCCTATAACCGTCCCCTTCTCCTATTACCGACCCCTAAATAATCGTGATATAAATAATGATAGTATTATAATATAAAAATAGTAGATATACTTAAATATGATAAATTATAACATGCACGCAATTTATTTATTATTTAATTTATGTTTTAATAGTAATATTAAATTTAAATTTAAACTTTAAGTAATTATATTAAAATAGTGTATATTATTATTTAATATTTATACATGGTATATATTTATATATGATATATATCAATGATACACAAACAACTTACGACGTAATTTAAAGTAAAATACGGATCTATTTTGATTGTATATTATAAATCACATGGGGTCGGTATTAGGGTAATTTAGGTGTTCGGTAATAGGAAAATCATACGGGATGCTATAATTAAGATATAATGGTTAATTGTTTAAATTAAATTATTTTTATAATTTTTATAAACATTTTATTGATCTACAATATTATGTGCTGTATTAATTTTCTTTTAATTAATAAAGTATTTACAATGATTTAAAAAAACTTATTATTAAAATATTTAAAAAGTAAAAACAGAATATTACATTTTATCAAATAATAATTGTAGGATTCTATATTTTTTAAAACAAAATAATTATTTATATTTATCATTACATTGCTGTTAAAAAAACAGTTTATATATATAACATTTTTTATATCTCTTATAGTTACTGAGATACGAGAGGTGGTCGGTATTATGAGGGGGTCGGTATTCGGAGACTTTCCCCTATTATCAAAGTATACAATATATTCTCTAACTTATTAAATAATCTTTATTTAATACTTGCAAAATATGTATTAAGATAATGTCAGCCCAAATGTTATATTATTAAATTTGTTGAAATATATTCATTTTATACTAGATAAACTTGTTTATACTGTACAATTGTATTATTATTACTATTATTACTATTACCTATATGTTTATAATAAAGAAGGCGTGATTTTACTGATGTGTCTAGTTTTAAGTATGTCCTAAAGTTAATATTTGTGTATTTCTATCAATATATTAAGCATACATATCTATATGATAGCTGTAAATTGAGTATAAATAAAATAGAAAAAATATATATTATATATGATGATTTATATTTAATAACTAACATAAATTATAAAAAGTTTGAAATGATGTAATTATAAATAGTTTAAATGAATTTGATCAATGGATTAATTATAAATGTTTGAATTGAAATAATTATAAATAATTTTAATGGATTTTAATTTGATCATTACAGTTTTAAATGAGAATATTGTAATACAAGCTTATATTATTAATATAAGTTTAATTAATATATAATATTAAATAATACGATTAATTATAATTTACAAAGTTTGATATTGTATTTCAATATTAATTACATTATATGTTATATATTTTAATTCAGCATGATTTTTAAATATATAATATTAAATAATACGATTAATTATAATTTAGAAAATGTAATAGGAATAACTAAAAATTTAGAAACAATAAATAAAATAATGACAAAAACTACAAAAATGCCAGGTAAGTATTACTATACTTATATATAAATACATATAATATAAATATAATTATTAAAATTAAAGAAATTAGAGTTATACGAATATTTATGTTTACAGGTAGTTCAGACGAAGAAGACGACGATGACAACGTGCATACCTTTAAGAGGCATTTGTTCGAGTTTATAGCTTACATGTCAGTTCTCGGTGTAATCATATACTATGCAGCGTGTGATCTGATATATCATGTACCTATAGATCACTATAGAGTAGCCGAAACTATCCCGTCTACAAATGAATATATCAGGGAGAGTACAGATAAAGTTGAAACTGTACAAGAGAATCTAATATTATGATTAGGTAATAAATACCGAATATATCATGATTTGTTTTATTATTTATATTAATTATTGAATAGTGATAATATTGGATCTTGGTTTTTATTTTAATGTAAACAAAGGTCAACGGGTTCACTTCCTACTAAAATACCAAACAATATATCATTCTTAACTTAAAACGCGCGTACGACTTTCCCTATACACCCCTACTGTTATATACCTTGAAGACATCATAGAATAAAGCTCAAGGTAATACTACTACGGATGTGACGAAACTAAATAAAGCAGTTAAGCGTGAAATCCACCCTATGGCTACTGTCGAGGCTAGTTTAGCCAAAATAAAGGGAAAAATATTCAGTAAATTGGACTCAAATTCTGGATTTTGGCAAATTCCTTTAAATAAAAATAGATGGAAATTAACGACATTCCTGACACCTTGGGGAAGATTTTATTACAAGAAATTACCATTCGGTCTAACATCAGCACCCGAGATATTCTGTAAATAATTAACTAAGATAACCGAAGAATGCAAAGGAGTGGTCTTCCACGTAAACGATATACTAATCATGGGAAACACCAACGAAGAGCATGACCGAAATCTGGACGAAGTATTGAAGAGAATACATGAAGAAGGCATGACGTTAAACGAAGAGAAGTGTAAACTGAACCGGGAAGAAGTGGGTTTCTTGGGTTTCCGAATAGGAAAATACGGCATAAAAGCAGGACCGAAAATACAAGGAATAATAGATTACCCTAAACCCAACAACATAAAAGGAGTGAGGAGTTTCTTGGAAATGGTGAACCAATTTGCCCGGTTCACTCCAATCATAGCAAAGCTAAGCGTAGCACTGAGAGAATTACTACATAAGAATATACAGTGGACATGGAACGAAGCTTAACAAATGAGCTTCACTAAATTAAAAGAAGAACTTATGAATACCGTAACCTTCAATTACATCGACGCAACAAAGAATACGGTATTGACAACTGATGCCTCTGAATACGGTATCGGAGCAGTGTTTTCACAGAAATCTGCAGATGGAACTAGGAAAATGATTGGAGCGACCAGTCGATCCTTAACCGAAACGGAACGAAGATACGCTGTAATTGAAAAAGAAGCACTAGGAGTTGTATGGGGAAACGAACAATTGTATTACTACATCAGTGGGGCCCCCATACTAGTCGAAACCGACCACAAACTATTGATATCATTGCTTGAATGCAAAGAGATTGAAAAAGTGCAACTACGAATTCAACGATTCAGAATCAGGCTAATGAAGTACTCGGTCGACATGACACACATATCTGGAAAAGACAATCTCATAGCAGATGCGTTGTCTAGATACCCAGGAAAAGGCAAAATAGAAGAATCTATACTACAAATCGAAGTAGAACATTTTGCGACGAATACGTTCATTCCCGAAGAATCACAGAAGATTAGATATATGATAAACCTCCAGGAAATCGACGCAGAAACAAAATAATTGAAAGAAATGGTCCTACATGGTTGAAAAACAAATGGACTGAGTAATACGTTAAAGAAATATAAAAATAGCCAGCATTACCTGTCAATAATAGAAGGATGCTTAACGTACCAGAATCGGGTGGTGATACCCCTAAAAAAAATAAAAAAGAGATATTAGATGAACTGAACATTGGACACTAGGGAATATCGAAATGTATAGCGAGGGCCAAAAATACAGTATTTTGGTTCGGAATCACTAAATACATCGAAAATCTCATCAGAGAGTGCACGGAATGCAAAATTAATGCTCGTGAAAATTGAGAACCACTACTGATGGTTCCTGTACCAAGTGTTCCGTTTAAACATATAACGTCATCCCCAAAACATCCAAGAGGCAACGGTGTGGCATAGCGGGCCGTACAAACAACCAAACAGATACTGGAGAAATCTGACGACCCCCTACCTAGGACTATTAAGCTACAGGAGTACTCCACTTTCATTTGGAATATCTCCTGCAGAACTACTAATGAACTGAAAAATATGTACCACACTACCAGACTTGAATAGGAATAGCATGATGAACCAAGAAGATCATGATAGATTTGTGGAGGACGTCAAAACGAAGAAAAAGAAAGAGAAACAGTACCACGACAACAAGTATACTCTGAATAAACGAAATCTGGAAGAAGAGGAAGATGTATACATACTAGACATGGGAAGAACGGGAGTAATACGAAGCAGAGAAACGGGAAATATATATGACATATGTTATACTATAGAAATAGATAAACGAACGATACGAAGAAATAGGAAGGATTATTAAACCACTCGATCGTTTTATTGAACAGTAATTGTTCAATATGGGAATAAGGTCTTTATATTTTATTATAGGTGTCGGACATATTAATTTCGTTATCATATTTCATTAGATATATATATTTTTGAGATTTATCACTCTCAATGAAACTAGTGTAGGGATGTGATAATATTGGATTTTTGTTTTTTTATTTTAATGTAAACAAAGGTTAACGGGTTCACTTCCTACTAAAATACCAAACAATATAGCTTTCTTAACTTAAAACGCGCGTACGCCTTTCCCTATAAACCCCTACTGTTATATACCTTGAAGAAATCATAGAAGAAAGCTCAAGGTAATATTACTATAGATAACTACGTTATTACAGAATAATAATATTCGATTATAATATTTTAGTTTATATGGAATAGGTAATGATATATATAATGACTAATGATATTAAATAGTATCATCTTAAATTAACATGATTTGTTTTATTATTTATATTAATTATTAAATAATAATATTCGATTATAATATTTTAGTTTATATAGAATAGGTAATGATATACCTAATGCCTAATGATAGTAAATAGTGTAATCTTAAATTAACATGAATACATATATATGATTTTTATAGCTATTGGTTAATGATTATTAATGCGTGATGGCTATTTAATGATATATGTGAATAAATGCAGTGTGTATATCTCGAATGCGAGAAGAGTTGATAACTATTACGACCAACATCACAAGGGGTATAGTATACTACAATGTAATAACTAATTAGTTATTATGTTAAAATACCCATGTATTCATATTGGATAATGAGTAATATCAGAGGTATCAACATATTCTGAATCAAGTTGTAGGCTAATGTTAGTGTTATCCTAATGTTAGTGACGATCAATTCACAAACCGATTATCTACATGTGATACAGAGTTAAGTAGGCCAAGTTGCAATGCGGGTGATATACATTAAGGCATTGTAGTTATGGGAATACTGAATAAATATAGCTTATCTAGAAGTTTTTGTAGTATGTTATTTATAAGTTATTAGATTTTTTTTGAGATAGGTTTAAACCTAGATAAATACTTATAACTCGGAAACTCCCGGTATACGTATTACAAGCAGTGATGAGCAGGATCGCGATTATTGATCGGCGATACGATCCGGATCCGGATCGACAAAGGATCGGGTAATGAATTAAGGATCGGGATCGTGAAGGATCGCATAAGAGAATAAATAGAGGACCGGGATCGGGATCGCCGTTCCAGAAAAAATAATCGGTACTCATTATTGATAGTAAGTACTCTTGATGTAAATAATGCCGAGCTTTTGATGCTAAGCCGAGACTTTTGGTTTTTGATGCCGAGCTGAGAGTTTCATTTTCGGAAAAAAAAACGAGCCTATGCCGAGCCGAGACTCTAGATCAGTGATTCCCAACCTTTTTTTTCAAATTGCCCACTTTTATATAACAAAATAATTGTCGCCCCCACCTTTTTATAATTAATAATACATTACCCAAGCAACCAAACGCGTTGCGCGTCAACGTAAAATATATAACAACGTTCCACCAGTGTATATATTATGGGTCAAATAAACACTTTGGATATAATTATTTTATTTATGCAATATATGTTCCAATTTTGTATATTTTATAGGTCAAATAAACACTTTAGATATGAATATATTATGTATTCAATGTATGTTCCAATTTTGTATATTTTATAGGTCAAATAAACACTTTGGATATCATTAATTTATGTATTCAATATATATTCAAAATTGTATATTAATATATACAATTGTATAAGTCAAATAAATACATTGGATATTACAACAGCGATATATATAGTGAAATATTATATTTTATAAAATATATCTCTTATCAATAATAATTATTATTAATAGAATTATATATCAATATAATTGTATAATATATACATACGCACACACATACACACACATACACAAACATATATATATATATATATATATATATATATATATATATATATATATACCACCTATTAGTGTTAATTTATACACTTATTTCTGTTTAATATTTCTGTGATTTATTTCACATCCCACATTAAAGTACTAATGCACTAAGAACTAATTAGTTCATTAGTTTGTAAATATACATTATTATAATGGAATATGTATATAAGATATAATTAGGTAAAATAACTATAAATAATATGATTAATTAATACGTAATAAATATTAGATATTTTCTAGTTTTTCTACTACATATCTATAAATAGAGGTTCATAGCATTCCACGAATGTATTATATCATACATGTCGTAAATACTGTATGAAATGAAGCATTACGAAAAGTCACGCTAATTGTGTCACCCACCACACCCAGTGAGCAGGTAAGTGTGTTTATCGATATACAGAAAGTGACTTTCTTTATATCAATGAGTGTGTTATTGTGGAATTGTGTTTAGCGTGAAAATTGATATTAACGGTATTGATTAATTACTTCATTATTTGATAATTCTTCCTATGTATTAAACTTCATATATTGACAATTTATCAATATTTAGATTGTTTATTACAAGTTGATTTAATAAGGTAATATAAAATAGTATTGTTAAATATAAAAATATAACATATATAATTGATAGGTGTTATACTTTATCATAGAGCTAGAGAAAAGTAGTACTACTAGAAAAACTATCTAGCTCTATATCCTTTATGCATAATTATATATTAATAGTATGGGATGTACTAAAACGGAGTTGTAATCCAGTTGTAATTTTATCAAATTTATTTGTATATAATATACTTAATTTTATACTTTGATACTATATTTTTATTTTAAAATATTTTATTGACTACAAAATCACGTGGTGGTTATGGGCGTCATGAGAAGGAAACAAAAATAAAATAAATAAAGTACAATAAAAATAAAGGAAAAGGGAGGGTAGGTTACAATGTTAATAGGTGCGTGGAGAGTTTACATTTAAATAGTGACACGGATTTCAAACACCTAATGTCATATGGTAGAGAATTCCAGTATTTTGGAGCTACCACAGAGAAAGCAGATTCAAAGTGAGCAGAGATAGTCGAGCGTTGCACAATTTTCATCGTGTGACATGTCCTTCTAGCTCGACTAAGGGTATGCATACTGATCAAGTCAGCTAGGTACTCGGGAGATCTAAGATGTATCACCTTATGGGTGTTGCATAGTAGTCTGTACCTGCAGAGATATCTAAACTTAAGCCAGCCGAGTGATCGCATTAGAGTCGATATTGATACTATTGAAGAGAACTTCAGTTTATATAGGGTGCGTATAGCACGTCGTTGCATCTTCTCAAGTTTAAGCATAAGCTTTAGGGTAGATTGCATAGAAGTGAGCAGCAGTATATGAGTCTACTGAAGACTAGCGAGTGTATTAGACTTTTAGTCATTGAAAAAGTCAATTTATTACGTGATTTTCTAATATTGTAAAGAAAATAGTTGGCATTGCGAATCATTATAGAATAGTATAGTATCACTATAGTATAGTATAGTATATATATATATATATATGTATATTCACACGCACAGATACACACACAAACACACACACACACATATATTATAGATATACATACATATTACATAGTTGTTCTACCACATATCTATAAATAGATGTACATAGAATAACACGATTGTATCATAGCATACAGGTCGTGATAATGTATGCAATTAAGCGTTACGACAAGACACGCCCAAAGGGCGTCGCCAATTGCATCACCCATTGCATCATCTACTGCGCAGGTCATCGTGTATGGCGCGAAAATTGAAATTAACGGTATTGTTTATTTATTTCCTTATATTTACACTTCCTTTTATTCTACTTCCTTTAAAGACAACGTACAAATATTTAAAGTATATATCATATATACTACGAGTTGATTTAATAAGGTAATATAATAATCTTATTGTTAAATATAAACATATATACTTATATAATTGTTAAGTGTTATCCTTTATCATAGAGCTAGAGAAAAGCTTTCTAACTCTATGTCCTTTATGCATAATTATATATTAATATTATGGGATGTACTAAAACGCAGTTGTAATCCAGTTGTAATTTTATAATATTTATTTGTATATAATAAACTTAATTTTATAGTTTGATACTATATATATATATATATATAATATATATTATATTTTATAATTTATATAATATAATCGATAATTGATATTAAATATTCAAAATAATAATGTATTTATAGTACAAATTTAGGTTTTAAAGATTGTTATTAATATGTTGTTGCTCAGTTATAATTGTATAACACTGCATAACCTTGCATACATATACCAGTAGTAATTTAAATACATTCAAAATTAATGTGTTTACTGCAGTAATAATTTAATAAGTAGTAATATATCCTGTTATAATATACATATACCATTAGTACTACATGTATATTATAAATCGGCATTCAAGTCGTATATATAATTAGTAATTAAATTTAATATTTTAATATAAGCCATTTTACTAAATTTTGTAAAACTAGTTACAAAAATATATTAAAACATAATATTTTAACATAAGGCATTTTTTTAGAAATGTATGAAATAATCATATTAATATTATACTATATTATACCATATTATACTATAATAATAATATAATTTATTGAATATAGAAAATAGATATTCAATATGACATAAAACAGGAGATAAAAATAATAGTACGAAATAAAATAAAAGTGTTAACATTATTGATTTACATATGCCATTTCTTAGCTCGTATATGCTAATGATATGCCAACAAGGCCGCGACAGATCTCAGCTTTTAGGAAAGGGTGAATCATTTCCTATGCGGTGGGGAGGAAAATTTGACCAGTAGATTCCACGCTGGCATCCTTACTCCCCGACACCCGTCACAACCCCACTGACCTAACATAACACACGAGGACAAACAGTAAATAAGGTAATAAATAAAAATATATAAATAAATGTACAAGGTAGGATGAACATGTTCATCAACTACCAGACAGTATCGTAGAAACACCCGATTTAAATAATGGAAGAGACTTCATTACGGTTAGATGAGCAGGCAGATTGTTCCATGTAGCCGAGACCCGATTGCTGAAGAAGTTGTGTGATCGGTTATTCTTGGAGATATCTCTTTTAATTTTCACCGAAGGCCCTCTAAGATAATTCGTGTAGGTCCACAAGAAATCATCTACATCCACATCAACGAGACCATTGACTATTTTGTAAGTCAGCACCATATCAGCAACATACCTACGGGAAGAAAGTGATTTTAGCTTTAAAAATAGTAATCTATCAGGGTATTCTAATGAACCTAAATTGCACCTAAAGAAAAGCTTACGAGTAAATAGTCTCTGAACCAATTCGAGTTTGGTGGAATTACCATTTGTTCTGAAAGGAATGGATGGGTTCCAGAGACTGGATGCGTATTCAAGGACAGGTCTTACATAACTCATATATGCTAGTGTCAATGGTACATGTTTGTTACATCTAAATACTCGAAAGATTATATTAATCATTCTGTATGCTTTACGGATAATATTATCAATATGATCATTAAAAGATAGATTATGGTTGATAATTACACCTAGATCGGTGTACGTATTAGAATAGTTTAATTGAACACCGTTAATCGAGTATGAGGATATTTCATTACCCTTACTAGACATTATTGAGCATTTATGGATTGCTAAATTAAGACCTGATAATTTTGACCAATCATTTAATTTGGTTAGTGCATTATGCATATAGTCCATTTCAAATTCATATTAATGGATAAGAGAAAGTTTGGCATCGTCAGCAAAAAGGGTACATATGATCTGAGGTGAGAATATATTGGGAAGGTCATTTACGTAGATTATAAATAAAATTTGTCCTAGACAAAAACCTTGCGGAACCCCTGATGTTGCCATAATATTATCAGATACATTCATACCAACCTTAACACACTGGTGTCTATTATGAAGATATGATTGTATCCAGTGTAGTACATTACCAGTTATTCCTAGAGCTTCAATCTTAGATAATAGCTTAGCATGTGATACTGTGTCGAATGCCTTTGCGAAGTCGATGTATGTAGTATGCAAAGTATAGTTGTTGTCCATGACTCGGGCTAGATTCCTATAGTATTGGATCAACTGCAGAGTGGTTGATTTTCCCGATAGAAATCCATATTGGCATTGTGATATGTAGCCGTTTTCTCTGAGAAAGTGAACCAAGTATCTACAAAGAATCTTTTCAAAAAGAATTAATGTGGAGGATAGAATACTTATAGGTCTATAGTTCGATGGTAAGGATGTATCACCTTTTTTAAATATGGGAGTAATAATACTCTGTTTCCACATATTTGGGCAATATTGGTTAGTTAGTGAATGATTGAATATTAAGGAAAGAGGAATACATAGCTCATATGATAAAGATTTTAGGATACCCTTTGGTAGTCCGTCTGGTGGTATACTATACTTATTGGGCATGAGGCATAGATATTTTCTTACAGTCTCGGGGCTTATAGGGAAGGTGTTAAATACATTATTAGAAACTATGGATGAATTACTAATAAATGTATAGCTGTCCTTAGTAAATACAGATTTAAACTGTTTAGATAAGCATTCAGCTTTATTTCGATCTAGGGTTAACAATGTATTATTATTTGACATTAGAGGAGGCATATTGCTACGCGTAGATATTTGTCTATTAACATAAGAATAAAATGATTTAAGGTTATTGTTGGATAGTGCTCTAGCTTCAATGTTATAGATGTAATCCGATATGGTTTCAGATAACTTTATTTGATATAGTCTCCATTTAGCTTTAATATTTGGTTTATGTTTATTTTTATATAATTTCTTACATTTCGAATCAAGTTTTTTGATGAATTTAGGAAATTTAAATGACTGTATAGTTGATAGGGGGAATTATCATTGATTAATGTCTTTACAATTTCAATAAATGTTGTTAGTAATACATCAGTAGAATCTTCAACCTTAAGAATACTAGACCAACTTAAATTATTCAGAGTTTGCTTAACTATATATTATATATAATATCAAAGTGTCAAATTATGTTTAACATGTGTAAATATATATTATGCATTATTATAAAATTACAACTGGTTTACAACTAGGCACATACAAATTAATAACAATCTTTAAAACCTAGAATTTTACAATAAATACATTATTATTTTGATCATTTAATATCACTTATTTATTATAATATATAATATATATTATATATATATATAGTATACAAATATTAAATTAAGTATATTATATACAAATAAATATTATAATATGTATACATATATAATTATAATATCTATAGATAACATACAACTATTAATAATATGATTATATATATATGTATATATATATATATACATTAGTGCTGTAAAATGTTATCAATACTTATTATTTTTTATATATTATTTTAATAATTATATATCAATACTTATTATTAATTAACAATTAATTATATATTATTAATTATATATATTTTAATAATTATTCAATTTTAATTTACTAATTAATAATTATTTATCAATACTTATTATTAAATAATAAAAATTAATTTTATATTATAAATTATTAATTATATATTATTTTAATAATTATTCAATTCTTATTTACTGATTATTAATTCTTTATCAATACTTATTATTAATTAATAACAATTAATTGTATAATAATAATTATTAATTATATATTATTTTAATAATTATTCAATTTTAATTTACTAATTAATAATTATTTATCAATACTTATTATTAACTAATAACAATTAATTATATATTATTTTAATAATTATTCAATTCTAATTTATTAATTAATAATTATTTATCAATAATTATTATTAAGTAATACTAATTAATTGTATATTATTAATTATTAATTATATATTATTTTAATAATTATTCAATTCTAATTTATTAATTATATATTATTTTAATAATTATTAAATTATAATTTACTAATTAATAATTATTTATCAATACTTATTATTAATTAATAACACTTAATTATATATTAATAATTATTAATTATATATTATCTTAATAATTATTTATCAATAATAATTTTTTAGTAATAATAATTAATTGTATATTAGTAATTATTATTTATATATTATTCTAATAATTATTACGCGCTAAGTTAGGTGAATATTATTATATTTAACTTATGACTCACGAAACATGAATAATGCTCATAAGATAATTTACTATGCACACAGTAATCTAGGTCAGCAAGGGATTATAATTATACAATGCTTGCTTGATTACTATGCATTTATATTCACATATAAAAACATGTGTACAGTGTATGACGTACACTGTACGTCGTATATACACAGATATTCGTGTAACCATATATGGTATATTAAGTATATAATATACAAATAAATATTATACTATGTATACTATTATTCAATTATAATTATTAAGTAATAATAATTAATTGTATATTATTAATTATTATTTATATATTATTCTAATAATTATTCAATTATAATTTACAAATTAATAATTATTTATCAATACATATTATTAATTAATAACACTTAATTATATATTAATAATTATTAATTATATATTATCTTAATAATTATTAGTTAGTATTTTAAATTATACAGCATTAATATACATATATATATATATATATATATAAATATATATATATATATATATATATATATATATATATATATATACGATGTATTAAGTATCACTATATACCAGTATACCGCCACTTAATTATAATTGATTTATTAATATACAATTTATAATTTCAGGATAATTAAGATCATCAGTAGTTTTCTTCCTGCTTGGCTAGATGAATATCTTCATGAATATGTTCAAGATCATCTCCGTTACCGCCCTAGACGTCCTCCGTATGCTATCCGGGATCTCCTCCGGTATCGTCTTCGTGAATGCCATGTATCTAAACTTGTTGGCCAGCTTCTAGTCCGACAAATTGAATAGTCAAGATGCATAAGTTAGAAGTTAGTATACACATATAAATATTATAGTGTCATTATAATTGAATTATTAATATACAATTTATAATTTCAGGATACTTAATATCATCAGTAGTTTTCTTCCTGCTTGGCTAGATGAATATCTTCATGAATATGTTCAAGATCATCTCCGTTACCGCCCTAGACGTCCTCCGTATGCTATCCGGGATCTCCTCCGGTATCGTCTTCGTAAATGCCATGTATCTAAACTTGTTGGCCAACTTCTAGTCCGACAAATTGAATAGTCAAGATGCATAAGTTAGAAGTTAGTATACACATATAAATATTATAGTGTCATTATAATTGATTTATTAATATACAATTTATAATTTCAGGATAATTAAAATCCTCAGTAGTTTTCTTCCTGCTTGGCTAGATGAATATCTTCATGAATATGTTCAAGATCATCTCCGTTACCGCCCTAGACGTCCTCCGTATGCTATCCGGGATCTCCTCCGGTATCGTCTTCGTGAATGCCATGTATCTAAACTTGTTGGCCAGCTTCTATTCCGACAAATTGAATAGTCAAGATGCATAAGTTAGAAGTTAGTATACACATATAAATATTATAGTGTCATTATAATTGATTTATTAATATACAATTTATAATTTCAGGATAATTAAGATCATCAGTAGTTTTCTTCATGCTTGGCTAGATGAATATGTTCAAGATCATCTCCGTTACCGCCCTAGACGTCCTCCATATGCTATCCGGGATCTCATCCGGTATCGTCTTCGTGAATGCCATGTATCTAAACTTGTTTGCCAGCTTCTAGTCCGACAAATTGAATAGTCAAGATACAGAAGTTAGTATTTAATGTATACATCCATACATATATATATATATATATATATATATATATATATATATATATATACTTATATAACTATACATAGTACGTGCAATGCATACGTCATGCATGTATGTGTGTGTAATTATGTAAAATCTATATATATAAACTATTACCGGCCTTTGTCTAATTTTAATCCCCTGATGTCCTAGATTAATATACAATATGATGCAATATAGTCACAGAACTAGAAAGAAAGTTTCTCTCTAGCTCTATGAATATAGTACACATGTTAAATATTGTTATGTTGATATAATTATATTCGTATATATATTTAGTAATAGAGTGTACATGATATGCCTAAGTGTATATAAATTCGCATATATGTAAGTTATAGTATAAAATGACGACCTTGCCATTACCAATGATGCCCTCATCTTCACCCCTGATTCCTGTAATAGTCACACCTCTACCTAAAACCACCATTGGTTCAACTTACACCTATATTCAGTTGTAAATTACCTCCTACACACGATGTTTATTTATAAAGTATGCCGACCGTCATGTATAGCCATATATACATATATATATATATTTATATATATATATATATATATATATATCATGTTGCTATCCGTAATGGACCAGTCTGTACAGCTTAGCATAATGGAACGTTCCATATTATGCTAACGAACTAGATATCGGACGTCTCATTATGTAACATGTTTACTGCTTTAGGAATTAGGTTGACGCACGCACTGCGTGTGTGCCTAGGGAACGCAGGTCTCCCTGATTGGCTAAGGGATAAATCTACCACGAGATACCTTGCACCTGTGTGCACTTGTATGGTCCAGCTAGTCTATTATTCATTATATACAACTAGTTACAGTATACACATATACATATGATTGTGTCATCATAATTGATTTATATTAATATACAATTTATAATTTCAGAATAAACAAGATGATCTTCCTGCTTGGCTATGGTGAATATCTCCATGAATATGTTAAAGATCATCTCTAGGATTCGGTATCCTCTTCGTGAATTTCGTATATATATATATATATCTGGAATTATACACTGTGCTATTTAATGAACAGAAACTTCTATATTCGCATACTATATACTATATATGTATATTATAATCATATATGATCATATATGTATTCATACTTATATTATTATCATTATAAATATACCCTTGCATTCCCAGTTTATTATTATATATATTATTCACGTGTTATATCATATCCGTATTTTGTGTATTGTTCCTTGTAATAAATGAATGAATTGTTTTACGTTTCTTTTTTATTGTGTATGGGTAAAAATATACGTTCCACTAGGTGTTTATTTATGGGTAAAAATATACGTTCCACTAGGTGTTTATTAAGGGTAAAAATATACGTTCCACTAGGTGTTTAATCATGGGTAAAAATATACGTTCCACTAGGTGTTTATTAAGGGTACAAATATACGTTCCACTAGGTGTTTAATCATGGGTAAAAATATACGTTCCACTAAGTGTTATTTATGGGTAAAAATATACGTTCCACTAGATGTTTATTTATGGGTAAAATAATACGTTCCACTATTGATTTTTTGTATGTAAAAGGAAACCGTTTCACAGCTCACAAACTACCTATGATTCGACCACCTAGTGGAACATATTAATTGACCTATAATGTTACGTTGCGGCAACTAGATTCTGGTTGCTTGGGTATGTATAATGTATACATTATATATAAGCTAAATAGTAAAAACATAATTTATTGTAATAATAATGTGATATAAAGATTAATTTGACCCTTGTAGTTGATGATATGTTAAAAATTCTTCTATGTCTGGTTTAAAATTTGTTAAGTATAATCTCAAATCTCCGTTATTCATTATCTTTAAACGGTTTCTTGATTTTGTTAATATATTCATAACAGCGCTAAAACCTGTAACAACATAATATTATAATATATTCTTAAAGATAAATAATTCAATAAATCTCTTTCTACCAAATATTACGTAGGAAATTCAACCAAATACAGCTTTATATATTTCCAAATTTATGGATAAATAATTCCATACTTTATCCAAAATGAAACATAACCAATACCTTTAAATTTTGCTTTATATTCATCATTACATTGAATTTCTATTATATTATCTTATATAATTAGAAGAAAATTTGTATTTTCAGAATCGAATGGTGAAAGTAATAATGGTGGTATTTCAAGCTTAATTACATTTTCGAATCGCGTATTCATATTCTATATTAGCAAGTTAAGGTATGAAATGTATTCCAGTGTATCATGTTCATTGATACCTTGTTCATTATTCATGTCTTGTAATCAGGGAAAATGTAATAATTCATTTCTTCCTAGTTGCTGTTTATAGATTTCAACCTTTTTTATAAATGTACACATAATACTCTTTACTTTCACGAGATTTAAATTATTACCTAAATAAAATATAATATTGAATTTATATTTCACATAATATAAAACTTAATTATATATATTTTATAATATAATCCAATTATATTATACTATAATAATTATAGGGATAGATCCAAAATATTATATAAATATAATATAATAACCTTGTTAAGATTTATTATTGATATTAAAATATTCGAATATATCACTTAAATAAGCCAGATTGTATTTTATATTCTTCAGTTATCAATGCAATTCAACATAGATTGTCTCAATATGTTCCAAAATTAAAGAATATAATTCATGAAACCTTGCTAGACAGTTTCCTTTTGACAGCCATCGGACTTCAGTGTGCAATATAAGATGATTATATGTCTCGTCATTGTCATCATATAATTTTGAAAATATTCTCTCTGATAAGTTACTTCGTTTTATTTATTTACTGTTCTAATTATTATGTTTAAAGAGTGGTTTAATTTAACGTACAACTCTTTAGCTACCAAATATTTTTAGTGCACTACACAATGGATAGGAATAGTGAAAAGTTATCTTTTTTCAGATGAAATACCACCACACTAGATTTTCCTATCATCTAAGGTGCACCATCTGTAGCCAGTGATGGGAACCGATCCTTTTTTCCTGGATTGGCGATCCCGATCCCGATCCCTTATTTATTCTCTTATTCGATCCTTTTCCCAATACCGATCCTCAACTCGTTACCCGATCCTTTCCCGATCCCGATCACGATCCCGATTCCGATTCCAATCCGGATCCCGATCCCGATATTATTTATATATTTAATTAATACAATTTTATTTCATAATTCGAAACAATACATATGTAAATATAATATGTATTATAAATTGTTAATAATTATAAATAATATATATATATATATACATACCTATAGGTTATTAATATTATTATTAAGATATTTTATTATATTTCAATAATAAGTCCATTTAATTAAATGCATTTATTGAATGTATCATATGTTTATATGATATAGACTATATGATTTATAAATATATACAGTTTAATATACACTATGATATAGATGAAAGTTTCAGGTTACCGACCCCCTCCTAATACCGACCTCTCTCGTATCTCGGTAACTATAAGAGATATAAAAAAAATTATATATACATGAAATGTTAGTAATTTAATGATAAATATGAATAAGTATTTTGTTTTTAAAAATAATTAATCTTACAATTGTTATTTGTTAAAATGAAATATTCTGTTTTTACTTTTTAAATGTTTGAATAATACTTTTTTTAAATCATTGTAAATACTTTATTAATTAAAAGAAAACTTAATACTTCACATAATATTGTAGATCAATAAAATGTTTATAACTTTTATAAAAATAATTTAATTTGTATAACTATTAACCAATATATCTTAATAATAGCAACACATATTATTTTCCTATTACCGACCCCCTAAATTACCCTAATACCGACCCCATGTGATTTATTGTATCCAATCAAAATAGATCCGTATTTTACTTTAAAATATGTCGTAATTTTTGTGTTTATCATTGATATAGATTTAGGATTATTGATTCCAGTTGATTATATACATACTGATTGATAAATAAATATTAAATAATAATTTACACTACTTTAATATAATTACTATAAAGTTTAAATTTAAATTTAATATAACTATTAAAACATAAATTCAATAAAAAATAAATTGCGTGTATGTTTTAATAATTATATTTATGTATATCTACTCTTTTTATTGGATATTATAATACTACAATTATTTATACCACAATTATTTTAGGGGGTCGGTATTAGCAAGTCCACCTATAACCTCGAGGTTATAGAAGGTATTGGTATTATGCACATGTATCCGATTACCTACCCCCGGTTTATTCTTGTAAATATAATTATATATAATTTTTTAAAATAGCCATTTTATTCATTGCCATAATATTACCCTAATTAAAAAATTTCAATTAAATATATTTAATATTGAATAAGTTATTACAAATAATAATTTATGGGTCGGTAATCGGAGACTTTCCCTTGGTATATTATATACAATGATGGGCACCGATCCTTTTTTATGGATCGGCGATCCCGATCCCGATCATCTATTTATTCGCTTATGCGATCCTTTTCCCGATCCCGATCCTCCATTCATTACCCGATCCTTTGCCTATCCCGATCCCGATCCTCTATTTCTAACCCGATCCCGATCCCGATCCTGCCTAACACTGTCTGTAGCTATAGCTACCAAATTTTCTAGTGGATTGCTTTTTAAGTAAAAATAATTCTTAATTTCTTTATAAACAGTAAGTCCTTTACAATTAAGAATTAGATTGGAAACTAATAAATCTTAAATCTCATAACATAATACTAATTACTCAGAATTTCGCAATGTTTACTCATCAATTTGCATAGAGAATTGATTTTCTTTTAAATAGTCACATAATTTATTTTTAAAATTGTCACTCATTTCATAAATTGTACGCATTATAGTGTTATTACTAGAATTGTTAATAATTTTTTAACATTTTCATTTAATTATGCTGCAATTTGTTTTATTACAGGTTTTATTAAATGTTCATCTATAGTATGGTAGGTTTACTAGCCTTATCAGGATGCGCTTTCCTGAAATGGTAAATTAATCTAGAAGGCTTCATAGCATCATTGCCAAATCTTTATTGTAAATAAGACAATACGGTTTATTTTTTTTCAAAATAGATTCACTGAATCAAAATTTCAAATATTCCTCAGAATACTGACGGCATGCCAAGTGCACTTCTCCCCAAGAAACCAAATTGCAAATATCTAACGTTACGGTAACAGATATTTTTCGACAGAAATAAACTGTGATTTTGTGGTGTTTCGGTAATAGTTATTCTGCGAAGTTACATATCGGTAATTTTGAGATAGGGTTACAAACCCTGTTACAATGCGAAGTTTCAAATCTGTAATTTTGCGATAGGGTTTGTAATCTTTATATAATTAAAGAATAATTGAAAATAATTTTACAAATTGAATAGTTATTAGAAAAATAATTTATATAATTTAATACAATACAATATTATTACAAATTATTACTGATTAGGATATTATATGTAGATGTTATGAGGCTGTAAATTGGCTGTTATATAAGGCAGTTATGAGGATATTATATGATGATATATTGTTAAATTATTTAGAAATGTATACATTTAGGCTAAATGAGGAGGACAACTCTAAAAATGGTTTTATTTGGGGAAAAAAATTACACTACTTAAATACTTACTAAAACGGATTAAAAAAACCCTTCTAATTATATGCTAAGTGGTAAATAATGTAATAATAATTATAATGATAATAATAATAATGGCCTCCAGCACAGCTGAGCAACGTTAAACACATCTGAACGCAATCAGCGTCGACTGACAATATAATGTCCCAATGTTAAAGTCAGCATGACTACATTTTTACATTATATTCCTTCTGAAGGTAAATATTTTTTCCACAATCTATTAAATACACAATATAATATAAGATTGCATATGGAATAATGATACTAGCATATATCTAAGTGGGCTTCACGGAGATTTATGATAATCACGAAGGTAACAGAGACAGCTATTTTCATCTCTAAGGCTCCAAGTCATTGATTATCATTGACTGATGTAGTCTTCTCGAAGGCAACACATTACTGGATATCATTGACTGCTGTGGATTGAGTGATTTTTATTTTAGTAAATATATATATATATATATATATATAGACATCGCAGATGATATTGCATTAGTAAGTGAAGGTATCAACGAAGCACGAGAGATGCTCACTCGAGTCGAAAAATCAGCAAAATGAGTAGCAAAAAACGAAATACATGAGTTACAATACTAATCAACAGTTTGAAATCAAAGTTATAGATAGGTCAAATCTGAAAAGGGTTGAAGTACAAAAGGGGCATGGATAGACAGCAGTACAAAAGAGTTGAAAATCAGAAAAGCGCTTGCTTTGAGAATATGTCATCAAAGGAGGAATATCTGAAAATCAACTTTTAGTAGGAAACTAAAACTTAGACTCATACACACCACGTTTAATCGGTTCTGCTTTACGGATGTGATACTTGGACCCTCACAAAAACACTACTCAAACAACTTGATGGCACATATACTCGAATTCTACGAATGATATTAAATCATTCGTAAATTAAATGTACATTGGTCTCAGAAAGTTACTAACGAAGTACTGTATGGCCTATAAAAAGAATATCTACAAAGATCAGACGTCGATTCTAAAAGTTTACTGGACATTGCCTACGTATAGATGATGAAGTTGTTTCGGATCTAGTTCTTTTGGAACCTACTCATGGAACTAGAAGACGGGGAAGGCCACCAGAAAGCTTCATCAGGAATCTGGAGTGCGAAACTGGTATATCGGCGAGCGAGATGAGAGTAGCTATAATGAACCATGATGTTTGGAGAACTTTTACTGTCTGGGAAACAATAATCGCGAAATAAGCATATAATAATAAATATATAGTTGATATAGTATAAATATTTGCTAACGTAGTTGTTATCTCGAAGGTGAAAGTATATGGACTGCTGTGGTTCATCTTGAAGACGTCATGTCAATGATAATCACGGGCTGCCGTTTTCATCTAAATGGATATATAATATATATAAATAAGGTTATAAGTAAACTTATATATTTAATATAAAGTAATAGGTTTGTGTATAGTTTTTGATACATATATGTATTAGCTCTCATTATAATCTGATTGCTTTAGCATAAGAGTGGCTAAGATAATAACATAACAACAATATATACAAATGAATCATAACTGATCAACATATGACCACTTCTTTAATTACTAAATGATACTGACATGCTATATTATATGATGAAGATATATTTTATGTATTATAACAATATAACTTATAACTCTTTGACAGTGTATAGTAGTAGTTTATTTAAAAATACGGGTTCCGTTTCTAACAACCAATAACCACTTATATATTTACATATACATGTCTATAAAGAAACATACATCAAGCTTGCCAATAAAATATGATAACTAAATACAAAATATTTACCTACAATATTAGTAATTTATAAGATTAAATTACAATATAATGTCCCAATATAAAAGTTGACATGACTACATTTTCTCATTGCATTCCTTCAGGCGGAATATTTATTCCATGATCTATTAAATACACACTATAATATAATATTGCATATGGAATAATGCTACTAGCATGCATGATGGAAATGCTGGAAGGTACGTTGGCATCTAATGAGGCTTACCTTAGATTCTATGGTCATTACGAAGGCGTCACATACTGCTATTGTTATCTCTAAGGCACCATGTCATTGATTATTACGGAATGCTGCTGTCATCGTGAAGGCGATACAGCACTAAATACCATGGCCTGCTGTTGATGAATTAAGTTTATATTTAATCAAATATATAATTGAAAGTATAAATATTTGCTAACATTATATCATCTCAAGTGAAAGGTCATGAACTGATGTTGTCATCTCTAAGTTACCCTGTCATTGATTAGCACATACTGCTGTTGGTGTATTGATTTTTTATTTAATAAAATATATAGTGAAAGTTGTAGTATTTATGATATTGAATATGAGTTAATATAGCCTACTATACATATATACGTGACTAACCTTATCTGGAAGTACCGTATCTCGTATCGTGTATTATGATCGATAATATATATATATATATATAATTAGATATAGGTGTTTATTAGTCGTGCATTAATTAGTAAGTAAGTCTCGTAAGTTATTTGTAATGGGCGTGGCTTAGTCACGCTATATATGTATAGTAGGCGTATTCAATATTACTACAAAAGTATAAATATTTGCTAACGTTATTTTCATCTCAAGTGAAAGGTCATAGGCTGATGTTGTCACCTCTAAGGCACCCGTCATTGATAATAACAGATTACTGTTGATGTATTGATTTTTTATTTAATAAAATATATAGTGAAAGTATAAATATTTTCTAACGTTATTGTTATCTCGAAATAGAAATGTTACGGAAAGATATTGTCATCTCTAAGCTGGTATCATAGAAGGCGGACACATCTTCTGGGTTAATATCAAAGGTGTTACGTCACTGAATATCATGGACTGCTGTTGAATGATTTATTATTTTAAGCAAATATATCTATATACGACTATAGTCGAAATATATAGTAGAAATAATCATAAGTATAAAGTAGTAATATTTTCTAACTATTTGTTATCTCGAATGCGAAAGTATATGGACTGCTCTTGTTCATCTTGAAGGTGTCATGTCAATGATAATCAAGGATTGCTGTTGTAATATAGATGGATGTATAATATATAAATAAGATTATAAGTAAACTTATATATTTAATATAAATTAATAAGTAAATCTATAAATAGATAAAATAAAAACTTTAATTAGAGTTTAGAGTTTTTGATATATATTTATATGTATAGCTCTGGTTATAATCTGTTTGAATTAACGTAGAGTAGCTTTGAAAGTAATAAAATAAAATAAATATATATATATTTATATATACATATGAATGATATAACTGATGAAAATATGACCACTTCTGTAATTTCTAAATGACACTGTAGCCGTTGATTTCAAAATGCGGGTTGTATTTCTAACAACCTATATTCACATATGTTTATAAACAGAACATAAGTCAAGCTATCAAAAAAAATAAGATAGATAAATACAAAATGTTAACTACATTATTTTATTATTGAATAAGTAATTTATAGGATAATCACTACCAATATACTGGTTCTAGCCATAAACATAGTCATACCCACATCTTCCACACTTTGAAATCATAGGCTACATTGCTAGAATAAATATACTATATTTAATATAAACAATGTCATAAGAATATGCATTTTGTAATATGAATTTACTGACTGTAAAACACAAATATATAGTTGGTAATATAAATGTAAATACTACGTCATATGAATATATCATAAAAGTAATTATACCTATATAATATAGGAGAATAAAAATAGGATTTTAGCACAAATATGTATGATAAAATATATAAACATATTTAATATTAAATATTGTACTTCAAATTATCAATAAATTATAAAATAAATATATATATACATATAAATAGTCTATTAGATACTTATATATTTACTATAGTAATATAATACTATATTATATAATCACTATATAATTTAATAGTGTATTACATATGGATACCCATGATCTCGTACGAAGTGATCATGATTTCATCAATATTGGTTATCTTTCGCAATGTTAATTTATATAATTATTTATAAATAGTACATTATTGGACACAAAATCATCAAACCAAATTAAAATACTCCAAACGTGATCACTGATTACCTTACATATTATATAGTATATAATATATGTTAATTAATATTAATATTTAAAATAGAATCGGGTGAGTGCACTAAATAACAAAAGTTACGGTTTTAAATAGATCGCGAAATTTGGTATACATTTTATATTTTCATAATTATTATACTTTCAAAGTAACTTTGATATAAATATAGTAGGTATAATCATTATACTAATCATAGTATACTATAATGAATAAAATATAATACAAATTAATAGAATATATATTTCTACTATTAAATATATTTAATATAATATAATATAATATTATTATAATAATTATATAATATAATATATGTAAAATAATAATATTTATGAACAAATAAAATGTATACGCAATTTAGTGATATATTTAGAATCATCTCTTTCGTTTTTTAAAGCTCTTACGCGATTCTAATTTTAAATATATACTTCTACAACTCTGACAACACAAGTTATACATGTATAACGTAATTAAGTTTATTATAAATAATTACATTATGTAATACATATGCATAAATAAATAAAAATATTGACTATAATATAGCTAGGAATATAGACCTATAGACTATAGTATAGTATAGTACTACTTGACTATTATAATTAAATTAAATTTAATATTATGATAATGATTATCGATATTGTTAAAAGGGATACAGGAGAAGCAGGCCACCGATATATTTAAAAGTTCAAGTTGGGCGGTTTTACTAATATATAAGAGCCGTCCATCGATATCAATATATGTCAGTCGTGTAAATATGTTACGCTTGATTTCACACGCTAAAATATGCCATACGAGTAACATACGTACGGCGTACACTGCTTATGTGTATTATCATATTAACACAAATACACAAATATATATTATATATATGTATATATATATATTATAATATGTATAATAATATAATCCATCGATATGTTATCCGTTATAGTAACTGTACAATTAAATATTTATTAATAAATTTGAATTTTAATTAAATTTTAATTTATACTATTAGAAAGTATTTGAATATAATTATAATATGTTACGTACACATGAGATCGATATAGTTTTAGAATGTCCGTTTAATTTCAAGTATAACCAATATATTATATATGTATAATAATATAATCCATCGATATTTTATTCGTTATAGTAACTGTTATAGTACCGTATAATGTCTAATAGTATAAATTCAAATTTAATTCAAATTCAAATTTATTAACAAATATTTAATTGTACAGTTACTATAACGGATAACATATCGATGGATTATATTATTATACATATAATTATAATATATATATATATATATATATATATATATATATATATATATATATATAATATGTATTTGTGTTAATATGATAATACACATACGCAGTGTACGCCGTACGTATGTTACTCGTATGGAATATTTGAGGGTGTGAAAGCAAGCGTATATTATATTAGTGGGACCGCCCAACTTGAAATCTTAAGTATATCGGCGGCCTACTTCTCCAGTCACCGTTAAAAGTTTCAACCTTGGGTTTCAACATTAAACCGAACGTTTTAATAATTATGATAAAATAAAGTTAATAAATTATTTAGTAAATACAATTAAAATAATTATTATTTTATGAAGTATATTAAATATCGTATTATAATTTATAATACGATTGTTATAATGTAACATTATAACATTATTAAATGTTATAATTTATAATAAATTATTATTAAATAATACGATATTTAATATCCTTCATAAAATAATAATTATTTTAATTGTATTTACTAAATAATTTAGTTATAAATATAATGTATATATTATATATTTATATATATATATATATATATATATATATATATATATATATATATATTCTATGAGTTATTTAATTATGATAATACACTTTATTTTATTATAATAATTATTAAAACGTTCGGTTTCATGTTGAAACTTTTAATAATTATAAATAAATTTATTTTTAAATAACTAAAATACTAAACTAATATATAGTTACAACGGTATATATATATACAATATATTAATATATAATATAATATTATGTCTACTTACTATTTTATTGAGCCACTTTATTGTATTAGAAATTGAATTCAATGGTATAGGAAAACTTTAAATTACAATTTAAATTTTAAATTATATAATAATATAGTGTTGATAATCTTTGTATATTACAGAATACAGTATACAAACAGAATTATTTAAATGTATAGATCTGTATTTTACATTGTAAACTATAAATCTATGGTGAAACACTTCTTATGCTATCTATTAGTGATCTAAAACGAGCCGAGTTTTTCGAGTCGAGTCGAGTTTGATATTGGCTCGAACGAGCCGAGCCAGTAATATATCTCGAATATGTTTATTATTTTTGGAATTTTAAAGAATTCGCTACATTTATAAAAATTAAATTAAATTGTATAAATTTTATCAAATAGATTATTTTATAAACGATGTCAAGTAACAATCATTAATATGTATAACTTGTTTATAAACTAAGCAAATACATTTAATTTATAATAATATATTAGTTAAATGTCTATAAAATGACTTTTGAACTATACAATTATATTAAAATTTAATAAATATTGTATATAGTATTTACTAAATACGGAAATATAATATTATAATATTATTTCTTATATAAGTTTGATTTATATATATAATCTTTATATTATAATATAAGCAAAGTAATTGAATTTATAATAATATATTAGTTAAATATCTATAAAAAATATTTTTCAACATTTTGTTAAATATATTTTGAAATATTTATTATATTTTAAAAATATTATTCGATATTTAAAAAAATATATTTTGTAATATTTTTTAATATTTTTGGAATTTTTTTTATATTTTTCCTCTAATTTTTGAAATATTATTTTAATATATAAATATTATATTTTTTATATTATTTTTTGAAATTTTTTTAAAAATATATTTTGACATATTTTTTGTATTTTTAAATTATTTGTCTACATTTGTTTGTATTTTAGCTAAAATTGATTTAATTGTATATACTAGCAATGTAGAATCATGAATAGCTATACTTAATAAATAATAGATAGTCAAACAATCAAAAACTGAGCAATGACCGGTTGGGTATGACTATTATTTACTATTTGAAGCTTTCGAAATGAATATATTCACTATTTGAAACTTTCGAAATGAATAATTTTCATTTTTTAACCTTCGAAATGAATAATTTTAATATTTGAAAACTTCGATTACATAATTTAACAAAAATAATACTATTTGAAACCTTCGAAATGTATATAATTACTATTCGAAAACTTCGAATGAGTGAACAATCTGAAAATGTCCAACATACTAGTGTACTGATACAATACTGATACTTAACAAAATTATTTATGATACTGATACGATACTGATACTTTGATTTTTTGAATTGATACGATACCGATACTTATATTTTTTGAATTGAATGATACTGATACAATGAAATGAGGGTCCGGTTACAACACTAATATGTCGTATTGTATCTGTTATTCTTGGGATTCTGCCGTACAACTCCTTATTTGTAACGTGATCTCTCCATAACTTGTTAAGCGCACCATGCATGTATATACTTTGTACATACACATCAACTTTATTCTCTAATATTGAGGTTAGAGCCATTCGAAGCGACAAAGTAGGATGTTTCAGATGTTTCGCAACATATATGTTGGATTCGGTTCGAAGCGACACTAGTATGATTCGAATGATTCGAATCATATATTTTGGATTCGGTTCGAAGCGACAATTTAGGATGATTCGAATGATTCGAATCATATATTTTGGATGTTTCAGTTGTTTCGAAGCAGGGAATTTTGGCTCATTTTAGATCACTACTATCTATGTATATATATATCCATATATTTATGGTTTATAGTTTAAAAATATATGTATACTAGCCGTACCCGACTGTTTTTATAAAATGTATGTAGTATACTATGAGGATATTACCATAATGCTGTTATGAGACTATTATGAGTCTGTTTTTATATAATTTATGAGGACATTATCATAATGTTGTTATGAGTCTATTATGAGGCTATTTTTGTTCGTAAGATCCTATTATATTATTATAATGTTCGTATATCCTATTATTAATGCGATCACTCGGCTGGCTTAAGTTTAGATATCTCTGCAGGTACAGACTACTATGCATCACCCATAAGGTGATACATCTTAGATCTCCCGAGTACCTAGCTGACTTGATCAGTATGCATACCCTTAGTCGAGCTAGCAGGAAATGTCACACGATGAAAATTGTGCAACGCTCGACTATCTCTGCTCACTCTGAATCTGCTTTCTCTGTGGTAGCTCCAAAATACTGGAATTCTCTACCATATGACATTAGGTGTTTGAAATCCTTGTCACTATTTAAATGTAAACTCTCCAGGCACCTATTAACATTGTAACCTACCCTCCCTTTTCCATTATTTTTATTGTACTTTATTTATTTTATTTTTGTTTCCTTCTCATGACGCCCATAACCACCACGTGATTTTGTAGTCAATAAAATATTTAAAAATAAAAATTATGAGGCAGGTATGAAGCTGTAATTTAAGAATATGCTTTTTAAGGCTGTTATGTTGTTATGAGGATGTTATGAAGCTGTTAATGTTTGCTGGGTATATATATTGATGTGATTATCAAGAATAACTCGTGTAACCTGATAACAATATAATTCGTTACAACTAATTATATTTTATAATATTATATATATATAATATAGACTTATAATATGATTTGTAACCATATATAAATAAGGGTTACGAGTCTAATAGGGTTTGTAACCATATGTTACACCGCCTATAATACTTCTGATAAGATCTGTAACAATATATAAATAAGGGTTACGAGTCTAATAGGACTCATTAACCATTAACCATTAATGGTTATGCGAATTCCACTTTTGGTTTCTTGGGTTCTTGTTAGGCATACTTATTAAATAAAATATCTATAATTAGTTATTGTATTATTATATGGGGGATCTGCCAAGTAGCAACAATAAAATAATAAACTAAAAAATATGTGGCTGGCGAAAGATATATAGAAAGTAAATCATTAGCTAAGTTACTAAATATAAAATAGGTTCGGGATTGACAAAGATTCGGGTAATGAATTAAGGATCGGGATCGTGAAAAGGATCGCATAAGAGACTAAATAGAGGACCGGGATCTAGATCGCCGTTCCAGAAAAAAGAATCGGTACTCATCATTGATAGTAGATAGTATATAGGGGAAAGTAACCTAATACGAACACTTTAACAATAAATGGTCTTAACATTCCATGACTTATTATTTTTATTTAAAAATTACAATATATTAATATTATATGATTATAGATAATATTGTGATTTTAAAATAGTATTTATATTTTAATTCCGTAGATAACGGGAGTGTCCGTATTCGTTACCCATTTCCGAATACATACACCCTATATACCACTAGATAAACTATATAGTATTGATGAATCAATCAGACAACTTACAATTATATTATTTATAATTGATTTTATGAACAATTTATTCTAATTAAATTAGTTAATAATTTATTTATTTTTATTATTATTTAAATTAATAATACAATTAAAGTATCTAAATAATAAAATTTAGATTTAGCTTTATTGGCGGTATTGGAATAATATCGTAAGCGATTTTTATGAAAATCAGAATAGTTCATATACTGCGCGCCTATTGGTTATAGGGTGTCCGTATTAAGACAGTTATAGTGTCAACATTAGGGACTTATATGACATCTAGATATATGCGTATAACTTAATGAATATTTTATAACAAATATAGAAATTATATATATAATTTTATAATGTTTTATTTTTTAATAATATATTGTTATATTTAATATCAATACATTTGTATATTCATGAGGTTTTAAGATGAGATTTTTTTTCATATATTTAAAAACGTAATAAAAAAATCAGTTTATTGTATATATCAGCTATATTTTGTATAATTAAAAAATAAAAAAATACTTTTTTAGACTATTTATATAATTAATAATATTTTATTCATTAAAAATGTTGTTGTAGGATTTATGGTTTTTGGAATATCAATAGTGACCGTATTCGGGCACTGTCCGTATTCGGTTACTTTCCCATAATTAGGGATAATTATTATGATAGACAAATATAAACTCTAATAATATGATACATATCAATACATTTTATTAAATAATTTAAATAATTAAAAAAAGCACGGTATAGTTTCAGTCCGACTCGATTCGAGCCATACTCTTGCTCGACTCGACTCGTTTGAATAACTAATATATATATACGTATATATATTTAATTTAAATAAAAACTATATGTACTTTATCTTATTATAAAATAATAAAATTTAAAATTTATACATAATACAATTTTATTTATTATAGAAATAACAAATAAATTATAAAAATATAAAATTTATAAAAATAATCATTATTATTATTATGGATATTACATATATGCATTATTTATATTTTATTTTATTATATATTATACATATAGGATGTCATCTATACCATATCGATATCAAGGAAACAAAAAGGTAATTTATTATTAATTTATAACTTTATATAATAGTAGGGATGTCAGAAACCTATCTTGTGGCGGAAGATAGGCACCCACGACATAGGATTTGGTGGACCCTTTACGTAAAATCTGAAACCTCATAAAGTAATTTGATACATATATTTATATATCTTAGTGATATATATCTATATTCATGAGCCTATAACCTACAACCTACAACCTACAATTATCAGTACACTAGTATGTTGGACATTTTCAGATTGTTCACTCATTCGAAGTTTTCGAATAGTAATTATATACATTTCGAAGGTTTCAAATAGTATTATTTTTGTTAAATTATGTAATCGAAGTTTTCAAATATTAAAATTATTCATTTCGAAGGTTAAAAAATGAAAATTATTCATTTCGAAAGTTTCAAATAGTGAATATATTCATTTCGAAAGCTTCAAATAGTAAATAATAGTCATACCCAACCGGTCATTGCTCAGTTTTTGATTGTTTGTCTATCTATTATTTATTAAGTATAGCTATTCATGATTCTACATTGCTAGTATATACAATTAAATCAATTTTAGCTAAAATACAAACAAATGTAGACAAATAATTTAAAAATACAATAAATATGTCAAAATATATTTTAAAAAAAATTTCAAAAAATAATATAAAAAATATAATATTTATATATTAAAATAATATTTCAAAAATTAGAGGAAAAATATAAAAAAAATTCAAAAAATATAAAAAAATATTACAAAATATATTTTTTTAAATATCGAATAATATTTTTAAAATATAATAAATATTTCAAAATATATTTAACAAAATGTTGAAAAATATTTTTTATAGATATTTAACTAATATATTATTATAAATTCAATTACTTTGCTCATATTATAATATAAAGATTATATATATAAATCAAACTTATATAAGAAATAATATTATAATATTATATTTCCGTATTTAGTAAATACTATATACAATATTTATTAAATTTGAATATAATTGTATAGTTCAAAAGTCATTTTTTATAGACATTTAACTAATATGTTATTATCAATTAAATGTATTTGCTTAGTTTATAAACAAGTTATACATATTAGTGATTGTTACTTGACATCGTTTATAAAATAATCCATTTGATAAAATATTTATACAATTTAATTTAATTTTTATAAATGTAGCGAATTCTTTAAAATTCCAAAGATAATAAACATATTCGAGCTATATTACTGGCTCGGCTCGTTCGAGCCAATATCAAACTCGACTCGACTCGAAAAACTCGGCTCGTTTTAGATCACTAGTACGTATATATATATACGATACTTTTAATTACGAATAATATTATTAACAAAATCATAATATTATAAATTATAAATTATATTTTCAGTACTTATAAATTATAAATATATATATATATATATATATATATATATATAAATATATTTATATTGATATACAAATAATTGTTTTAACTGATATAACATTATATAACTATTCTATTATTTACTATAATTTACTACAGTTTTTTAGGTTTACTGTATATCTTATTATTAACATTTCAGTATAAGTAATTTATAATTTATTTACTTAATATCCTGAATGAACATCTTCAATAATATATATTCTATTCTAATTTTATATAATAGAATGATTTTGATATGTACTTTGTTGATTGTTTAATAATGTTGATTATTTTAATTTTATTACTCTTCAACTTATATTAATCGAAAGGTAGAATATATGATATTATCATGATATGGGATCCTACAAAGGAATGACCAAACTGTGTATTAGTAATTGGAGTGGAATATTTAATTATATTATATTTGTTAAGCTTTGTTATATTATCTCTGCCATGTCAATTTATTATATATATTTATTTAGTCTGATACTATATTTTTGAATTCTCAATATTCGTTTTCAACTGCTGTATCATTCAGTAGTAATACAAATGGCAAATCGTTATTTTCAACAATAGAATACATAATAATATAACACTTCATATCATCAAATAACTGATATTACTTGATTTTAATAGTCTATTTTATGTTACAATATCATTTAAAGAATGAATAAATGGTTTTATAATTATACTATTTTTATTTATATCTTTTTAAAAACCACATACCCTATAATATAATTCATATGTTATCATCGCCATACTTTTCCGAATTTATCCTGCATGCTTAAATACATAAATGAGTATAACTAAATATACATAAATACGTATGCATTAAACTTATATCAAAACTAACTTATTAACACGAATTCAATTGAATTTAATATTAACGTAGTATACTATTATTCACTAATATACAACTTAATTTATAACCTATTAATATTCATTAATCAAATACAGAAATCTATTAACATATTTTACATAGGTATTGAAATTATACTATATTTTGTATTTTTAGTATAATTTTAATTATATTTACAAAAATAAACAGGGGAGTCGATAGTCGGATATATGTGCCTAATACCGACCCCTTCTCCTATTACCGACCCCTAAAATAATCGTGGTATAAATAATTGTAGTATTATATTATCCAATAAAAATAGTAGATATACTTAAATATGATTAATTATAACATGCACGCAATTTATTTATTATTTAATTTATGTTTTAATAGTAATATTAAATTTAAATTTAAAATTTATAGTAATTATATTAAAATAGTGTATATTATTATTTATTATTTATATATGGTATATATTTATATATAATATATATCAATGATACAAAAACAACTTACGACATAATTTAAAGTAATTACTTTTAATTACGTATTTTAAAATACGGATCTATTTTTATTGATATTATAAATCACATGTAGTCGGTATTAGGGTAATTTAGGGGGTCGGTATTAGGAAAATCATATTGGTTGCTATAATTAAGATATATTGGTTAATAGTTATTCAAATTAAATATATTTATAATTTTTATAAATATTTTATTGATCTAATATATTATGTGCAGTATTGAGTTTTCTTTTAATTTTTCTTTTAAAATATTTAAATTGTAAAAACAGAATATTACATTTTATCAAATAATAATTGTAGGATTGAATATTTATAAAAACAAAATACTTATTTATATTTATCATTAAAGTACTGTTAAAAACAGTTTATATATATAACATTTTTTGATATCTCTTATAGTTACTGAGATACGAGAGGTGGTCGGTATTAGTATGGGGGTCGGTAATCGGAGACTTTCCCCTATTATCAAAGTATACGATATATTCTATAACTTATTAAATAATCTTTATTTAATACCTTACAAAATATGTATTAAGATGATGTTATAATCTTTAAAAAAAATCTTTCCTACGGCGTAAAAAAACTTTTTAATTCCTAACTTTCTTTATAAAAAATATTAAATTATTACATTCCGAATTGTATTTTCTTTGTTGAAATCTATGCATTTTATACTAGATAAACTTATTTATACTGTACTATTGTAATATTATTATTACTATATGGTTATAATAAAAAGCGTGATTTTACTTATGTGTCTAGTTTTAAGTATGCCCTTAAAGTTAATATTGGTGTATTTCTATCAATATATTAAGCATACATATCTATATGACAGCTGTAAATTGAGTATAAATAAAATAGAAAAAATATAAAATATATATTAAAAATATATGATGAGATATGTTTAATAACTAACATAAATTATAAAAGTTTGAATTTATGTGATTATAAATAGTTAAAATGAATTTGATCAATGGGTTATTATAAAAGTTTGAATTGAAATAATTATAAATAATTTAAATGGATTTGATCATAACAGTTTTAAATGAGAAGATTATAATACAAGCTTATATTATTAATATAAGTTTAATTAATATATAATATTAAATAATACGATTAATTATAATTTACAAAGTTTGATATTGTATTTCAATATTAATTACATTATAATTTATATATTTTAATTCAGCATGATTATTAAATATATAATATTAAATAATACGATTAATTATAATTTAGAAAATGTAATAGGAATAACTGAAAATTTAGAAACAATAAATAAAATAATGACAAAAACTACAAAAATGCCAGGTAAGTATAACTTATATATTAACTATACTAATATATAAATACATATACTATAAATATAATAATTAAAATTAAAGAAATTAGAGTTATACGAATATTTATGTTTACAGGTAGTTCAGACGAAGAAGACGACGATGACAAAGTTAATACCCTTAATAGGTACTTGTTCGAGTTTATAGCTTACATGTCAGTTCTCGGTGTAATCATATACTATGCATTGTGTGATCTGCTATATCATGTACCTATAGATCACTATAGAGTAGCCAAAACTATCCCGTCTACAAATTAATATATCAGGGAGAGTACATATAAAGTTGAAACTGTACAAGAGAATCTAATATTATGATTAGGTAATTAATACCGAGTATACCATGATTTGTTTTATTATTTATATTAATTATTGAATAATACTATTCGATTATAATATTTTAGTTTATATGGAATAGGTAATGATATATGTACTATATATAGGTCTATAGACATTTATAAAGTAACGTGAATACCTAGATATGGTTTGTATAGCTATTGGTTTATGATTATTAATGCGTGATGGCTATTTAAAGATATATGTGAATAAATGCAGTGTGTATATCTCGAATGCGATCAGAGTTGATAACTATTACGACCAACATCACAATGGGTATAGCATACTACAATGTAATAACTAACATACCCATGTATTCATGTCGGATAATGAGTGTAGCATGAGAGGTATCAACATATTCGGAATCTAGTTATGATGATAGTTACGATCAATTCACAAACCGATTATCTACATGTGATACAGAGTTAAGTAGGCCAATGCAGGAGATATATATTATGTCATTGTAGTTATGGGAATACTGAATAAATATAGCTTATCTAGAAGTTGTTTTTGTAGTATGTTATTTGTATGTTATTAGATTTCTTTTGAGATAGGTTTAAATCTAGATAAATACTTGTAACTCGGAAACTCCCGAAATAAGAATTACAAGCAGTGATGAGCAGGATCGTGACCCTGGATCGGCGATACGATCCGGATAGGAATTAACAAAGGATAGGGTAATGAATTAAGGATCGGGATCGTGAAAAGGATCGCATAATCGACTAAATAGAGGACCGGGATCGAGATCGCCGTTCTAGAAAAAATAATCGGTACTCATCATTTATAGTATACTTTGCCCGCGGGTAAAGAAAACTTGGACGGCCACGTAAGACGTACAGTGTACGTCGTACACTGCGCAACTTAGATACGACAACGATCAGCACAGATTAATTCATGTTAAGTTAACTTAATACGGCGATGGTAAACAGAGATGAATGTAGAAAACGTATCATGCTATGCCGAGCTAATATATATATAAAAATTATAATGGATATATGGTGTACACCGAAAATACTCTAAAATAATATGCTATCTGATTTGAGTTTTCAAATCCATTGATTTAGGTTTGATTTAAATCTATATTAAATATGGTACATGTATTTTAATTTGGGTTTGGATTCAAATAACCATCTTATTAACATTTATTTTTATTAAATGTGACAACATTTCGTAACAAATTAGACTATTTTCCGATATATACATAGTATAATATAAAATAAAACATAAATTTATATATATATTATTTATTTGGAAATTATAACAAATTAATTTTAAAGGATATCTTCTCTTTCTTGAGAATTCATATTTTGTGATGATTCTAAAATAATAGTATATATGACTAATTATATTAAAACTTAATATTATAATATTATAATAACGTATATAAAATTAATATATATATATATTAAAAATATATACTTGAGGGGTTTCACGGTCTTTAAAAAAAAATATTATTTGAAAAATAGATTACTGTATGTATACAATATATCATATTTTAAAAAGATATATAAAGCATAAAAAACATAATTTTATAACACTACCTATTTCTAATAAAATAATGATTAAAAAAATGGCGAAAAAATTACTGTTTACATATATTATTACACTGTTTTTCAATAAGTTATATAGATGTATTTTATGTCAATATCATGAAAAATTATACAAGTTATATAAATATAATATTAAAATTGTAAGAATTAGCTAAAATAACTTTTACCATAATAATAAGATTCAAAAAGCAGATAAATAATATAGTCAATTTTTAACATAAATTATCTCAGAATATTTGTTTTTTTTAATGAAAATTGCTATTTCTCAGTAATTAATTAGCTAAACTTAGTCACATTTTCGCAGTATGGTTAGTATTATATGTATATTATAGCTATAGAAAATATTTGTGATTAGATATAGAATTGATAAATAATTAAATTAATAATTAAATTTAAAATATAAATATTTAATTTTTGATATATTTTTAACTTTTTTAAAATGCTGATATTTTCAAAACTAATAGTCTAATCATTTAAAAATTCTATAGAACAACACAAGCAACCAGAATATAGTTGCCGCAACGTAACATTATAGGTCAAATAATATGTTCCACTAGGTGGTCGAATCATAGGTAGTTTGTGAGCAGAGAAACGGTTTCCTTTTACATACAAAAAATCAATAGTGGAACGTATTATTTTACCCATAAATAAACACCTAGTGGAACGTATATTTTTACCCATAAATAACACTTAGTGGAACGTATATTTTTACCCATGATTAAACACCTAGTGGAACGTATATTTTTACCCTTAATAAACACCTAGTGGAACGTATATTTTTACCCATGATTAAACACCTAGTGGAACGTATATTTTTACCCTTAATAAACACCTAGTGGAACGTATATTTGTACCCATAAATAAACACCTAGTGGAACGTATATTTTTACCCATACACAATAAAAAAGAAACGTAAAACAATTCATTCATTTATTACAAAGAACAATACACAAAATACGGATATGATATAACACGTGAATAATATATATAATAATAAACTGGGAATGCAAGGGTATATTTATAATGATAATAATATAAGTATGTATACATATATGATCATATATGATTATAATATACATATATAGTATATAGTATGCGAATATAGAAGTTTCTGTTCATTAAATAGCACAGTGTATAATTCCAGATATATATATATATATATACGAAATTCACGAAGACGATACCGGATCCTAGAGATGATCTTTAACATATTCATGGAGATATTCACCATAGCCAAGCAGGAAGATCATCTTGTTTATCCTGAAATTATAAATTGTATATTAATAAACAATTATCATGACACTATAATATTTATATGTGTATACTAACTTCTAACTTCTGCATCTTGACTATTCAATTTGTCGGACTAGAAGCTGGCCAACATGTTTAGATACATGGCATTCACGAAGACGATACCGGAGGCGATCCCGGATAGCATACTGAGGACGTTAGACAACCGGAGGCCTCCCGGATAACATAAATGATATAAATTAAAGTTGAGTACCTCTGCATTTTCCGTTCTATTCCAATATTATAGAAAGCATTCCCTCATAGTAAGATAGTACTAACTTGTTATGTATATATCAGAATAGTTATATTAATTTTATCATAGTAACATATATAAATTACCATACTTATGTTCATATAATATATTATAATATTAATAAAAAAATATATTTAGAATAATATTGGCCAACATGATTCTTTTGAAGAGTTGTATAATGGTATTCCATCTATATTCATAGATAAATTAATTAATTCTGAATGATTTGAATAATAATTTAAAATATTATCTTTTATTTGATCAATTAAACTAATGTGATAATAATGCATTTTTGATATTTCTTTGATTTAAATATTTCTAGGTGTACTTAATAAAGTTCTTGCACTACATGGTAAATTATGTATATGGTTACGTTTAAAAAAATTCAGGATACAATTTATTTGATAAGATTCATCGAACATTTTAAAACAGTGTCAATGAAATCTTCTTAAAATGAGTTAATATTATCTAATGATGAATCTGAAGATGTATATATATTTTCTTGTTCTGAACTATTATAATTCAAACTGCCAAGATCATCTGAATAATCACTATTTTGAATATCATCATCACTATTTTCTATATTGTCATGATTAGTTTCTTGTGGAATAACATGAGAATGTAAGTTATATGTTTGATTTGATTTTTCTACATTACGCTTAGCAAACATATAATCTGCGTGTCGACGTTTTCGATTCATATACATGTTGAAATATCTGTATCAGACATTTTAAATCGTTTTAAACAAAGAATAAAAAACGAAAAAAAAAAAAACATAAATTTATACATATATTTATTTAAGTTTATATTTATTTAATTGTTAATATTTATATTTATTAAAATTTTAAAACGTATAAAAATATAATGTTATTATTATAATAATAAAGTAAAATTAGATTTTTTTATGATTTTAGTGAAAATAGCGTTTTCCTATATATTTACATGTAAATATGGGCGTTATTTTTGATGAAACTAGGATGCCCTTAAAGAATATTGTTAAACATTTTTCAAAGTTTTAAAATATATTTTATTTACAATAATTAAGTGGCTGTATACTGGTATATAGTGATACTTAATACATCGTATATATATATATATATATATATATATATATATATATATATATATGTATATTAATGCTGTATAATTTAAAATACTAACTAATAATTATTAAGATAATATATAATTAATAATTATTAATATATAATTAAGTGTTATTAATTAATAATATGTATTGATAAATAATTATTAATTTGTAAATTATAATTGAATAATTATTAGAATAATATATAAATAATAATTAATAATATACAATTAATTATTATTACTTAATAATTATAATTGAATAATAGTATACATAGTATAATATTTATTTGTATATTATATACTTAATATACCATATATGGTTACACGCATATCTGTGTATATACGACGTACAGTGTACGTCATACACTGTACACATGTTTTTATATGTGAATATAAATGCATAGTAATCAAGCAAGCATTGTATAATTATAATCCCTTGCTGACCTAGATTACTGTGTGCATAGTAAATTATCTTATGAGCATTATTCATGTTTCGTGAGTCATAAGTTAAATATAATAATATTCACCTAATTTAACGCGTAATAATTATTAGAATAATATATAAATAATAATTACTAATATACAATTAATTATTATTAATTAATAATAAGTATTGATAAATAATTATTAATTGGTAAATTATAATTGAATAATTATTAAAATAATATATAATTAGTAAATTATAATTGAATAATTATTAAAATAATATATAATTAATAATTAATAATATACAATTAATTAGTATTACTTAGTAATAATTATTGATAAATAATTATTAATTAATAAATTAGAATTGAATAATTATTAAAATAATATATAATTAATTGTTATTAGTTAATAATAAGTATTGATAAATAATTATTAATTAGTAAATTAAAATTGAATAATTATTAAAATAATATGTAATTAATTATTCATTATTAATATACAATTAATTGTTATTAATTAATAATAAGTATTGATAAAGAATTAATAATCTGTAAATAAGAATTGAATAATTATTAAATTAATATATAATTAATAATTTATAATATAAAATTAATTGTTATTAATTAATAATAAGTATTGATAAATAATTATTAATTAATAATTATTAATATATAATTTATTTTTATTAGTTAATAATAAGTATTGATAAATAATTATTAATTAGTAAATTAAAATTGAATAATTATTAAAATAATATATAATTAATTGTTAATTAATAATAAGTATTGATATATATTTATTAAAATAATATATATAAAATAATAAGTATTGATAAATAATTATTAATGAGTACATTAGAATTGAATAATTAATAATTATTAAAATACTATGTAATTAATAATTAATAATTTTACAGCACTAATGTATATATATACCCAGGAAACCAAATATGGTTTTTTACGTTGCATTTGGTTGAATTACGTTGCAAAAGTTAATAAATATGTTTATTGTGCAACTTCACATGAAAAATATAATTATTTATAAATATATTTATAAAATGTTGGTTGCATTTAAACATAAAATATAGTTAAAAAAATTGTAATCAATTTATTTATAAATACGTTGAAAAATGTAGTTAAATACTATTTATCTGCAACTATAAATACATTTCTTATAATTGAATGATAACATTTTGGTTGCATTTAAACATAAAATATAGTTAAAAAAACTGTAATAAATTTATTAATAAATATGTTGAATAATATAGGTAAATACTATTTATCTGCAACTATAAATACATATCATATAATTGAATAATAGAATCTATATATATATATGTATCATGGGTATATCACCTATATGTATCATATGTAATTGTAATATTATAATTAATAGTATGAAACATATTAATATAAATTATATTATTATTTAATGGTCCTAAATAATATTTACTTATTATAGTATATTAAAGTATTGTTATAGTATTATATTAATATAATATAGGAATTCCTATATTATATTATTATAATATTTATAATAACCCAGCATCATAATAGCAACATAATAGCAACATAATAGCATATATAATAACCTCAAGTGTTTACATTGTGCTATTATGCTGTATTATGTTGCCATTAAAAGTCTATTATGCTGTTATTAATTTGTAATGCTATTATGATGCTATTATGTTGCCATTAAATGTATATTATGCTGCTATTATTTTGCTATTATAATAATAACAACATAATAGCAACATAATATCATTAAAAATTAATATTAATATTATTAATTTATTTAGAAAAATAAATTATTTAAATATATTAAAATAATATATATATATGAATTAATAATATTAATATTATTTGAATAATTATTAATTTATAAATTATATAATTAATTAATTATATAATTTATAAATTAATAAATATATAAATATATAAATATTAAAAATATAAAAATGTTATGCAACGGTGGGGATTCGAACCTAGACTTTTTGACAAAATGTATTATAATACATCACGCTAGATCTCCTGGCCAAATCACTATTTTTTATTTATATAAATATACGTATAATTTAAATATGTGGGATATAATTATAGAGAAAAGTGGATGTAGATATAAATTGGTAAATAATTATATAATATTATTCATTTTTTAATCTAATATAATTCATAATATAAATTTGTACCTATTATGGTGTTACCTTATTATGCAATTGTCATTTAAATTAATAATAATGTGTATATATTTGTTCTGAAGTAATTAAGTATACTTACATGTATTACATGTAGGTATGTCAACAGTATGTCAATTTGACATAATCATCATGATGATGTAAGCTTACATGGTTACATTATGCTATTATGCTGTATTTCAAGTAGAACACATATATTATATAGGTATATGTATAATAATATAATCCATCGATATTTTATCCGTTAAATATTATAGTAACTTTAAGTTAAACTTATCATTTCTAATAGTAATAATTTAAATGTAATCAAAAATAAAATGTATTAACAAATATTTAATTGTACAGTTACTATAACGGATAACATATCGATGGATTATATTATTATACATATATAATATATTGGTTCTACTTGAAATTAAACGGGCATTCTATAACTATATCGATCTAATTTGTACGTAACATATTCGAATTAGAATAACATATTTTCTAATTAATAATTGAAATTTAATAAAAAATTAAATTTATTAACAAACATTTAATTGTACAGTTACTATAACGGAAAACTTAATATAGCATAATTTGCCATTAAAAGTCTATTATGCTGTTATTAATTTGTAATGCTATTATGATGCTATTATGTTGCCATTAAATGTATATTATGCTGCTATTATTTTGCTATTATAATAATAACAACATAATAGCAACATAATATCATTAAAAATTAATATTAATATTATTAATTTATTTAGAAAAATAAATTATTTAAATATATTAAAATAATATATATATATGAATTAATAATATTAATATTATTTGAATAATTATTAATTTATAAATTATATAATTAATTAATTATATAATTTATAAATTAATAAATATATAAATATATAAATATTAAAAATATAAAAATGTTATGCAACGGTGGGGATTCGAACCTAGACTTTTTGACAAAATGTATTATAATACATCACGCTAGATCTCCTGGCCAAATCACTATTTTTTATTTATATAAATATACGTATAATTTAAATATGTGGGATATAATTATAGAGAAAAGTGGATGTAGATATAAATTGGTAAATAATTATATAATATTATTCATTTTTTAATCTAATATAATTCATAATATAAATTTGTACCTATTATGGTGTTACCTTATTATGCAATTGTCATTTAAATTAATAATAATGTGTATATATTTGTTCTGAAGTAATTAAGTATACTTACATGTATTACATGTAGGTATGTCAACAGTATGTCAATTTGACATAATCATCATGATGATGTAAGCTTACATGGTTACATTATGCTATTATGCTGTATTTCAAGTAGAACACATATATTATATAGGTATATGTATAATAATATAATCCATCGATATTTTATCCGTTAAATATTATAGTAACTTTAAGTTAAACTTATCATTTCTAATAGTAATAATTTAAATGTAATCAAAAATAAAATGTATTAACAAATATTTAATTGTACAGTTACTATAACGGATAACATATCGATGGATTATATTATTATACATATATAATATATTGGTTCTACTTGAAATTAAACGGGCATTCTATAACTATATCGATCTAATTTGTACGTAACATATTCGAATTAGAATAACATATTTTCTAATTAATAATTGAAATTTAATAAAAAATTAAATTTATTAACAAACATTTAATTGTACAGTTACTATAACGGAAAACTTCGCGATGGATTATATTATTATACATATATAATATATTGGTTCTACTTGAAATTAAACAGGCATTCTAAAACTATACCGATCTCATGTTTACGTAACATATTCGAATTATAATCGTATATAAAGAATAATTTATAATAGTAATAATTTAAATTTAATCAAAAATGAAATTTATATATATACATATTCGACGAGCAGTGCACGTCGTGCACGCGCAATGCGCGTCGCGTTGCGAATACGTATTATTTATATCTGAATAATCGTATATGAATATACATTATATATCACTGTAAAGTCAATGATTCATTAATTCAACTAGTCTATATCGAATTAATTGTTTTTAACGCACAGAATAGTTCAATTCCTTGATTATAATATTCATGACCTCGAAGTTCACTCTCATAAGGCCCGCCCACAATATATCACGTGTGAAAATATGCCACTCGTATCATTCCAGAATTTTCTACATTTTTTAATTTTATATAACTCTAAAATAATACTTTTATCATATTATCATATTTATATTGATAATAGTAAAACATAAGATTCTGTATTATAACATATAAATACTTCAAGAAAAATATCTAAACACATGAAGACTAATGAAAAAAAAGAAAAAAGATTTTATTTAGATATTTAAAAGATAAAATAAATTTAATAATTCATATAATAATTATTATAATAATATTATAATAATGAATTAAACAATATTTGATATATTTGTTATATATTTATAACTTGTAACTCAATGTTTAATAATTAAGGCATAACTTAATAATTTTAATATTAAAATTATTTATTTTTAAAATTATTTTAAAAATATTATGGTATACATACATATATACTTTGTTTCAATAGTTATAGTAAAATATTTTATCAGAGTTATAAGACTATAGTATAGCTTCGGGTATTTACTAAATACAATTTATATATAGAACCACGCAAGACTTACGTGGTAAGCATTCTAAATAACTAAAAATGGCGAAATAGATCCAGAAATTCCATATAAATTTATATATCCATAATTATTATTTCTTATATTATATACTATTATATTAAATATATATAATTATTATAATATTATAATAATATTATAAATATATTCTAGAAAAAATAATGTGTTGGAGGAACTTTTACCATATACGAATATAGTTTGTATAATATAATTTGTATCACTAAAGCATAACTTATTAATTACATATGTATTCAATAAATCTATTTGATAATAATTTATTATATTCTAAGAATAATTTCTATAAGAATAATTTTGTTATAATTACAATAGCTCATATTATATAAATTCTGATATGTATAAAGTATACTTATTATTATTAGAATAATAATTTGTTTTATGTTATCTTTCCAAATTTTATTATTATAATTTTGGATCAAAGGAACTTTATGATCAACGGACTTCAATGTCCGTAGATTTTTCCGATGAATGTAAAGTTACTCATATATACTATCTCTATATATTTACAAATGTCCGCGGATCGTAAAGTTACTATAATATACATATATGTCTATATATTTAAAGATGTCAGCAGATCGTAAAGTTACTATAATATACATTATATGTCTATATATTTATAGATGTATCACTGATTGTAAAGTTACTCTTATATACATTATATGTCTTTATATTTATAGATGTCCGCTAATCGTAATGTTATTATTATATACATTATATATCTATATATTCATAGATGTGGAAATATATGAATAATATCAATGTCCATCGAATTTGTCCATTGATCGTAAAGTTCTCTTGATCCTCATTTTTTAATATATGTAAATTATAATGATTATTAATTTTTATTAGGTAAATGAAAAATTACTAAATGTATACGTTTTTAATTAATTAAATAAAACTTTACAATATTATTGTAACTTTAAATCATTATATATTGTACATAATTTTGTTTATACTTATATAATACTTTACAAATATTTTATTAACATTTAAAAGTTAAATTTGATAATGTCTGTATCAAATTATAATAAATATTATAAATCTGTAAAACGTAGCCATAATTTAAGTAATATATTGAATGTAGAAAGTTTGCGTGAATTTTGTAGTGATTTATTAAAATCACTACATGACGACCATAAAGAATTGCCATTATAAATTAAAACTTTATTAAATAATCCACAACAAATTCATTAATATTAAAATCTTATGTACGTATTATTATTTAAATTTAAAAAAAAATTTGTATACTAATCTTTTATCATATTCAAAAAATCTATTATCACAACATATCTGTGTCAATCTAAATAGTTCGGTTGCCGTGTCGAGTTTCTAAAGAGGTCGTATGCCGTGTCAAGTTACTAAAGAGGTCGTCTTTCGTGTCAATATGCTATAGAGTTCACCTGCCGTATCGAGTTTCTAAAGTGTTCACATACCATGTCGAGCCGTAATATAGCTGATGTACGTATTCTTATTTAAATTAAAAAACACATTTGTATAATAATCATATTCGAAAAATCTATTATCACAACAGATCCGTGCCAATCTAAAGAGTTCGCTTGCCGTATTGAGCTGCTAAAGAGGTCATCTGCTGTGTCAAGTTGCTAAAGAGGTCGTCTTTCGTGTCAATATGCTATAGAGTTCACCTGCCGTATTAAGTTTCTAAAGTGTTCACATACCATGTCGAGCCGTAATAGATTTCTATCAGCTTTGCCATGTATACGCCGTAAGAATATCTTAATGTTTAAGAGGTAACTCTATATAATTATTATCATGATTATTTTTAAATATTAATATCAATTATAATTATATTAAAAAATCCTGAATGTAATTCAATAATATTAAAATCTCGTGTAGAGTATTCTTAGTTAAATTAAAAAAAATCCTTGTATAATAACTTTTTTCATATTCAAAAAATCTATTATCACAACAGATTTGTGCCATCTAAAGAGTTCACCTGCCGTATCAAGCTGCTAGAGGTCACCTATCATGTCAATCTTCTAAAGAGTTTGCCAACTGTGCCGAGCTACTAAAGAGTTAGTCTATCAGTTTTGCCATGTATACGCCGTAAGAATATCTTAATGTTTAAGAGATAACTCTATATAATTATTATTATGATTATTTTTAAATATTATAATTTTCAATTATAACTTATATTATTATCATTACAAAGTTATAAATAATCCTCAATGAAATTCAATACTATTAAAATCTAGTGTAAAATATTAGTATTTAAATTAAAAAATAACGCTGTATAATATTTTTTCATATTCAAAAAATCTATTATCACAACAGATCCATGCCAATCTGTTAAAGATTTCGCATGCCGTATAGAGCTGCTAGAGGTCACCTATCGTTCCTATCCGCTTAAGAGTTTGAATGCCGTGTCGAGCTGCTAAATAGTTAGCATATCAAGTCAAGCCGTAATAGATATTGTGTAAGCTATCAGTTTTCATACCGCGTGTCATGTATCACGCCTTAAGAATATCTGTACGTAGTAAGAGGTAACTCTATATTATTATTATTATGATTATTATTAAATGTTAATATCAATTATAATTATATTAAAAAATCCTGAATGTAATTCAATAATATTAAAATCTCGTGTAGAGTATTCTTAGTTAAATTAAAAAAAATCCTTGTATAATAACTTTTTTCATATTCAAAAAATCTATTATCACAACAGATTTGTGCCATCTAAAGAGTTCACCTGCCGTATCAAGCAGCTAGAGGTCACCTATCATGTCAATCTTCTAAAGAGTTTGCCAACTGTGCCGAGCTACTAAAGAGTTAGTCTCAGTTTTGCCATGTATACGCCGTAAGAATATCTTAATGTTTAAGAGGTAACTCTATATAATTAGTATTATGATTATTATTAAATGTTAATATCAATTATAATTTTATTAAAAAATCCTCAATGTAATTCAATAATATTAAAATCTCGTGTAGAGTTAGTTAAATTAAAAAAAATCCTTGTATAATAACTTTTTTCTTATTCAAAAAATCTATTATCACAGCAGATTTGTGCCATCTAAAGAGTTCACCTGCCGTATCAAGCTGCTAGAGGTCACCTATCATGTCAATCTTCTAAATAGTTTGCCTACTGTGCCGAGCTACTAAAGAGTTCATCTATCATCTTTGCCATGTATACGCCGTAAGAATATCTTAATGTATAAGAGGTAACTCTATATAATTATTATTATGATTATGATTAAATGTTATTATTTTCAATTATATCTTATATTATCAAATTGATATTTAAAATATTCAGTAATGAAAATATTCCCATTAAGGGGGGGGGGAGGCACGCGTTCATCTAAACAATGCTATTTTAGCTCTATCTAAAAACACTAATGATAAATAACTAATGGAGATAATTTCAAGTTTTTTTAAACTAATAATTACAAAATATTATAATATATATATATATATATGTATTACATTTATATATATATATATATATATATAAATGACAAGTAAAATATAATGGTAAATAAACAACACTGAAACAATATTAATTAGTACTAATCAGGGTTGGGGTCAAATACACTTTATCAAATACAAATACAAATACATTTTTCTTAAAGAATCAAATACAAATTCAACTACAAATATTTATTACATTTTTATACAAATACAAATACAATTACAAAATAAAAATATGAATACATTAAATATTAAATCATTTGATTTATTCATATTTTAAATCATATGGGCATATCTTATTTAAAATAATAATCCTTATCCATATACCAGATTGCATAATAATTAATTGAAATATATTTTAAATATATTTAATTCCTAAAGAAAATCAATAAAATAAAAAACTGTAAACAATTGACTTGTTGTTTGGGATATTATAAGTTATAATTTATAAAGCGCTGTTCACATGAGAAATCTATTCAAGAAATTTCGCAATGGAATTCTTATTAATTCCCAAAATGTAAAAGTCTATGTTTTTTCTGCGATTTTTACTAAATGTTCTAATACCAATTTATTCTAGTTTATGTGACAATTTATGTAATTGGTAATTGGTAAAGCGCACGTACATGTATACTGACTAACATTAATGCATATACATTTACATTTCTATTATAAATATATATTCTATTTTCTAATATAAATTATTGTTAATTTGTTAACTCATAAAGTAATTTTTAAATTGTATTTAAAAATGTATTTGATCAAATACACCAAATACAAATACATCACTGATTAATTATTCAAATACAAATACAAATACAAATATACAAAATCAGCGTATTTAAATACAAATATATATTTGACCCCATCCCTGGTACTATTATAGAGTAGTACTTATATAAATATTATAATGAGATATACAAATAAATATAAGTATAGAAGTTATAAAATAGAAAAATATTAATTTATTTTTATAGTAATAGTTTAATAATAGTTATAAAGTATTATACAAAATAAATAATGAATAGTATAAAATTAATACAAGAATATAACGTCTTGCTTAGACAGCTAATTATAGAAAGAACATTTATAAATTTTCTGTTTGGAAGCTTCTCTTTTCAACCAATGATATCTTGTTATATACATATGTGATTTTTTATCAATAATCTATGCTTAATGTAAAAATATAAATTTGTTTAGTAAAATATTTGTATACGATATCGAAATATATAATTAAATGTGACAAGTATTTACAAAAATCCTGTCAATTTCAAATAATTATTATATCGATTACGCTTATAAAATTACTTATTAAAATAAATACTCACAAATAATTACAGAAATTTTACAAATTTATAAATAAGATATTAAAATATGTAATACCATTTTTTTGTTAAATAAAAATATTAATCATATTTTAATACGCGCCTCATATTTTAATACACCCTTAATTTTTATTGGTTTAAAATTTGAAATTAAAATCATTATTTAATACCTATAGTTACCATATATGCACACATTAGTGTTTAATGATAACACTAATATATATATATATATATATATATATATATATCATTTACTATAATAATAATATTAAATGTTTGGCAGGAAAACAAAACGAATCTGTGACAGCTTTTGAAAATGACGATGATATTATTACTTAAATAATAAATATATATTTAAAAACTATTTTTCTTTTAATAGGATAATGGTAATATCACTTATTTAATCAAAATATGTAGTATATTATAATATATATATATATATATATACACACATATATATATAATTTAAGTATATTTACTTTAGACTAATTTTGATATATAGATAAATTATATATTTTATATTTATGTTTAATTTAACTTACTAATATAGTTAAAAAATCTAGTTTATATTTATGTTTAATTTGACCTAGTTTAAATATATAGTTAAAAAATCTAGTTTATAATTATGTTTAATTTAACTTAGTTTATAAACATATTTAAAAAATCCAGTTTATATTTATGTTTAATTTAACTTAGTTTATAAACATATTTAAAAAATCCAGTTTATATTTATATTTAATTTAACTTAGTTTATAAACATATTTAAAAAATCCAGTTTTATTATATGTTTAAAATATGTTTAATATAACCTAGTTTAAATTTCTCACATTCACCCATATATTTCAACGTTGATAATAAACTAGTTTAAACTAGTTTTTTCAACTACATTTGGTTTCCTGGGTATATATATATATATAATCATATTATTAATAGTTGTATGTTATCTATAGATATTATAATTATATATGTATACATATTATAATATTTATTTGTATATAATATACTTAATTTAATATTTGTATACTATATATATATAATATATATTATATATTATAATAAATAAGTGATATTAAATGATCAAAATAATAATGTATTTATTGTAAAATCTAGGTTTTAAAGATTGTTATTAATTTGTATTTGCCTAGTTGTAAACCAGTTGTAATTTTATAATAATGCATAATATATATTTACACATGTTAAACATAATTTGAAACTTTGATATTATATATAATATATAGTATAATATGGTATAATATAGTATAATATTAATATGATTATTTCATACATTTCTAAAAAAATGCCTTATGTTAAAATATTATGTTTTAATATATTTTTGTAAATAGTTTTACAAAATTGAGTAAAAATTCCTTATATTAAAATATTAAGTTTAATTACTAATTATATATACGACTTGAATGCCGATTTATAATATACATGTAGTACTAATGGTATATGTATATTATAACAGGATATATTACTACTTATTAAATTATTACTGCAGTAAACACATTAATTTTGAATGTATTTAAATTACTACTGGTATATGTATGCAAGGTTATGCAGTGTTATACAATTATAACTGAGCAACATATTAATAACAAACATATTAATAACAATCTTTAAAACCTAAATTTGTACTATAAATACATTATTATTTTGAATATTTAATATCAATTATTGATTATAATATATAAATTATAAAATATAATATATATTATATATATATAGTATCAAACTATAAAATTAAGTATATTATATACAAATAAATATTATAAAATTACAACTGGATGACAACTGCGTTTTAGTACATTCCATAATATTAATATATAATTATGCATAAAGGACATAGAGCTAGAGAGCTTTTCTCTAGCTCTATGATAAAGGATAACACTTAACAATTATATAAGTATATATGTTTATATTTAACAATAAGATTATTATATTACCTTATTAAATCAACTCGTAGTATATATGATATATACTTTAAATATTTTACGTTGTCTTTAAAAGAAGTAGTATAAAAGGAAGTGTACATATAGGAAATAAATAAACAATACCGTTAATTTCAATTTTCGCGCCATACACGATGACCTGCGCAGTAGATGATGCAATGGGTGATGCAATGGGCGACGCCCTTTGGGCGTGTCTTGTCGTAACGTTTAATTTCATACATTATCACGAAATGTATGCTATGATACAATCGTGTTATTCTATGTACATCTATTTATAAATATGTGGTAGAACAACTATGTAATATCTATGTATATCTATAATATATGTGTGTGTGTTTGTGTGTGTATCTGTGCGTGTGAATATACATATATATATATATATATATATATATATATATATATATATACTATACTATACTATAGTATCAAAGTATGAAATTAAGTATAAATTATACAAATAAATTTTATAAAATTACAACTGGATTACAACTCCGTTTTAGTACATCCCATACTATTAATATATATTATGCATAAAGGATATAGAGCTAGAGAGTTTTTCTAGTAGTACTACTTTTCTCTAGCTCTATGATAAAGTATAACACCTATCAATTATATATGTTATATTTTTATATTTAACAATACTATTTTATATTACCTTATTAAATCAACTTGTAATAAACAATCTAAATATTGATAAATTGTCAATATAGGAAGTTTAATACATAGGAAGAATTATCAAATAATGAAGTAATTAATCAATACCGTTAATATCAATTTTCGCGCTAAACACAATTTCCACAATAACACACTCATCGATATAAAGAAAGTCACTTTCTTTATATCGATGAACACACTTACCTGCGCACTGGGTGTGGTGGGTGACGCAATTAGCGTGACTTTTCGTAATGCTTCATTTCATACAGTATTTACGACATATATGATATAATACATTCGTGGAATGTTATGAACCTCTATTTATAGATATGTAGTAGAAAAACTAGAAAATATCTAATATTTATTACGTATTAATTAATCATATTATTTATAGTTATTTTACCTAATTATATCTTATATACATATTCCATTATAATAATGTATATTTACAAACTAATGAACTAATTAGTTCATTAGTACATTTTTTTACTTTAATGTGGGATGTGAAATAAATCACAGAAATATTAAACAGAAATAAGTGTATAAATTAACACTAATAGATGGTATATATATATATATGTTTGTGTATGTGTGTGTATGTGTGTGCGTATGTATATATTATACAATTATATTGATATATAATTCTATTAATAATAATCATTATTGATAAGAGATATATTTTATAAAATATAATATTTCACTATAGATATCGCTGTTGTAATATCCAATGTATTTATTTGACTTATACAATTGTATATATTAATATACAAATTTGAATATATATTGAATACATAAATTAATGATATCCAAAGTTTTTATTTGACCTATAAAATATACAAAATTGGAACATACATTGAATACATAATATATTCATATCCAAAGTGTTTATTTGACCTATAAAATATACAAAATTGGAACATATATTGCATAAATAAAATAATTATATCCAAAGTGTTTATTTGACCCATAATATATATACTGGTGGAACGTTGTTATATATTTTACGTTGACGCGCAACGCGTTTGGTTGCTTGGGAATTAACACAATATATCTTAATGTTATGCAATTTAAATTATGTAAATTATGAAAATATTAATTATTTCGTGATATTTGGAATTAAAAATGTCCTATCTAATAACATTGAAATCTAAAGACAGTGAACCCCTTAAGTATTATATACATCAGCTTATATATATACAAATACAAATACATATATGCATATATGAAATTATATTTTTACATATAAATAAAATTATATTATTATTATTATATTTAATATACAGTATTTACGATTATGTTAAACAAATTAAATTATAAATAAATTAGAATGTATATATATATATATATATATATATGCATATGTGTTATATGACATGAAATACTTACTTTCTTAGTTTAAACAGTGACACTACCTTCAATCCTCTCCGTATAGCCAGTGATGTCAGAGAACAAATCTGATGCTTCAATAAAAATAAGAATACGTACATCAGCTCTATTACGACTTGACATGGTAGATGAATTCTTTAGAAGATTAGCACGACTGACGACCTTTTATCAACTTGATACGGCATGAGACCTCTTTAGCAATTCAATACGGCAAGCGAACTCTTTAGATTGGCACGGATCTGTTGTGATAATAGATTTTTTGAATATGATAAATATATTTTACAACATTTTTTTAAATTTAAATACGAATTCATACATCATATTTTAATATTATTGAATTTCATTGTGGATAATTTAATAAATTATAATTTATAATTTGTATTCTAATAATTATAAGTATAATTTATGGGTGCAAGAACAACCATGAAATTTACAAACCGTACAAGAACAAGCGTGACATTATCTTTCGTGAAATTTCCAACCGTGAAATAATTATAAATGTTTTATGGATATATATTATGTATATATATTTATAACATAGTGTATATGTATTAAGTATGTGAATAAGTATAAATATTATAAAAATATATATGTTATTATGTAAAATATAAAACCTAAATTATATAGTATATTTTTGGAAAATTAAAATCTAATTATACTTTTAATTAATGTTAACGAAAGACATATAATACATCACATTAATTTTATTATTAAATTTATAAATATACTATAGTATATATCTATGAGTTTACGATAATTACTTAATTATACGTGAATGCTCATATTGGCCGCCGATACTTTTCGAAGTTCAAATTAGGCGTTGACTATATGTGTATATCAAATGCAAACTTTACGCTCTATTGCACAATCAAAAATATTCTGAACGAGTAACATCTATATAAATATAATATATATATATATATATATATATATATATATATATACATATATATACCTATAAATAAATAATCATGAAAATATGGGTATGTGTGTGTGTGTGTTCTCGCGTATGTAAGTATGTATGTACATTGTATATTATGTGAATATATGTTTGTTTTAATTAACAAAACTTAAATGTGTGTGTGTGTATGTGTGTTGTGTGTGAATACACGTGCGTGTTTGTATATATATATATATATATATATATATAGATTTGACACACTATTGTTTTACACTTTACACTATAAAAATATACATCCTATATCACATATGTGGTAGGTAGAAATTTAAGAATCACACATTGACTCATTGCAGTGGGAAAGCTTTGTTTATTTATAATCTCTTGGTGACCTATATATATATATTTTTTATAACATTCAACAAACGTCATACATATATAATTTTTAATATTTAATAAATACTTTCCTAAACCTATATATATAATTATTTATGTACGTGTATAATCTATATAAGAAAGATTTCTTTACATCTATGATGTGTCTGTATGATGTGTCTGTATGTACATGTTATGGTGCGTTTTATATAACGTACCACAGTCCCATCTGTATAAGCATATAGAATTGACGTTGGTGGTTTTTATAACATATTTGATATACCAATGTACCATAGTACCACATACCATCTGCATTTATATGTATAAGCAATGCTTATTAAGCATACATATGGGACTGTGGTATGTTACAAATACTTAGTGTGTGTGCGCGCGCGAGGCGTGTATGATTGGGTATATGTATACCATCGATGTATACATACTATGTAACATATATAACATATGTATATATACATATACTATTTTATAATTGAATAAGTAAATTATACAAAATAAATGCGTATGTACATTGAATATTTAATGTACAAGGTATATGCATATGTGTTTTATTGTAAAAATATATTGTATTATATTTATATAGATGTTATTCGCTCAGAATATTTTTGATTGTGCAATATAGCGTAACGGTTGTATTTGATTGACACATATAGGCAACGCCTAACTTGAACTTTAAAAAGTATCGGCGGCCACGATGAGCATTCACGTATAATTTAGTAATTTATGTAAATTCATAGATATATACTATAGTATATTTATAAATTTAATAATAAAATTAATATGATGTATCATATGTCTTTCGTTAACATTAATTAAGAGTATAATTAGATTTTAATTTTCCAAAAATATACTATCTAATTTAGGTTTTATATTTTACATAATAACATATATATTTTTATAATATTTATACTTATTTACATACTTAATATATATATACACTATGTTATAAGTATATATATATATATACATAATATATATAAATATAAAACATATATTTATAATTATTTAACGGTTTGTATTTTCACGGATATTATATTTCACGGTTGGATATTTCACGAAAGATAATTGCACGCTTGTTCTCGTACGTTTTATAAATTTCACGGTTGTTCCATAAGCCATAATTTATACATATCAGAATGTATATAATACAATCTATTGTAATTTATTAATAATTAATAACTTATAATAATACAATTGTGATATATATTATGATAATAATTAATTATTAGATAATTATCTACCAAAATTATCTAAGATAATAACTTTAAATAAATTTATAAATGTTATAATTATTATAATAATATATTATTATAATATATATAATTATAATATAATACATTATTATTAATTTAATAATTAATAACTAATTAAATTAGCTTTATTGTATACTTTAAGTATACTTTTAGTATTACTATCAGTATATTTTTAGTGAAAAAATATTTTGAAATTCTAAATTTTGAAAATTTAATTTGAAATTACGAATATAATATTATATTGAATATATTAATAAATATACAATTTAGGTAATTTTTACGATTCATGTTATATTACTATATTATATAGACTATATATAATATATAGTGTCTATATTTATTCTAATAGAGTTTAAATTATATCATAATTATAATAATTATTATTATAAAAATATCACAATTGATGTACCTTTTACGCGTAATATAGAGTTCCATTTATATAAATTTAGTGATAAAAATTAGGAATTCAATATATATATCATAAATATACAATTTAGTTACATTTTACGTATAATATGGGTAAAAGAGGGTAAATTAAATAAATTTATATCAATTTAATAATGGTTAAATCTTAATGTTTGGAACGGAAGTAAACAATGTTTATTATCATTATAACTGTTACGGATTTGTAACAGATACGTATTATAATGTCATTATTATTATAATAATAAAATACAATTTTAAATTGTGTACTTATATCATTAGTGTACATTTTTATCATCATTTTTTCAAATAAGGTAATCAACGTTACGTTGATAACATATTAATATGAACGTAATTTAATGAAATATCAGTTGATCGTGAATGTGAAAGAAGGCCGCCGATTATTATTAGAATGTCAAATTTTTATTTCGGGGTTGTGTGATTTCTTAGGTTTGGTTTTATTTTTCTGTTTTTTTTTAGCTGCATTATATCCCCAAGTGTCACTTGAAGTGAACATATACAATATTGTGTTACTATAAATATCTTATAATCATTATAATAAAGCGTATAATGTGCAGAGGTGCATATATAAGTACAAGCCAACTTGAAATCTGACATTCTTATAATAACAAACGGCGGCCTGCTTTTAGATAATTCCAGTTGACTACGAAACATACAAATTTATATTTTTATCAAGTTTATACAATTTATCTGTATAACAGTTTTTATATTATTTTCTTATATTAGTACATTAATTTATTTATGATTTTATAATATATTTGATAATAATTGGTATTATTTATGTTATAGAACATTATTAATTTGAATGAACGAATTTGTAAAAAATATTATTAGTTTTAATTAGTTTTATAAAATGTTATATTTTTAAAGATAAATTAGAACTTTGAATAATATGTGATAATATAATATGTTTAACTTATTTATTTCTCATTTATTATTTTCTAATATAATAATATATTTTATAAGATGTATATCTAGTATATACTATGTATATTATTATTATTTATTTGGAGAATTATTCTCATAATATCGAATATGGCCACCATTTGTTGAGATTAAGAATTACGATGTAACATTTAAATATATTACGCGTATTGCTATATAATTTAAAATTATAATAATAGCTAATTTATATATATATATATATTATAATATATACTACATTTTCATCATTCATATCATTTTATCATAAAAATAATATGTAAACAGCCGAAACGAGTATTTTAAATCGTAATACAAAAAATTGATGCCATATTTGATACAGACCATTTATTTTATAATAATATATTATTTTTATATAAATGAATTTGTAATTTATTATTTAACATTATTTAGTTTTATAAATTGTATATATATTAAGATAAGTATAAGTATAAATTATAATTTAAATTAATTTATAATATAATCTATAGAACGTAATAATGTACGTAGTAATTTATTATTTAATTCAAATTATACAAATTAATAATCATTATAATTTATATATATCTGAATTATATATATATGTATTATAATAGAAATATTATATTAATTATATTATAATAATATTTATAATTTATATAATAATAAACTATTATAATATTATTTCTCATTAGATTTTCATACTTGATTGTTGTAATAGATTTTTTGATTTTTATATCGACATTGATTGTACAATTAGATTATCTTACTATACTTGATTGTTAACATAGATATTCTTACTTGACTATCGAATTAAATCGTAGTACTTGATTTTCAAAATAGTTTATCTGATTAGATTGTCGAACACGAGTGTGACATTAGATGTTCATACTTGATTTGATTTATAGTACTCGTTATCGAAATTGATTTTAAAGTTAGATTGTCGTATCATACTTGATTTTCAAAATAGTTTATCTGATTAGATTGTCGAACACGAGTGTGACTCTAGATTTTCATATTTGATTTGATTTATAGTACTTGATTGCAAAATTAGATTGTCTTTGTATACCTAATTTTCATACTAGATTAGATTTTCTTACCCTCTTATCGAATTAATCCATTACTTGACTGTTGAATTTGTTTATCGGATTAGATTTTCCTACTTGATAGTAAACTAGATTTTCATACTCGATTCGATTTGTCGTACTCGAGTATAGATCGACAATAGATCTATTGTAAAATTAGATTATCTTAAGATTACTAATTACTAGCTACTAATCTAGGTTACTCTAATGTCATTAGAGTAACTTATGAACCACATAAGTTACTCGTAATATTTATACCACAAAGTAACTTACGAGTAACTTCAGCGCAACAAATGTGGTACACATGTTACTCTAATGTCATTAGAGTAACTTATGAACCACATAAGTTATTAGTAATATTTATACCACAAAGTAACTTACGAGTAACTTCAGCGCAACAAATGTGGTACACATGTTACTCTAATATCATTAGAGTAACTTATGAACCACATAAGTTACTAGTAATATGTATACCACAAAGTAACTTACGAGTAACTTCAGCGTAACAAATGTGGTACGAATGTTACTCTAATGTCATTAGAGTAACTTATGAACCACATAAGTTACTAGTAATATTTATACCACAAAGTAACTTACGAGTAACTTCAGCGCAACATATGTGGTACGCATGTTACTCTAATGTCATTAGAGTAACTTATGAACAACATAAGTTACTAGTAATATTTATATAACAAAGTAACTTACGAGTAACTTCAGCGCAACAAATGTAGTACGAATGTTACTCGTGCGTTACTTTGTGGTACAAATACTAGTAACCAATGTGGTTCAGAAGTTGCTATAATGTAACTAGTAACATTAGAGTAACATGCGTACCACATTTATTGCACTGAAGTTACTCGTAAGTTACTTTGTGATATAAATATTACTAGTAACTTATGTTGTTCATAAGTTACTCTAATGTTACTTGTAAGTTACTGTGTGGTATGAATGTTACTATTTTTGTTTGCTGGGTAGGTTACTCTAATGTCATAAGAGTAACTTATGTACCACATAAGTTACTAGTAATATTTATACCACAAAGTAACTTACGAGTAACTTCAGCGCAACAAATGTGGTACACATATTACTCTAATGTCATTAGAGTAACTTATGAACCACATAAGTTACTAGTAATATTTATACCACAAAGTAACTTACGAATAACTTCAGCGCAACAAATGTGGTACACATGTTACTCTAATGTCATTATAGTAACTTATGAACCACATAAGTTACTAGTAATATTTATACCACAAAGTAACTTATGAGTAACTTCAGCGCAACAAATGTGGTACGAATGTTACTCTAATGTCATTAGAGTAACTTATGAACCACATAAGTTACTAGTAATATTTATACCACAAAGTAACTTACGAGTAACTTCAGCGCAACCTATGTGGTACGTATGTTACTCGTGCGTTACTTTGTGGTACAAATATTACTAGTAACCAATGTGGTTTAGAAGTTGCTCTAATGTAACTAGTAACATTAGAGTAACATGCGTACCACATTTGTTGAGCTGAAGTTACTCGTAAGTTACTTTGTGATATAAATATTACTAGTAACTTATGTTGTTCATAAGTTACTGTGTGGTATGAATGTTACTATTTTTGTTTGCTGGATAGATAGTATATAGGGGAAAGTAACCTAATACGAACACTTTAACAATAAATGGTCTTAACATTCCATGACTCATCATTTTTATTCAAAAATTACAATATATTAATATTATATGATTATAGATAATATTGTAATTTTAAAAATTGTATTTATATTTTAATTCCATAGATAACGTGGGTATCCGTATTCGGTACCCATGTCTGAATACGGACACCCTATATACCACTAGATAAACTATATATTATTGATGAATCAATCAGACAACTTACAATTACATTATTTATAATTAATGTTATGAACAATTTATTCTAATTTAATAATTTATTTATTTTTATTATTTTTTAAATTAAAGTATCTAAATAATAAAAAATTTAGATTTAGCTTTATTGGTGGTATTGAAATAATATCGTACGCGCTTTTTATGAAAATCAGAATAGTTCATACGCTGCGCGCTGATTGGGTATAGGGTGTTAGCATTAGACATGTATAATGTCCATATTAGGGACTTACCCAGGTAACCAAAGCATGGGTTATAACACTGGTATGACATGGGTAATGTGTACCAGGTTATTTTATGGGGCTCAGTGAGCAGTTTGTACCAGGTCAGCTATCCCAGAGAAGTACTGATTTATGCCATAAGTAATTATGTCCCATATAATAACCTGGGTCAGATATCCCATAGAAGTACTGATTTATGCCAGAGGTAATTATGTCCAATATAATAACCTGAGTCAGATATCCCAGAGAAGTATTGATTTATGCCACAGGGAATTATGTACCATATAATAACCTGGGTCAGATATCCCATATACTTCTATAGAAGTACTGATTTATGCCAGAGGTAATGTATATATATTTATATAACATATATATATATTTATTTTATTTAACATGAACACATTTATAATGTAATATATTATTTATTAATATGAAATAAAGAAATTAGGAGAAATAGAAATAGAAAAATATATAAAGAAATTAGGAGAAATAGAAATAGAAAAATATATATAAATAGAAAATAAAATAAAACATTTCCTCAATTCTTATTCTATGGTATCTGTAAATAGTAATAATATATATTAAGTAAAATATTAAATTATATATATATATATATATATTCATTTTAAAATGTATATGCATATATATATATATATATATATATATATATATATATATGTAAATAATGTGTATATCCAAGCGCTCTCACTCCCTATCTTCCAAAGCAAACTTATGATATATGTAAACAAATCAAATAAATGTCATCCTGGGATATTGATAAATTCATGAATAAATATTAAAATTTATATATTTCTTTAAATACATAACTATATAGTATATATACATACATAACTATATATATATATATATATATATATATATATATATATATATATTTATATATATATATAGATATATATATATATATATATATATATATATATATATATATATATATACACATACATATACACATACATACTTTCATATATATATATATATATATATATATATATATATATATATATATATATATATACATATATATATATATATATATATATATATATATATATATATATACACATACATATACACATACATACATTCATATATATATACATACATACATACATACAAACATGCATACATGCATACATATATAATTAACTATGATCATAGTATACACACATACATACATACATACATATATAATTACCTATGATCATAGTATACATACATACATACACACATACATACATACATACATTCATACATACATATATACATACATACATACATACATACATACATACTATATATTATAATATTACAAGTTTAGTTATTGTATAATTAAATAGGTAACTTCAATAATTTAATAGTATTAACTTTTAATAATATTAAAATTTAATATTAAATTTAAATAATATAAATTTTTAATATATTAATTTATAAATTATTTATTAAATAAACTCAAGCACCATTAACTTTCACATATATTTTGAAATACTAGATGTTCACTTAATATATGATACAATTCCGATAATACCAGTGTTATACATATTAAATAACTATAAGTAATATAGTAAGATTCAATAGATTTATTTGATAAATATATTTATAAATGATTTTAGTGTTTTGAAGTATATTTAATATTTAAGTATTTAAGTATTTAATATTTAAGTATATTTAATATTTAAGTATATAAATAGACATTAGAATTCTAATTCTAATGTCTATTTTATTATATGAAAGCAAAGACTCACAGGGCTGAATGATAAGATCCTATAATTTAATGGGATGTACTATAAGCTAAGCCCTGGGCTTTGCTATAAGTCAGCAGTACACCAAAAGTAATAATGTATTAACCCAGTATTATAGATATATAAGTAATATAGATTATACTTTTATATTATATATATATATATATATATTTATATTTATAGATATATTTCATTTATATATTTTTATTCCATATATATGAAAATATAAGAAAATATTTGCTATATATGCTTCGCAAAATCTTTGCATATAGTATACATATAATATAGTATACTATATATATAGAATATATTTGTAATATAAAAGTATACTAACAACTATAGTACTTATATATCCTTAATAAGTGGATACAATTATGCTATATATATATATATATATATATATATATATATATATATTCCGGTTTACTACTGACGTTTAGTACATCTCTAAATAATATAAGTATTAAATATTAATATAAGCAGTAAGTATAATAAGCTTAAATAGAATATATACATTATATGTATATATATATATATATATATATATATATATATATATATATATATATGTAAGGTAATAAATACATATTAACATATATAACTATTGCAACTAACATTTTAAATGTATACATTATCTATAGATAATTAAGCGTTCAGTGTTTGTATATGTTTTAGCAGTTCTTCGTCGTATAATGGATATATATATATTTTTTAATTGCTATTTACAATAACTTAGGGGGTGGGGCTTATAAGATTATTTTTTGATTATACAATTATAATTGATTTATTTCAACAAAATTCATTTTATAATTTTAATTTTTTTCATAAAAAATCTGAATTTTAATTAAATGTCATTTTATAGAATATAAAAACTAATATCATTATACATTAATACATTTTTTAATACATTTAATACATTTAATACATTAATATATTACTGGCAGAAAATCAATATTTTAATTTTGATTTGGTACATTATATGGTACATGAAGGGGCTTTCATCATATATACCAATGGTATATATGATAGTACGAGATAGGATATCTGACCCAGGTTATTTTATTGTACCAATAACCCATTGGTACATTATATGATACATGAAGGGGCTTTGTACCAATGGGATATATGATGGTATGAGATGGGATATCTCACCCAGGTTATTTTATGGTACCAATGACCCATTGTTACATGTTATGGTATATGAAGGGCTTTTGTACCAATGGGATAAATATCCCAGGTTATCCCATACAATAACCCTTCTAAATAAAGTATGTACCAGTAAAATACCATTGCTGGTTACCTGGGTATATGACATCTAGATATATGCGTATAACTTAATGAATATTTGATAAAAAATATAGAAATTATATATAAATTTTAGAATGTTTTATTTTTAAATAATATATTGTTATATTTTATATCAATACATTTGTATATTCTTGAGGTTTTAAGATGACATTATTTTTCAAAATTTTTTTTCATAAATTTAAAAACGTAATAAAAAAACCAGTTTATTGTATATATCAGCAATATTTTGAATAATTAAAAAATAAAAAAAATACTTTTTTTAAAATATTTATATAATTATGAATATTTTATTCATTAAAAATGTTGTAGGATTTATGGTTTTTGGAATACCGAGAGTGACCGTATTCGGGCACTGTCCGTATTAGGTTACTTTCCCATAATTAGGGATAATTATAATAATAGACAAATATAAACTCTAATAATATGATACATATCAATACATTTTATTTAATAATTTAAATAATTAAAAAAAGCTTGGTATAGTTTCAGTCCGACTCGATTCGAGCCATACTCTTACTCGACTCGACTCAAAAAACTCGACTCGTTTGAATCACTAATATATGTTATAATAGTTTGTTGTTCTAACTATAATGGAATCGATCTGGATGCAAAGAATGGCTAATTTACGAGTTTATGCTACGAAGATTTGATATATTAATTAAACACGTCTAACTAGGTATATATTTATTTACGAGAGGAAGTTAATATTAAATGTGTCAAGGGTCGCAGGTCATATTCAATGACTATAAATAACAATACAACAATATATATATATACGTATATGTATTTAATTTAAATAAAAACTATATGTAATTTATCTTATTATAAAATAATAAAATTTAAAATTTATACATTATAAAATTTTATTTACTATAGAAATAACAAATAAATTATAAAAATATAAAATTTATAAAAATAATCATTATTATTATTATGGATATTACATTAATGCATTATTTATGTTTTATTTTATTATATATTATAAATATAGGATGTACATCTATACCATCTCCATTTCAAGGAAACAAAAAGGTAATTTATTATTAATTTATAACTTTATATCTCCGGGAGTAGGGATGTTAGCAGCCTATCTTGTGGCGGAATATAGGCACCCACGACATAGGATTTGGTGGACCCTTTACGTACAATCTGAATCCTCATCAAGTAATTTGATACATATATTTATATATCTTAGTGATATATATCTATATTCATGAGCCTATAACCTACAACCTACAACCTACAATGTATTGCATATTTTGTTTGTTTATTGTTTATAGTTGTTTTTATTCTCTATGTGGTGTATAATTCATATACGTCTAAAAAAATACTTCTTTATATGCCTTAAAGGAGCTATTTTTTTATATTCGCAAATAATTGTTTATTATATATATTATTCAAACTGTTTCTTTTAACAAATAAAATCATTTCATTTTCATATACGTTAATAAATACGTTTCATTTATAAACATTGATATTTATTTATATTATATATTTAAATAATATACTGCAATATATTTGAAATATTTAATTTGATTAAATAATACGTTATATGTGATAGTCGGACATCTTAAGTTACCTCAGATTTTTATATAATTGTATCCATAAATATATATGACGATATCTAGGATGATATTTAAAGTATATTTATAAATATATATCGGTAAAATAAATCGAATATAAACTGCATGCCCCTTATATAATCTTAGTATATGTACACGGTAAGATATAAATAGTAAAATCACACGTAATATATATATATATATATATATATATATATATATATATATATAGTCTATAGACTATGATACGACAACATATATGATATTTAAACAATATTAATAAACAATATCATAATAAATTTGCTCGTAATAATTAGATATCTTCATCATTATTAGCATAGTTAGTCGCCAATATAAATATATTATCAAATAATACAGGTTGTATGTACAGAGAAAAAGCACATACGAAATTACACTCTCATCGACTACGTATTGAAAACAGTTAACACTAATTTTATATGTGAATCAATGTTTCTCGATTATATCGGGGTGAATGTATTCGCTGCTGAATCTAGTGAAAGTATCAACTTAAGGAGATTAGATCTATTGTATAATTACATTGAAAAATTTCACGAAAACCAATTTATCTATTTAACCGAGTTATCATATCTGAATTTACAGGCTAATAATATAGCTGGGATAGGAAATACTTTATTTAGAAAAAATACGAAATTAAAGTTCATTTCCTTAGAATATAATAATATAGAGACTTTCGAATTTAATTTGAATATGTTACCGAAACTAGAAAGTTTAATGCTTGCTGATAATTTTCTACCCACATTGAAAGAGGGCGTGTTTAAGTATTTCTTTGTTAATAAAAAGAGGCGTAAACAAAATTCTACGCGAAAGCTTGATGTCAGAAATAGTCCATTTACTTGCAACTGTTCAATGGAATGGATTAGAAATATCGAATTGAAAATAGAACTAATAATAGATGGGAATTACAAATGCATAAAGAATATATCCAGAAATATTTCGCTCAAATGTTTTCTGATAAATATGCTGACAAAATATGAAATTAACTCAAATTCCACTTGCATCAATACAACTTTTAATGAATGTGTGGAAACTAGAAGAAATAAATTAGGTACATATATACATATGATACTTTTAATTACGAATAATATTTTTAACAAAATCATAATATTATAAATTATAAATTATATTTTCAGTACTTATAAATTATAAATATATATATATATATATATATATATATATATATAAATATATTTATATCGATATACAAATCATTTTTTAACTGATATAACATTATATAACTGTTCTATTATTTACTATAATTTATTACAGTTTTTTAGGTTTACTTTATATCTTATTATTGACTTTTCAGTATAAGTCATTTATAATTTATTTACTTAATATCCCGAATGAACATCTTCAATAATATATATTCTATTCTAATTTTATATAATAGAATGATTTTGATATGTACTTTGTTGATTGTTTAATAATATTGATTATTTTTATTTTATTACTCTAGTTTTTTTTCAACTTATATTAATCGAAAGGTATAAAATATGATATTATCATGATATGATATCCTACAAAGGAAAGATCATACTGTGTATTAGTAATTTGAGTGGAAGATTTGATTATATTATATTGGTTAAGCTTGGTTATATTATCTCTACCATGTCAATTTCTCATTTCAACGGAATATTTATTTAGTATGATACTATATTTTTGAATTCTCAATATTCGTTTTCAACTGCTGTATAATTCAGTAGTAATACAACTGGCAAATGGTTATTTTCAACAATAGAATACATAATAATATAACACTTCACATCATTAAATAACTGATGTTAACAGTAATTACTTCATTTTAATAGTCTAGATTATGTTACAGTATCATTGAAAGAATAAATGGTTTTATAATTATACTATTTTTATTTATATATTTTTAAAAACCATACCTACTTTATCATATAATTCATATTTTACCATCGCCATACTTTTCCAAATTTATCCTGCATACTTAAATACATAAATGAGTATAACTAAGTATACATAAATACGTATGCATTAAACTTATATACAAACTTAACTTATTAACATGAATTCAATTTAATTTAATGTTAACGTAGTATACTATTATTCACTAATATACAACTTAATTTATAACCTATTAATATTCATTAATCAAATACAGAAATCTATTAACATATTTTACATAGGTATTGAAATTATACTAATAAATTATATTTTATTTTTAGTATAATTGTAATTATATTTACAAGAATAAACTGGGGGGTCGATAATCGGATATATGCGCCTAATACCGACCCCTTCTCCTATTACTGTCCCCTAAAATAATCATGGTATAAATAATTGTAGTATTATAATATCCAATAAAAATAGTAGATATACTTAAATATGATTAATTATAACATGCACGCAATTTATTTATTATTGAATTTATGTTTTAATAGTAATATTAAATTTAAATTTTAACTTTATAGTAATTATATTAAAATAGTGTATATTTTATTTAATATTTATACATGGTATATATTTATATAAGATATATATCAATGATACACAAACAACTTACGACGTAATTTAAAGTAAAATACGGATCTATTTTGATTGGATATTATAAATCACATGGGGTCGGTATTATGGTAATTTAGGTAGTCAGTAATAGGAAAATCATATGGATTTCTATAATTAAGATATAATGGTTAATTGTTTAAATTAAATTATTTTTATAATTTTTATAAACATTTTATTGATCTACAATATTATGTGCAGTATTCATTTTTTTTAATTAATAAAGTATTTACAATGATTTAAAAAAAGTTATTATTAAAATATTTAAAAAGTAAAAACAGAATATTATATTTTATCAAATAATAATTTTAGAATTGAATATTTTTTAAAACAAAATACTTATTTATATATTACATTGCTGTTAAAAAAACAGTTTATATATATATATAACATTTTTTGATATCTCTTAAAGTTACTGAGATATGAGAGGGGTTCGGTATTATGAGGGGGTCGGTATTCGGAGACCTTCCCCTATTCTCAAAGTATACAATATATTCTCTAACTTATTAAATAATCTTTATTTAAAACCTTACAAAATATGTATTAAGATGATGTCAGCCCACATGTTATAATATTAAAAAAAAATCTTTCCTACGGCGTAAAATTTTTTTTTAATTCCTAACTTTCTTTATACAAAATATTAAATTATTACAATCCGAATTGTATTTTCTTTGTTGAAATCTATGCATTTTATACTAGATAAACTTTTTTATACTGTATAATTATATTATTATTATTACTATATATTTATAATAAAGAAGGCGTGATTTTACTGATGTGTCTAGTTTTAAGTATGCCCTTAAAGTTAATAATGGTGTATTTCTATCAATATATTAAGCTTATATATCTATATGACAGCTGTAAATTGAGTATACATAAAATAGAAAAAATATAAAATATATATTATATTAAAAATATATGATCATTTATGTTTAATAACCAACATAAATTATAAAAGTTTGAATTAAATAAATTTTATCAATGGTTTAATTATAAAAGTTTGAAATTAAATAATTATAAATAATTTAAATGGATTTAATCATAACAGTTTTAAATGAGAAGATTGTAATACAAGCTTATATTATTAATATAAGTTTAATTAATATATAATATTAAATAATACGATTAATTATAATTTACAAAGTTTGATATTGTATTTCAATATTAATTACATTATATTTTATATATTTTAATTCAGCATGATTTTTAAATATATAATATTAAATAATACGATTATTTATAATATAGAAAATGTAATGGAATAACTGACAATTTAGAAACAATAAATAAAATAATGACAAAAACTACAAATATTCCAGGTAAGTATAACTAAACATATATATAAATACATATAATATAAATATAATAATTAAAATTAAAGAAATTAGAGTTATACGAATATTTATGTTTACAGGTAGTTCAGACGAAGAAGACGACGATGAAAACGTGCATACCTTTAAGAGGCACTTGTTCGAGTTTATAGCTTACATGTCAGTTCTCGGTGTAATCATATACTATGCAGCGTGTGATCTGATATATCATGTACCTATAGATCACTATAAAGTAGCCGAAACTATCCCGTCTACAAATGAATATATCAGGGAGAATACAGATAAAGTTGAAACTGTACAAGAAAATCTAATGTTATGATTAGGTAATAAATACCGAGTATACCATGATTTATTTTATTATTTATATTAATTATTGAATAATAATATTCGATTATAGTATTATATTTTATATGTAATATGTCATGATATACCTAATGCCTAATGATATTAAATAGTGCAATCTTAAAGTAACGTGAATACCTAGATATGGGTTGTATAGCTATTGGTTTATGATTATTAATGCGTGATGGCTATTTAAAGATATATATGAATAAATGTAGTGAGTATATCTCGAATGCGATCAGAGTTAATAACTATTACGACCAACATCACAATGGGTATAGCATACTACAATGTAATAACTAACATACCCATGTATTCATATCGGATAATGAATGTAGCATGAGAGGTATCAACATATTCGGAATCTAGTTGTGATGTTAGTGACGATCAATTCACAAACCGATTATCTACATGTGATACAGAGATAAGTAGGTCAAGTTGCAATGCGGGAGATACACATTAAGGCATTGTAGTTATGGGAATACTGAATTAATATAGCGTATCTAGAAGTTGTTTTTATAGTATGTTATTTATATATTATTAGATTTCTTTTGAGATAGGATTAAACCTAGATAAATACTTATAACTCGGAAACTCCCGAGATAAGTATCACACGCAGTGATGAGCAGGATCGCGATCCTGGATTGGCGATACGATCCGGATCTGGATTGACAAAGGATATATCCTATAGGGTAATGAATTATAGATCGGGATCGTGAAAAGGATCGCATTTTGAAAAGTTTCGATACCCTTATCGCTCTTTTCGATAGTTATAAGTTCAATAGCGATTATTTCTAAAGATTTCTGAGCTCTTAACGATCCCATTGATAGATTTACTCTCGCACTCTTATTTAATTTGCAGCATTTGCACGATTTACAATAATCACTGACTTCCATCCACATTCCGATCCAGTAGAATCTATCAGACACTAAAGTTAACGTTCTCTGAATTCTTTGATGCCCCAGTTCGTCATGTAATTCAAATAAAATATATGCACGCAACGATTTTGGTACTATCAACTGTCGCCTCACCTTATCATTTTGCTCTATACGTCTATATAGAACACCATCTATTACCTCCAAACGTTCCTTCTCCTTCCACAACATCCGTGCCGCCGGTGTCCAACTCTCTCTACATGTTGCATGATCTATCACTGCCCTTAAACGCACACAAACTCCTCATCCCATCTTGGCAACTAATTATCTCCGCTGTACTCATCGAATTTACTTCTTTCGGTTCTGTAGGGATTCTAGCCTCTACTGATATATTTCGCAATTTAGTAAGTACTATTGTAGCCTGCCTGCTTAGCGCATCTGCATTCGCATTTACTTTTCCTGAACGGACATACATTTTAATATTAAAATCACTCAATTGTGCTATCCACCTCATTTCTGAGACTACCGCGTTAGAGGATTGAACGTGTACTATCGGATTGTTATCTGTATACACATGACATTCAGAACCCATTAATTATTGACGGAATACGTGGGTAACAGCCCACTTCAACGCAAGTAATTCGAGTTTCATGGAACTGTAATTAGCATCATTCAGTTCTGCTCCTCGCAATTTACGGCTTGCGTAGGCAATAACGTGTGATTATCCATCATATGTTTGTGATAGTACGGCACCTAATCCATTTAAACTGGCGTCAGTTTCTAAAATGAATGGTGTATCTATCTAGGATAAACTAATATGGGAGTTGATGTTACTTTAGACTTTAGCATATCGAATGCTAATTGGCATTTATCAGACCACTCGAACTTCACCTCGTCTCTCGTCAGATCCGTTAATGGTCCCGCAATAACCTAGTATTTCGGCACGAATTTATGATAATAACCAGACAGACATAATAATGACCTTACTTCCTTTACTGAAGTTGGAACGACCCAATCCACTACAGCTCTTATTTTCTCCGGATCTGTCTTAATCCCTTCAGAGGATATAACATGACCTACAAATCTCACACGTTTTTGAAATAGAACACATTTTTTTGGTTTAATTTTTAAACCGTACTCTCGCAGTTTAACGAACATCATACGCAATCTCGAAATAATCTCAGAAAATTATTTTGCATATACTAATATATCGTCTAGATATAAAATTAATTACTTGACATTTTCCTCCGAAGTTTATTAAACCCATCGGTATGCGTGTATACTGATTAGACCTCGCGATCCAGCACTGAACGAAGTTTTATGCTTATCTTCCTTTTTCAACGCATACTGAAATAAACCATGCGCCAAATCGACTGAACTAAATAAAGTTGCCCCATGTAATACCTCTAGCACTTCATCAACCCGTTGTATGGGAAACGAGTCCTTAACCGTATTAGTGTTTAAACCCCGAAAGTCGCAGAAAACTCTAAGCCCGCCTGATTTTTTCTTAAAGAGAACTAAAAGTGCTCTAAATGGTGATGTACTTTTTTCAATTATACCTGACTCCATATGTGCTTTTAGGTACGCTTGTACTTCGTCCCATTGATTAACCGGAATTCTCCTATATGGAAGAAAAAAATAATTTCTACTTCTGGATTATTTCTGGATTATTTCTGGATTACTTCTGGATATTAGTATATCCCATCCTTTCCACCCTGAAGAATTAAAATTATTTATTTTATATAAATTTAATAATTGAAACTCTATATTATATGTAAACGTTACATACATTATATATTTATTATACATATTTTTAAATTCATAATTTGTATCATAAATTTATATAATTGGAACTCTATATTACGAGTAAAAGGTACATAAATTGTATATTTAGTTTACATGTAATTATAATAATAATATTTAAATTAAATATTATTTAATATTATTTTATATTATTTTGAATATATCATATATTATTATTATAATTATATAATTATATGTGTATTAAATGTAACGAATTAAATATTATATTATAAGTAACATATATTCAATATAATATTGAATTCGTAATTTATATGACTACATTTATATGATTGAAACTCTATATTCCACGTAAAATGTACTTAAATTGTATATTTAGTATACATATAATATAATAACGAATAAAATATATTAAATATATATTACGAATTTAATATATGATATATTGAATTCGTAATTTGTATCACTAAATTTATATAATTTAAACTATATTACGAGTAAGAAATACCTAAATTCACTGTAGGAATTTAATATATTCTTTAAATAAATATACAATTTAGGTACTTTTTACGCATAATATAGAGTTTAAATTATATATATATATTTAGTGATACAAATTACGAATTTGATATATACGTGTATAATAAATATATTTTAATTGTTGCGTATTTTTTTTTCTCAGAAAATGATTTCGCGTATACTAATATATCGTCTAGATATAAAATTAATTACTTGTCATTTTCCTCCCCGAGACACGACTGCATTAATTACGCAAAGGTCGCAGGTGCGTTTATTAAACCCATCGGCATACGTGTATACTGATTAGAACTCGCGATCCAGCACTGAACGAAGTTTTATGATATCTTTCTTTTTCAACGCACACTAAAAGAAACCTTGCGCCAAATCGACTGAACTAAATAAAGTTTCCCCATGTAATGCCTCTAGCACTTCATCAACCCGTGGTAAAGGAAACGAGTCCCTAACCGTATTAGCGTTTAAACCCCGAAAGTCGCAGCAAACTCTAAGCGTGCATGATTTTTTATTAACGAGAACTAAAGGTGCGCTAAATTGTGATGTAATTTTTTCAATCATACCTGACTCCAGATGTGATTTTAAGTAGGCTTGTACTTCGTCCCATTGATTAACCGGAATTCTCCTATATGGCCTTCGTTCCGATCTATCCTCAATCAATTTAATCTGATGCGGTACTTTTTCAAAATATCCTACGTCATGTTCACCCTAACTAAAAATATCAGAAAATTCGGTTATAAGCTCTATTAGTACGTCTTCTTCCCCTGCACTTAAATTACCCACCGTCATCTTATCCCTTATCTCTGCCAGCTTTCCCCGACGCTCTACTGCTACTAAGAATTGCACTCGCACGTGCCACCTTCCCACTTTACTTCCGCCCTGAAGATAAACATCCTCCTTACTGAAATTAACTAGTTCCCCGGAATACGTCCCTCCTGATCAACCACTAATACGTAATAATAATACAACAACTACTTACCACTATATTATAACTCTCATCTTTATTTTGGATATACACTGTTCCTCTTCCCTCTTTCATCGTACAACCTATTATCCTCCTCGAATTTGCCGGAATCAACACTTTATGCTTCCCAGCTACGAATATATCACTTTCCTCCTGTTCATACAACGCCGCTACATTGCGCCACCGTTCGCACCGCCATTCACTACTACCTCGTTCCACCCACTGCCTGAATACATTACTCCCCAGAATCACAGCAGGGTCCTTTGATTAATTAAATTGCACTTCCACCCATCAACCTATATCTCTAGCTCGATATAACCGACATACTCCACGTATGTAAAAAAAAGTTATATACTCAAATATAAATAAATTATACATATATATATTCATATAATATATATATGCTTTTTTCTCAGAATAATTTGTTTGCTATGTTTGAGTATATAAATGAGTGTTTAGATAAAAAGTACTGACGCGATCCACCTACTTTCTTTTGCTATATATAAATAACATATATATGCACAATTCAAGATTATAATTCAAGATAGACAATATTCTAAAATATAATTATGATGTATTGGATTTTATAAAATTTGTGAAAAATTTAAATAAAATAAAAGTATGTGTATTATTATACATGTAAATATATATGTTTAGCTATAGCATATAGCATATATACTATAGCAATACATGTAATATATTTAAACTTGACCCCATAAATGTATCAATATACGTCAAAAACGATGTCTACGCATGCTTGAATCTAAATGGAAAAAAGAAAAATCTTCATCATCACTAACCACATATAAACATTTGAAAAATAAACATCGTATCGATCTCATTAACGCTAAAGCTATGTTTACGCATGACAAGTTTATTTCTATGCAACATGATAGCAAGTCACTTTTTAAGTTAGCAAATAGCATACTTGGTAGAAGACAAAAATCGCCATATCCTGACTTTACTAATGATGAATTACTTAATTTATTTGATTCATTTTTCAATGATAAAATCACCAATATTATTTCGTCATTACCCATACCTATATCTATAGCTCTATCGTTCTCTACAACTAATACACTAACTTCCTTTTTTCTACCTTCTAATGATCAACTAATTTGTTTACTTAAAAATTCTCGCAGCTCTTCTTCTCTTGATCCAATTCCTTTAAAATTACTAAATGATATAGCTCCTTATATAATATCAAATAAAGCTCATATCATCCATGAATCACTTATTTCTGGTACTGCCCCCCTCATTTTCAAACATTCACTTATCACTAATATCATTAAAACACCTTCTCTGAACCATCATCCTTTAATAATGATAGACCTATTTCCAATCTTTCAATACTTTCTAAAACCTTAGAAAGAGTCGTTTCAAATCAACTATCTTCTTTCCTGACTACTAATAATATACTTTGTACTTTCCAAAGTGCCTGTGTACCGAACAAATATACTGAAACAGCAATAACCAGGGTAACAACAAATATATTATGTGACCTTAATAATACATATGGAACAATTCTTGTTCTACTTGATCTTAGCGCAGCATTTGATACAATTGACCATAGTCTTCTCATATCACGATTGGCTAATATTGGTATCGCCGGTAATGCACTTAAATGGTTTACGTCATACATTTCTGATCGTACTTCTTCTATTCTTATCAATGGGCACATATCATCTCCTAGAAATATTTCTTACGGAGTCCCCCAAGGCTCTGTATTAGGACCGATTCTTTTTAATATTTATCTACTTCCTATTTTTGATATAATTTCTAAATTTCCCCTATATCAGTCACTCATATGCTGATGATATAAAACTTAACGTAAAATGCACTTCTGATATCAATTTTGCTCCCAATATTATGTCTAACTGTATTAAATATATACATACTTGGCTTTCAAATAACTCTCTATCACTGAATCCCAATAAAACATAAACTATATTTCTTCACCTCCCTTCTCCCAGACTCCCATTAACAGTCCCATGGTGCACCATTTATCATGGTTAAAAATCATAATATCTTATATTCTGATAATGTTAAATATCTTTGTGTTTATTTCGACAGTTCTTTATCTTTTCATCGCCACATCTCAAATCTTCTTCGCTCTATAAAATTTCATCTTCACTCTTTCCGTCTAATCCGTAACTCCATCTCCCTAAGTGTTTCTATAACTCTAGCCTCATCTTTCATATTACCGATTTTCGATTACGGCAATATTCTCCTTTTCTCCTTACCTGGCTATCAAATTTAAAAAAAAAACAAATATTACAGAATGCGTTAGTACGATCAATTTTTTAAATTGATCGCTTTTCCAAAATACATATTTCCCCATATTTACATAGATTGCATTGGCTACCAATAAAATTTAGAATAATATCTAAAGTTATTCTATTAACTCATAACTCTCTTCACAACAACCGACCTGAATATCTATCTTACTTAATCTCTATTCCTACTCACACTATCTTTCTCCGGTCAACTACTTCTTATCTTCTACATCTACCCTCTAAGCTTAATCTACATACCACTAATATTCGTGCATGGCACATATCATCCCCTTATCTATGGAATAAACTACCACATAATCTACGCTCACTTCAATCCACCACCTCTTTTAAATTTCTATTAAAAACATATCTATTTACTATTGCATTTCCCTGATCATTTTTGTATCACTATTTATCACAATCTACAATTTTATTTACAATTTATATTAATGTTGAGTACTTTATGTATTCCTATTTATATTATTATTAGTTTATTATTTTCGTTTATGTTCCGTTATATTGTTTTTTTGTTTTTACTTTAGACGCTTGATTGCTATGGCACAAAGAGTCTTTAAAATAAATTGAATTGCATTGAATTGAATTGAATATATATCGGGGCCATATTCGATATTCTCTACATAAATAATAATAATTTGTATATCATAAGTTGTAAAATATAGTATTAAATTATAAAATAATAAATAACTAATTTAAACTTATTATATTATCACATATTATTCAAAGCTATAATTTATTCATAAGCTTATATCTTTAGATTTATAAAATTTTATAAAACTAAATAAAATTAATAATATTGTTTTCAAATTAAAATTAATAGGTACTATAAAATAAATAATAATAATTATTACGAAATATACTATTAAATTATAAATAAATAAGTGTAAAAATATAAGACAATAATATAAAGAATGGTAGGTTTATACAGATAAAATATATACTTTATAAAAATATAAATTAAAAATATATATTTCATAGTCAATTGATATTCCATTACAAGTTTTACTTTGGCTACACTATTTGAATAAATTATGATAACAATTTAAACTAATTAGTTAGTACACAATTTTAAATTTATTTTATTATTATAATAATAATAACATTATAATCGGTTATAATAGGATTATTATGTCATTATAATCCGGATTATAATGATAATAAACATTGTTTAATTGATAATAAACATCTTTTCCGGAATATACTAATATCCAGAAGTAATTCAGAAAGAATCCAGAAGTAGTGTTTATAGAGTATTACTGATATATATGATATGATGATATATCTACATAATATAATACAAAATAATATATATTATCATAATATACTAACAATATTATGTTAAATCTTATTAATATATCAAAAAAATAGATTTTATACACAAATAATCCAGAAGTAGTATATATAGAATATTATTGATATATATTGATGATATATATATATGATATAATAAAAAATAATATATATTATCATAATATAATTAAATTATTATGTTAAATCTTATTAATATATCAATAAAATGGATTTATATACAAAAAAAATAATTTCTACTTCTGGATTATTTCTGGATTATTTCTGGATTACTTCTGGATATTAGTATATCCCATCCTTTGCACCCTGAAGAATTAAAATTATTTATTTTATATAAATTTAATAATAACTTTAATAATAAACTCTATATTATATTTAAACGTTACCTATATTATATATTTATTATACATATTTTTGAATTCATAATTTGTATCATAAATTTATATAATTGGAACTCTATATTACGAGTAAAAGGTACATAAATTGTATATTTATTTTACATGTAATTATAATAATAATATTTAAATTAAATATTATTTAATATTAATTTATATTATTTTGAATATATCATATATTATTATAATAATTATATAATTATATGTGTATTAAATGTAACGAATTAAATATTATATTATATGTAACATATATTCAATATAATATTGAATTCGTAATTTGTATGACTATAATTGAAACTCTATTAAGGGTCTATATTTCGCGTAAAATGTACCTTAAATATTATATTAATATAATTCAATATTATATTGAAAATATGTTACATATAATTATTATAATAATTATATGTAACATATTTTCAATATAATATTGAATTCGTAATTTATATGACTACATTAATATGATTTAAACTCTATATTCAACGTAAAATGTACTTAAATTGTATATTTAGTATACATATAATATAATAACGAATATAATATATTAAATATATATTACGAATTTAATATATGATATATTGAATTCGTAATTTGTATCACTAAATTTATATAATTTAAACTATATTACGAGTAAGAAATACCTAAATTCACTGTAGGCATTTAATAAATTCGTATAATAAATATACAATTTAGGTACTTTTTACACATAATATAGAGTTTAAATTATATATATATTTAGTGATACAAATTAAGAATTTGATATATAAATGTATTAAATATACATGTATAATAAATATATTTTAATTTTTACGCATTTGTTTTGACCCGTCACCTGCCATGTCAAGCTGCTAAAGTATAATTATTATTATGATAATTATTAAATGTTATTATTATCAATTATTAACTATTAAATAATCCTCATAATGAAATTCAATAATCTTGTAGAGTATTCTTATTTAAATTTAAAACAAACGTTGTATAATAATATTTTTTATATTAAAAATATCTATTATCATAACAGATCCATGCCAATCTGTTAAATAGTTCATCTGCAATGTCGAACTGATAAATAGGTCGTTTGTCATGTCAATCTGCTAAAGAGTTTGCTGCAGTGTCTAGCTGCTAAAGAGTTTGCATACTATGTCAAGTCATAATAGAACTCGTGAATTCTATCAGATTTCATACTGCATTTCACTTCGTAAGAGGTAACTCTATATAATTATTATTATGATTATTATTAAATGTTATTATTATTAATTATTAACTATTAAATAATCCTCATAATGAAATTAAATAATATTGTAAAGCGCATTCTTATTTAAATTTAAAACAAACAGTGATAATATTATTTTTTCATATTCAAAAAATCTATTATCATGACAGATCCATGCCAATCTTTTGAAGAGTTCATCTGCAATGTCGAACTGCTAAAGAAGTCGTTTTTCATGCCAATCTGCTAAAGAGTTTGCTGCCGTGTCGAGCCATAATATAACTGGTGAATTCTATCAGATTTCATACTGCATTTCACGCCGTTATAGGTAACTATAGTTACCTATACTTATAAGTATAATTATTATTATGATTATGATTAAATGTTATTATTATCAATTATTAACTATTAAATAATCATCATAATGAAATTCAATAATGTTGTATAGTATTCTTATTTAAATTTAAAACAAACGTATAATAATATTTTTTCATATTAACAATATCTATTATCATAAAATATCTATGTCAATCTGTTAAAGAGTTCATCCGCAAGAAATTGAAACAATCGAATTGAATTACGAAAATATCTTATTATTATTTTCATATAATATAATTATTTTTATGTAAAATATATGTCAAAAGAATCAGTTTTAAAATTAAAATATCAATATATTACAATATTTATTTATACATGGATTCGCATGTTATAACATATTTTTTATTTATTTTCTTGTCATCATTTTAAAATAATTCGTGTATGTTTATATATATTATTTGAATAATAAATAGTGTATATGTAAGATAAATATAATTGGGCATTTTATTTTATAGAAGCAATAATGTCATAATTATATTATAGAATAAATGTTCTCATAATAATTATTGTATATATATTTCACTTAATCAAACTTAAACTCTTTTAATAATGCTTTGATTTAGTAGATATTTAGATTATTTATTATATATATATATAAATATATACAATTACCTAGCCTTCAAGCCAAACTATAATATCACATATAATATAAATATAATGGTATGAGTTCACATGAGCTTGAATCAGGTAAATATAATACCAATGTTCATATTTTTATGTTCATAATATGTTCATATTTGTATGTTCATGATATGTTCATATTTATATGTTCATAATATGTTCATAATATGTTCATATTTGTATTTTGTTGTTTACTGGGTAATAATAAGTATAATAATATTTATAAAAATCCACGGATACTGACAGTGATGTTAATCTATAAAAACAATAAATAGAATGTAATACTATATTTTTTTAAATATTGCCACGGCCAAGATTCGAGCTCGCGCTCCTTTGCACTCAAAAATTAAACCGATTTCACTGAGCCACCCCTGCAGGATATATATATGTATATATTTTAAAATTAATAATGCCATACAATATAATAAATATAATTATTATTATCATAATAAATAAAAGATTATACAATAATAAATACGAAGAAAATATATTAATACACTAAATATAATAATTACTAAAATTATATAAATTTGGGCAGCACTCTGCTTAAATATAAGATAATAAATGTTACGATATAATATTCAGTATTATACTGTTATAGTAGTGATTACATATAATAATAAATATAAATTATATTCTTATAATATTAAATATTATAACAATTATATGTTGTAAACTGTATGAATTTAATGTTGTTAATAAGGTAATCGATACACGTATCTAGCGGTTGATACTGTAGCTCTCTTTTAGGTATCCTGTCCGCCAGCGCCAAATGTTATAAACTCAGATTTTCTCGTATTGCTTTATTTTAGTTAAGTAGGCCAAGTTGCAATGCGGGAGATACACATTAAGGCATTGTAGTTATGGGAATACTGAATTAATATAGCAATATTTTGAATAATTAAAAAATAAAACAAATACTTTTTTTGACTATTTATATAATTATGAATATTTTATTTATAAAAATGTTGTAGGATTTATGGTTTTTGTAATACCGAGAATTACCGTATTCGGCCTTATCCGTATACGGTTACTTTCCCATATTTAGGGATAATTATAATAATAGACAAATATAAACTCTAATAATATGATACATATCAATACATTTTATTAAATAATTTAAATAATTAAAAAAAGCTTGGTATAGTTTCAGTCCGACTCGATTCGAGCCATACTCTTGCTCGACTCGACTCGTTTGATTCACTAATATATATATATATATATATATTAGTGCTGTAAAATTTCAAATCTCAAATATCAAATCTCAAATCTTTTTTTTTCGGTTCGGTTCAAATCTTAAATTTTCGGGTATTTGGAAATATTTGATGGTCTCAAATCTTTATTTTAAACTTAGTTTCGGTTCGGGTATCATGTCGGGTAATTGTTCGGGTAACGATAGATTAACATAATTATGTAATAAGTTTCTTTCAACTATTTTAAAATATCCATTAAACTGTATAGATACTATTAATTCGATCATCAGTTATGCCACCTATATGATAATATATTTAAAATAGAATAATATTATCAAGGACACCGTGTCCTTTATTTATTATACATTAATAACAATATTTAAAAATTATTACGTATATTCTGCATATCGTACCTACTCTGTACTAATATATAAAAATGTTAATTCATAAACCGTTATAAAAAACTATATTTGTCTACAAGTACATATTGAATAAATATTTGACACTATGGTATATATATATATATAGTCTAAATATAATATTTATATTTAGCCTTCTATATATAAGCTGTGGTGTATATAGGATTCCTCTTACAACTTTACTAAATAGGTTTTAAATTACTATATAGGTTTATATAGCTATATATGATTATTAGAATAGTAACGTATTCAATATTTCAAGTAATTAATAATTATGTATTGTTAATTATTCAATTATAATTTATTAATTAATAATTATTTATCAATTATTATTATTAATTAATAATAATTAATTATATATTATTTTAATAATTATTAATTATTTTATTATAATTAATAATTATTTATAAATTAATTATTATTATTATTAATTAATAATAATTATTAATTAATAATAATTATTTATTAAATATTATAATTATTTATTAATTATTATAATTATTTATTAATTATTATAATTATTTATTAATTATTATAATTATTTATTAATTATTATAATTATTTGTTAATTAATATAATTATTTGTTAATTAATATAATTATTTATTAATTATTATAATTATTTATTAATTATTATAATTATGTATTAATTATTATAATTATTTATTAATTATTATAATTATTTATTAATTATTATAATTAATAATTAATTTAATTAATAATAATTATTTATTAATTAATTTATTATTAATAATAATTAATTAATTAATATCTAATTTTTTTCTACGTTAACGTATTTTAAAATATTATTAAAAGATTTGAAGTTCTCGAGAACATACCTAAATATGAGAGATTTGAAGTTCTCGAGAACTTGATATTTTATTAAGGATTTGAAGTTCTCGAGAACAACATTTTAAGATTTGAAGTTCTCGAGAACAACCAAGTATTTGAAATTTTACAGCACTAATATATATATATATATATATATATATATATATTTACGTATATAGATAGATAGATAGATAGATTACAAGTTTATTGAATTGCTGGTTATATATAAACATATAATTATATAACATATATAAACAAAATATATAAATGTGATAACAGTAAGACAAAACGACACGATACAAAAAAAACAAGAAATAAACGGAGAAGTAAAATAAAAATAAAACATTGGATTATACGAGCCGTTGAATATTGTATATATATTTAATTTAAATAAAAACTATATGTACTTTATCTTATTATAAAATAATAAAATTTAAAATTTATACATTATAAAATTTTATTTACAATAGAAATAACAAATAAATTATAAAAATTTAAATTTATAAAAATAATCATCATTATTATTATGGATATTACATTACTGCATTATGTATGTTTTATATTATTATATATTATAAATATAGGATGTACATCTATACCATCTCCATTTCAAGGGAAAAAAAAGGTAATTTATTATTAATTTATAACTTATTATGTAATATATATATATATATATATATATATATATATATATATATACTATATATAGTAATATTAAAACCATTTAGTAGACAATGCAAAATATAATAATTTGGTAGACATTTAAAAGATAACCATGAAGGTGAAATTTACATATTAATTAATTATGATATACTCTGATTATATTTAATTATTTTTTTTCAAAATAATGAATAATAAAAAACATTCACAAATAATTGCTACCAAATTTCTACTTATATATTATGTATAAGTTATGATTTTGTAAAAAATATTAATATTTATTTTTTTTATGGATATTTTGCATAAACATTCGCTCTAATGTGACAATTTTCAGAGATATATTCTATATTCAATGATAATCAAAAATGAGAATTATATGCAATTAATTTTAAACATATAAATAAATAATTTAATTAATTAATTATAAATATATATTATTTATTAATGTTAAATTATATTTATTTTAGTAATATATATGATCCATAAGTAATATAACATCGAAATATATTAACACTCTATAAACATATATCATATAAATAATACTATATATCTAATTTAAAATCATATGTCTACTAAATAGTCATATTTATTGGTCCAATATATATATATATATATATATAATGGTGATGCAATCATTATTTAAACTAACTTATTCTCTAGATTTTAATATTATTAATAAATAATATAAAAATATACTTGATATATATATTAATGATATAATATTATTATAATTCAAATTTATATAAAAAATGATAAATTATTGCCATAACTATTTGGTGGCCATTAAATGTGTACCAAATAATCATATCTACCAAATATGGTATATATATATATATATATATATTTATGTATATATCTAATTAATAGTTTCAATTAATACATTAGATATATAATATTATTTTATAATAATGTTATCATTCATAAACGTTAGCCAGTACATTTTTATGTTTTTTGTCCATGTTTTAACCATCGATATATATATATATATATATATATATATATATATATATACATATATATATACTAGCTGTTTTGGCCCGGTGTATGTGCGGATAGTTGATAATTATGAGTTATTATTAAAAAATTGCATGATCTAGGAGTATTTTAGAAATAAGAAATATATTATTTATTTGATTTAAATTAATTATGTTATAAAAAGCAAATATTGAGAAATCAATATAATATACATAATATATGGGAGTTAGCCCTATCTGAATTAGTCCTATCGGAGTTAGCCCTCTCTGAATTAACACTATCTGAGTTAGCCCTATCTGAATTACCTCTATCGTAGTTAGCTCTATCTGAATTAGCCCTATCTGAGTTAGGCCTATCTCAATTAGCTTATTGGAGTTAGCCCTATCTGAGTTAGCCCTATCTGAATTAGCCCTATCGTAGTTAGCCCTATCTGAATTAGCTTTATATTAGTTATCTCTATCTGAATTAGCCCTATCGGAGTTAGCCCTCTCTGAGTTATACCTATCTGAATTAGCCCTATCGGAGTTATCCCTATCTGAATTAGCCCTATCGTAGTTATCCCTATCTGGATTAGCCCTATCGGAGTTAGCCCTATCTGAATTAGTCCTATCGGAGTTAGCCCTCTCTGAATTAACCCTATCTGAGTTAGCCCTATCTGAATTACCTCTATCGTAGTTAGCTCTATCTGAATTAGCCCTATCTGAGTTAGGCCTATCTCAATTAGCTTATTGGAGTTAGCCCTATCTGAGTTAGCCCTATCTGAATTAGCCCTATCTTAGTTAGCCCTATCTGAATTAGCTTTATATTAGTTAGCTCTATCTGAATTAGCCCTATCGGAGTTAGCCCTCTCTGAGTTATCCCTATCTGAATTAGCCCTATCGGAGTTATCCCTATCTGAATTAGCCCTATCGTAGTTAGCCCTATCTGAATTAGCCCTATCGGAGTTAGCCCTATCTGAATTAGTCCTATCGGAGTTAGCCCTCTCTGAATTAACCCTATCTGAGTTAGCCCTATCTGAATTACCTCTATCGTAGTTAGCTCTATCTGAATTAGCCCTATCTGAGTTAGGTCTATCTGAATTAGCTTATCGGAGTTAGCCCTATCTGAGTTAGCCCTATCTGAATTAGCCCTATCGTAGTTAGCCCTATCTGAATTAGCTCTATATTAGTTAGCTCTATCTGAATTAGCCCTATCGGAGTTAGCCCTCTCTGAGTTATCCCTATCTGAATTAGCCCTATCAGAGTTAGCCCTATCTGAATTACCTCTATCGTAGTTAGCTCTATCTGAATTAGCTTATCGGAGTTAGCCCTATCTGAGTTAGCCCTATCTGAATTAGCCCTATCGTAGTTAGCCCTATCTGAATTAGCTCTATATTAGTTAGCTCTATCTGAATTAGCCCTATCTGAGTTAGCCCTAACGTAGTTAGCCCTACGGAGTTAGTCCTATCTGAATTATCCCTATTTGAATTAGCCCTATCGGAGTTAGCCCTATCTGAATTAGCCCTATCGTAGTTAGCCCTACGGAGTTAGTCCTATCTGAATTAGCTCTATCTGAATTAGCCCTATCTGAGTTAGCCCTATCTGAATTAGCCCTATCGGAGTTAGCCCTCTCTGAGTTATCCCTATCTGAGTTAGCCCTATCTGAATTACCTCTATCGTAGTTAGCTCTATCTGAATTAGCCCTATCTAAGTTAGCCCTATCTGAATTAGCTTATCGTAGTTAGCCCTATCTGAGTTAGCCCAATCTGAATTAGCCCTATCGTAGTTAGCCCTATCTGAATTAGCTCTATATTAGTTAGCTCTATCTGAATTAGCCCTATCTGAGTTAGCCCTATCTGAATTACCTCTATCGTATTAGCTCTATCTGAATTAGCCCTATCTGAGTTAGCCCTATCTGAGTTAGCCCTATCTGAATTAGCCCTATCGGAGTTAGCCCTATAAGAACACCTCGTCTCTCAATAAAATAATTTATATATATTAGTATAAGAATTGTATAATTATAAAATAAATTAAAATAAATTTAATAATTGTACGAAATTACCTCGTACGAGATTACTGGTAACCATGAATCTTATTGTATGAAAATAATGTTATTAAAAAGCTCCACCTATTGATTATTAGAGGCGAATTAATTTAAAATCTTAATTTATAAATCCTCTTTAATATATGATAACACGGTACAATATAACATATTGATAGTGCATATTAAAGAGGAATAAAATATGAGTATAACTGGTGTCTTCCGATCTTGTATTTATTTTTTAATTTCGTAGAATCGTCGCTTCGCGACGATGCCGCATTGTTATATGTTTAGAGAAATATATATATATAGATATATTTATGTACAACTCTACGTTTATTAAAACGACATAAATTACAATTTATACAAATAAATTATATGGTTAAATTTAACATATGTTGTAGAATAGCTTTAATTATATTATTTATTATAGATTATTTAAATAAATAATATATAATAAAATGAAAAAGATAACAAAAATGTTTCTATTGGTAGTGTAAATCACAGACTAAATATCCATATTTTAGATAGGAAAATGTCCGTGTATTAAACATCCATATTGCTACGATAGAACCAGGATAATTCATGGAAATTTTTTCATTATAATACATGGATATGTTGTCACTATAATACACTGACATGTTGTCACTATAATATTAATTTATAAATACATTATTTTATGTAATATAGAAATATTATACTATTTTACCTCTTCTTTATTTTAATATATTGATTTAATTTAGTAGTAATATTAGTATATGTATGTAAATTAATTATCAATTATTGTTTTAATTTTATATTAAGTTAATATTATAAATTTAATAAATAAAGTTACTATTTTAAAATGATAAATTATTTAAGTATCTATGGTTTGTTTTTTTTTTATAAAATCATCATCATTTAATTTACGTGTCAACTTAATTAAACAACAATTACAATCATAGTTATGGTATATTCATAATTGAGATAATACAATTTGAAATAATGTTATAATGATTACTCAATATTGAACATTGAATAATATTATTGAATATTATTATTATTATTAAATTCATGTTTTAAATATAACCGATATGTATTATATAATATATTGTAATATATAAGTCATTACAATTTAAACAATTATACTAGTAGCTCCCCACAAATACATATAGAATTATAAACATATCAATAATATAAAATGTTCTTCAGAATATAGAGTATAAAGAATGTTTATACAAAAAGATGTATTATAGTAACAACATTTCGGTGTAATACACTGATTCTATCGTAGCCATTTGGCTGTGTATTACACATTTTTTCATTGTAATATACGGATTTTCTTTAATAACAAAGTTCCTGGTACACATATATTAAAGAAATAATATACATGTAACATTTTAAATTAAGTTGAAATACATATTTATTTTCTGTTTTTGTTAACACATTTCCTATTATCAAATATATTGTATGCTAAATTTCTATGATTTATAACGATACTTTTTATTCGATATATGCATAGATTTGTATTTTACCTTTATCGATATCTCTTGAATTTAATAACAAACACATGAATTTAATATACATTAATATTTATTTATATTATATATTTATTTAATATACTGCAATATAATTGCAACATTGCGCTAAATAGGCTCTATGTCTGTTGAAGAAAAATCATGTGACTACCAATCTAGGTAAACTATAAATCTATATATTTATAGGTACCTAGATTGGTAGTCACGTGATTTTTCTATAATTTGTTTCCATATATATATATGTGACGATATCTATGATGATATTTAAATATATATATATATATATATATATATATATATCGGTAAAGTAAACCGAATATAAACTGCGTGCCCTTATATGATATTAGTGTATGTACACGGTAAGATATAAATAGTAAAATCACACGTCATATCTATATCACGTGGTATGTGATTACGTCACGTATTGTTGTTATAGTTTAACGTAACACGAGTTGAACATATGTGCATGCGTTGAGTAGTATTTAGTATTAGTATATATATATATATATAGTTGTGTAGTATTAGTATATATATATATATATATATATATATATATATATATATATATATATATATATAGTCTATAGACTATTATACGACAACATATATGATATTTAAACAATAGTATTAAAGAATATTATAATAAATTTGCTCGTAATAATTATATATATCTTCATCATTATTAGCATGGTTAGTCGCCAATATAAATATATTATCAAATAATACAGGTTGTATGTACAATGAAAAAGCACATACGAAATTACACTCTCATCAACTACGTATTGAAAACAGTTAACATTAATTTTATATGTGAATTGATGTCTATCAATTATATCGGGGTGAATGTATTCTCTGCTGAATTTGGTGAACGTCTTAAATTAAGGAAATTAGATCTATCGTTTAATTTTATAGAAAAATTTCACGAAAACCAATTTATCTATTTAACCGAGTTATCATATCTGGGTTTATACGATAACAATATAGTTGCGATAGGAAATGCTTTATTTAGAAATAATACGAAATTAAAGTAAATTTCCTTAGAACATAATAATATAGAGAGTTTCGATTTTAATTTTAATATGTTAACGAAACTAGAAAGTCTAATACTAAGAGATAATTATCTACCCACGCTGAAAGAGGACGTGTTTAAGTATTTCTTTGTTAATGAAAATGGGCGTGAAAACAATACTATTCTTGATGTCAGACATAATCCATTTACTTGCAACTGTTCAATGGAATGGATGAGATATATCAAACTGAAAATAGAACTACAAATAAATCAGAATTACATATGCATAAAGGAAATATCCAGAAATATTTCGCTCAAATGTTTTCTGATAAATATGCTGACAAAATACAAAATTAACTCAAAGTCCACTTGCATCAGTACAACTTTTAATGAATGTGTGGAAACTAGAAGAAATAAATTACGTACGTATATATATATACATAAATATATAGGGAAGGTTGTGTAATGGGCGTCTATCGGTAACTTAGTCCACCACCATTATATCGAAAAGTAAATTACTTAGAGACAAATGTTGTATACATAAAAGATGCGCAATTTAATTTCTATTAACATATACAAATTATATATGAAAAAATTATTTCCAGCTGGGAAAATATTTATTAGAAAATCTAGTCTACAAAAATAATTTACCAAATATGTGAAACTCAAAACACTCATAAAAATGAATATAATGTAAATAATTTAATATATTTTTTGTAATATATCTAAATAATATATTATAAATATGGTAAAGTAACTGAATACGGAAAATGCTCGAATACGGACACTCTCGGTATCTCAGAAACCATAATTCCTACAAAAATGTTTAATGAATAAAATATTCATAATTATATAAATAGACTAAAAAAGTATTTTTTAATTATTTAAAATTATTAAAATATTGCTGATATATTCAATAAACTGATTTTATTATTACGTTTTAAAATTTATGAAAAAATGTCAACTTAAAACCTTCTCAAAAATATAAAAATGTATCGATATAAAATATAACACTATATTATTAAAAAATAAAGCATTCTAAAAATAATGTATTTAATTTCTATATTTGTTATCTAATATTCATTAAGTTATAAACATATATCTAGAGGTCATATAAGTATACGGACAGTCTAGAATTCTTAATACAGACTTCTTAATTCATAAAAATCGCGTGCGTTATAATATTAATACCATTATTAAAGCTAAATCTAATAATTGTATTATTTAGATACCTACATTATTTTATTAATTAAAAAAATAATAAAAATAAATAAATTATTAACTAATTAAATTAGATTAAATTATTCATAAAATTAATTATAATGAATGTAAATGTAATTTGTCTTATTGATTCATCAATAATATATAGTTTATATAGTGGTATATATTGTTTCGTATTATAACACAGGGTGTCCGTATTTATGAATACTCTGTCTGCAGACATGGGTACCGAATACGGATACCCCGTTGTCTATTGAATAAAAAGATTATATAAAGTTTTAAAATCACAATACTATCCATAATCATGTAATATTAATGTATTGTAATTTTTTAATAAAAATAATGAGTCATAAAATGTTAAGACTATTTATTGTTAAAGTGTCCGTATTAGGTTACTTTCCCCTACATTTATATAAAAAATATCGGCGAAATCATGTACATTAATGTATATTAATGTATATTAATGTATATTAGTAATTTAAAAAAAAACCTACTATCTGTAATAGACTCCCACCCAACGTCGGGTAATTAACGCCAGTACATGTAATGTAGTGAAACCTATAATGAATAAAGTTATAAACTATATTGAGTGTGCTTATAATAGATTTATTTTTATACATAATTCAATATCTAGTTCAATGTTTTAGAACTTATAATATATATTATATTATAATCTATACATAATGTGAAATTACCTAATAACAATGTATTTTGAAAACAAAATATTTAATAAGTATATTTTACAAATATATACATATATATATTATTTAAAACTCGATAATTATACAACTATATATATAGTTTTATATAGTATATGAATATATATATTATATGGTTTTATAATTATACTATTTTTATACTATTTTTATCTTTTTAAAAACCACATACCCTATAATATAATTCATATGTTATCATCGCCATACTTTTCCGAATTTATCTTGCATGCTTAAATACATAAATGAGTATAAATAAGTATACATAAATAAGTATGCATTAAAACTTAATTAAACATATATCAAAACTTAACTTATGAACATGAATTAAATTGAATTTAATGTTATCGTAGTATACTATTATTCACTAATATACAACTTAATTTATAGCCTATTAATATTCATTAATCAAATATAGAAATCTATTAATATATTTTACATGTTTAGGTATTGAAATTATACTATATTTTGATCTTATAGTATAATTTTAATTCATTAATTATTATACGAATAATAATATTGTATTTATTTGTAATCCAAAAAACTCTACTTAAACCTTTTGCATTATGCACTATTTCTTATTCTAATTTCAGGTTCATAAGTTATTCTTAAAATTAAATTAATATTTTCATTATTATCTGCATAATTTCATCAATGTCTAATATGGGGAAAGTCTCCGATTACCGATACCTACATTATTTGTAATAACTTATTCAATATTAAGTATATTTATTTGAAATTGTGTAATTAGGGTAATATTATGGCAATGAATAATGTGGCTATTTTAAATTTTTGATATAATTATATTTACAAGAATAAACAGGGGGGGTCGGTAATCGGATATATATGCTTAATACCGAGCCCCTAAAATAATTGTTGTATAAATAATTGTAGTATTATAATATCCAATAAAAATAGTAGATATACTTAAATATAATTAATTATAACATGCACGCAATTTATTTATTATTGAATTTATGTTTTAATAATAATATTAAATTTAAATTTAAACTTTATAGTAATTATATTAAAATAATGTATATTATTATTTATTATTTATACATGGTATATATTTATATATGATATATATCAATGATACAAAAACAACTTACGACATAATTTAAAGTAAAATACTGATCTATTTTGATTGGATATTATAAATCACATAGGGGACGGTATTAGGGTAATTTAGGGGGTCGGTATTAGAAAAATCATATTGGTTGCTATAATTAAGATATATTGGCTAATAGTTATTAAAATTAAATTATTTTTATAATTTTTATAAACATTTTATTGATCTACAATATTATGTGCAGTATTGAGTTTTCTTTTAACTAATAAAGTATTTACAATGATTTAAAAAAAATTAATATTAAAATATTTAAATAGTAAAAACAGAATATTACATTTTATCAAATAATAATTTTAGAATTGAATATTTTTTAAAACAAAATACTTATTTATATTTATCATTAAACTACTGTTAAAAACAGTATATATATATATATAACATTTTTTGATATCTCTTATAGTTACTGAGATACGAGAGGTGGTCGGTATTAGGATGGGGGTGGTAATCGGAGACTTTCCCCTCTTATCAAAGTATACAATATATTCTCTAACTTATTAAATAATATTTATTTAATAACTTACAAAATATGTATTAAGATGATGTCAGACCAAATGTTATATTATTAAAAAAAAATATTTCCTACGGCGTAAAAAATCTTTTTAATTCCTAACTTTCTTTATAAAAAATATTAAATTATTACATTCCGAATTGTATTTTCTTTGTTGAAATCTATGAATTTTATACTAGACAAACTTGTTTACACTGTACAATTGTATTATTATTACTATATGTTTATAATAAAGTATACTTTATTATATATATAGCCTATAGGCATGATTACTTATGTGTGTAGTTTTAAGTATGTCCCTACAGTTAATATAGGTGTGTTTCTATAAATATATTAAGCATACCTATCTATATGACAGCTGTAAATTTAGTATAAATAAATTAGAAAAATATAAAATATACACTATGTTATATTAAAAATATATGATGATCTATATTTAATAACTAACATAAATTATAAAAAGTTTGAATGTATGTAATTATAAATAATTTAAATGAATTTGATCAAGGGATTAATTATATAAGTTTGAATTGAAATAATTATAAATAATTTAAATGTATTTGATCATAATAGTTTTAAATGAGAAGATTGTAATAAACGTAAGTTTACATAATCGATTCAATAAATCTTTAAACAATTTTTGATATTGTATTTCAATATTAATTACATTATTTTTTATAAATTTAAATTTAGAATGATTTTTAAATATATAATATTAAATAATACGATAATTAATAATTTACAAAATTTAATAGGAATAACTGAAAATTTAGAAACAAGAAATAAAATAATGACAAAAACTAGAAATATTCCAGGTAAGTATAACTAAACTTATATATAAATAAATATAATATAAATATAATTATTAAAATTAAAGAAATTAGAATTATACGAGTATTTATGTTTACAGGTAGTTCAGACGAAGAAGACGACGATGACAACGTTAATACCTTTAAGAGGCATTTGTTCGAGTTTATAGCTTGTATGTCAATTCTCGGTGTAATCATATATTATACAGAGTTTGATCTGCTATATCATATACCTATAGATCACTATATAGTAGCCGAAAATATCCCGCCTACAAATGAATATATCAGGGAGAATACAAATAAAGTTAAAACTGTACAAGAAAATCTAATGTTATGATTAGGTAATAAATACCGAGTATACCATGATTTGTTTTATTAGTTATATTAATTATTGAATAATACTATTCGATTATAATATTTAGTTTATATGGAATAGGTAATGATATATGTTCTATATATAGGTCTATAGACATTTATAAAGTAACGTGAATACCTAGATATGGTTTGTATAGCTATTGGTTTATGATTATTAATGCGTGATGGCTATTTTATGATATATGTGAATAAATGCAGTGTGTATATCTCGAATGCGATCAGAGTTGATAACTATTACGACCAACATCACAATGGGTATAGCATACTACAATGTAATAACTAACATACCCATGTAATCATGTCGGATAATGAGTGTAGCATGAGAGGTATCAACATATTCGGAATCTAGTTGTGATGATAGTGACGATCAATTCACAAACCGATTATCTACATGTGATAGAGAGTTAAGTAGGCCAAGTTGCAATGAGGAAGATACACATTAAGGCATTGTAGTTATAGGAATACCGAATAAATATAGCTTATCTAGAAGTTTTTGTAGTATGTTATTTATATTTTATTAGATTTCTTTTGAGATAAGTTTAAACCTAGATAAATACTCATAACAAGACAACTCCCGTGATAAGTATTACACGCAGTGATGAGCAGGATCGCGATCCTGGATCGGCGATACGATCCGGATCCGGATCTACAAAGGAACGGGTAATGAATTAAGGATCGGGATCGTGAAGGATCGCATAAGAGAATAAATAGAGGACCGGGATCGGAATGCCGTTCCAGAAAAAAGGATCGGAACTCATAATTGATAGTAGATAGTAAGTAGGGGAAGGAAGGGTATTGTGGAGAGTTTTCGGGTGTTGTGGATAAGTCACCCTTATCTTTTTAAATATAGATTTTTAAATATACCCAAATTTGTGTGCACCTAAAATGACTTCTTATCTAATATATGTATATTTCTATTTAACATATTTGTAAATATATATTATTTAATAGTACTTTTAGTGACATACTAAAATATCTAATATTTAAGTTAGGTAGGGTATTGTGCATAACGTCAATATCGTAGTTCCGTGGAAAATCAAGTAGGTGGCGATATATATTTTCAGTCAATTTTACCTCATTTTTATAAGAAATCAAATTCTTATTATATTCTATGATAAATACACACGCACAATATTCGTTTGATAATGTATTGTTATAATCCGTTTATATTTGTATTAATTTATAATTTAATAACAAAATATAAATGAAGATATAGAACTTTTATTTATGATAACAATTTAGAAAGATATTCCATTGAATAATTCTCCTAAGGTAGAATAAAATACGGTAAGAAATTAAAATTATATATTATCATATCGTTTATTTATCTATTTTACATTGTTTATTAATAGTTATTAATTTGCAATTTTAATATATTATAAAGTTATAAATTTATTAAAAAAATACATATGATTATATATATATATATATATATATATATATATATTAAATGGTGATTTCAGATTAATAGCGGTTATTACTAATAGACATTATATCAAAATATATAATAATGTTTAAAATTATGATAATGTTATGATAAAATTATATATACATGACATATTAGTAATTTAATGATAAATATGAATAAGTATTTTGTTTTAAAAAATATTTAATCTTACAATTGTTATTTGTTAAAATGAAATATTATGTTTTTACTTTTTAAATGTTTGAATAATACTTTTTTTAAATCATTGTAAATACTTTAATAATTAAAAGAAAACTTAATACTTGACATAATATTGTAGATCAATAAAATGTTTATAACTTTTACAAAAATAATTTAATTTGTATAACTATTCACCAATATATCTTAATAATAGCAACACATATTATTTTCCCATGTGATTTATTCTATCCAATCAAAATAGATCTGTATTTTACTTTAAAATATGTCGTAATTTGTGTATGTATCATTGATATAGATTTAGGATTATTGATTCCAGTTGATTATATACATACTAATTGATAAATAAATATTAAATAATAATTTACACTACTTTAATATAATTACTATAAAGATTAAATTTAAATTTAATATTACTATTAAAACATAAATTCAATAAAAAATAAATTGCGTGTATGTTATAATAATTATATTTATGTATATATACTCTTTTTATTGGATATTATAATACTACAATTATGTATACCACAATTATTTTAGGGGGTTGGTATTAGCAAGTCCATCTATAACCTCGAGGTTATTGATGGTCTTGGTATTATGCACATGTATCAGATTACCTACCCCCGGTTTATTCTTGTAAATATAATTATATATATTTTTTAAAATAGCCACATTATTAATTGCCATAATATTACCCTAATTACAAAATTTCAATTAAATATATTTAATATTGAATAAGTTATTACAAATAATAATTTATGGGTCGGTAATCAGAGACTTTCCCTTGGTATATTATATATAATGATGGGCACCGATCAATTTTCTAGTGGATTGCTTTTTAAGTAAAAATAATTCTTAATTTCTTCATAAACAGTAAGAACCTTTACAATTAAGAATTAGCTTGGAAACTAATAAATCTTAAATCTAATAACATAATACTAATTACTCAGAATTTCGCAATGTTTACTCATCAATTTGCATAGAGAATTAGTTTTATTTTAAATAGTCACATAATTTATTTTTAATATTGTCACTCATTTCATAAATTCTATGCATTATAGTGTTATTACTAGAATTGATTTAATAATTGTTTAGAATTTTGATTTAATTATGCTGCAATTTTTTTTATTACAGGTTTTATTAAATGTACATCTATAGTATGGTAGGTTTATTAGCATTATCAGGATGCGCTTTCCTGAAATGGTAAATTAATCTAGAAGGCTTCATAGCCTCATTGCCAAATCTTTATTGCAAATAAGACAATACGGTTTTGTTTTGTTCAAAATAGATTCACTGAATCAAAATTTCAAATATTACTCAGAATACTGACGGCATGCCAAGTGCACTTCTTGTTAGGAATACTTATTATATAACATATCTATAGGTTACCTAATTAGTTATTGTATTATTATATGGGGGATCTGCCAAGTAGCAACAATAAAATAATAAACTAAAAAATATGTGGCTGACGGCGGGCACGTATCAGAAATTACATTCAGTGAATGTGAATATAAAGTGGGAAATATGAATGCGCGTGTTATTGTGAATTAGTAGTATTATATAATAATAATATAGTTCTATAGTAATAATTGGCATTATATTATATATGACCTAGTTTTACATTGTGCACACTGAACATATCTATTATTACACATTTATACATGTGTAATTCGGGGACAAAGACACAATATATATATATTTATATAAACACAAATCTTCATAAATTGCCCCCCAAACGCCCCCCTCCTTGAAATCACCCCCCTACCGCAACCCGGGGGGCGGTAGGGACCCCGTTGGGAAACACTGCTCTATATTAATGAGACCGAGCCGAATCAATACTTTATCCAAACGATCCTGAACCGAGATGAGACTCTTACAAAATATAATCGAGCCGAAATGATACTTTTTTGAAGTTACATTTTAAACATAATTTTTATATATTTATCCATATTTTTATTAATGTTTCCTATTTCATTTGACATAATATAAATCATATGTATGGATAAGTGGATATTTTGTTTATAATATACTCATATGTTCGTATATTATACGAATATATTTAAAATTACAAAATATAATCGTAAATCTATAATTATATAGTTTTATTTAATACAATGGAAAATTCGGAAGATTCTTTTGTTGTGTTGCTTTTGATTTGATGTAGATTGTGTGGTCTCTTTACTTTCAGACTTGAATATGGCTTTATTAATTTCGCGATTATGTCGGTGTCATAATGATATACAAAATATGTAGTTACCAGTAATATATAAATAATGTGGACATTAATTAATAGTAGGTGATGTTGTCGTGTCAGTTCAGTTATACTGATTGTATAGTCTATTAATATTGGTGGTAATTTATATAATACGCGAATGACGATCGAATTATTTTATTTAATGGCATTATCTAATAAGCAGGTAAATTAATTAAAAGTATGTTACAAATTGTAACTTAGACAGTAGTCCAATATAGATATAAATATGCTTTAATTTTTCAATGTACATGTATTAAAATTTATATTTTTTCTTATAATTCTAATATTATGCAATTAATATTAGCTGACTTTTTGCTGTTATGAACATATTATGATTCTTATCAATTGACACTCCGATATTGTTTTCCTTATATGATAGTTTGTATTGTATATTATGTTCGTTTGATATACAAAATAATTATTCTGGTAACTGACACCGAAACTATATTGAGCTTATGAAAACTGATATTAACACTTAAATGATCCCTTTAATAAGCATGAGTTAATAGCAATGCATTTTATAGAGACTGAGACTTCATATATGCATTAGGTAACCCATTATGAGACTTAAACGATGTTATTATTATTTAAATTTAGACTGCATCGATGCTTTATATTTGATCATCATTTACATCCCTAGTAGATATCTATATCATATAGGCTATATGTGTATATTATCTATACATAATATATGTATTTAAAGATATATAGAAAGTAAATAATTAGCTAAGTTACTAAATATAAAATAGGTTCGGGATTGACAAAGGATCGGGTAATGAATTAGGATCGGGATCGGGAAAAGTATCGCATAAGAGAATAAATAGAGGACCGGGATCGAGATCGCCGTTCCAGAAAAAAGGATCGGTACTCATCATTGATAGTAGATAGTATATAGGGGAAAGTAACATAATACGGACACTCTTACAATAAATGATCTTAACATTCTATGACTCATTATTTGTATTCAAAAATTACAATATATTAATATTATATGATTATAGATAATATTGTGATTTTAAAATTGTATTTATATTTTAATTCCATAGATAACGGGAGTGTCCGTATTCGGTACCCATATCCGAATACGGACACCCTATATACCACTAGATAAATATATAGTATTGATGAATAAATCAGACAACTTACAATTATATTATTTATAATTAATTTTATGAACAATTCATTCTAATTTAATTAGTTAATAATTTATTTATTTTTATTATTATTTTTAATTAATAATACAATTTAAGTATCTAAATAATAAAAATTTATATTTAGCTTTATTGGTGTTATTAATATTATAACGCACGCGATTTTTATGAAAATCAGAATAGTTCATACGCTGTGCCCTGATTGGTCATAGGGTATCTCTATTAAGACAGTTTAGTGTCAAAATTATGGACTTATATGACATCTTGATATATGCGTATAACATAATGAATATTTGATAAAAAATATAGAAATTTGTATATAATTTTAGAATGATTTGGTTTTTAATAATATATTTTTATATTTTATATCGATATATTTGTATATTCTTGAGAAGGTTTTAAGTTGACATTTTTTTCATAAATTTAAAAACGTAATAAAAAAATCAGTTAATTGAATATATCAGCACTATTTTGAGTAATTAAAAAATTAAAAATACTTTTTTTAGACTATTTATATAATTATGAATATTTTATTCATTAACAATTTTTTGTAGGATTTATGGTTTTTGGAATACTGAGAGTGTCCGTATTCGGTTACTTTCCCATAATTAGGGATAATTATAATAATAGACAAATATAAACTCTAATAATATGATACATGTCAATACATTTCATTAAATAATTTAAATAATTAAAAAAATCTCGGTATAGTTTCAGTCCGACTTGATCCGAGCCGGACTATTGCTCGACTCGACTTGAAAAACTCGACTAGTTTGAATCACTAATATATATATACGTATATATATATTTAATTTAAATTAAAACTATATGTACTTTATCTTATTGTAAAATAATAAAATTTAAAATGTATACATTATAAAATTTTATTTACTTTAGAAATAACAAATAAATTATAAAAATAATCATTATTATTATTATGGATATTACATTAATGCATTATTTATGTTTTATTTTATTATATATTATAAATATAGGATGTACATCTATACCATCTCCATTTAAAGGGAAAAAAAAGGTAATTTATTATTAATTTATAACTTATTATGTAATATATATATATAATATATATAGTCATATTAAAACCATTTATTAGACAATGCAAAATATAATCACTTGGTAGACATTTAAAAGATAACCATGAAGGTGAAATTTACATATTAATTAATTATGATATACTCTGAATATATTTAATTATTTTTTTTCAGAATAATGAATAATAAAAATCATACACAAATAATTTCTACCAAATGTCTACTTATATATTATGTATAAGTTATGATTTTGTAAAAAATATTAATATTTATTTTTTTATGGATATTTTGCATAAAGATTCGCTCTAATGTGACTACTTTCAGAGATATATTCTATATTTAATGATAATCAAAAATGAGAATTATGCAATTATTTATAAACATATAAATAAATAATTAAATTAATTATAATTAAAAATATATATTGAATATTAATGTTAAATTATATTTATTTTAGTAATATATATGATCCATAAGTAATATAACATTGAAATGTATTAACACTCTATAAACATATATCATATAAGTAATACTATATATTTAATTTAAAATAACATGTCTACTGGTGGTTCCATAAATATTACTATTTAGTAGACATGTTATTTTAAATTAAATATATAGTATTACTTATTAGTATTACATATATATATATATATATATATATATATATATATATATATATATATATATATATATATATATATATATATATATATTTATGTATAAATATATATATTTATGTATATATCTAATTAATAGTTTCAATTAATATATTAGATATATAATACTATGTTATATGAATGTTATCATTCATATACGTTAGCCAGTACATTTTTATGTTTTTTGTCCGTGTTTTAACCATCGATATATCTTTCTTTACATCGAAATATTTTACATGATTTTTACATTTTATACAGTGGAAATTTAAAATATAATTAAAAGTTAATATATGATATAGAAACAAATTTTTATTTAGATATAACAATTTATTTATATTTGTTTTACAACAAATTATTTTACATAAATATTAATTAATTTGGAAGGTGACTAATGTTCGTTTTTACACAGTGATATGCGTGTTTTACATAGAAAACTGACCGTGTATTAAAACGACATAAATCACAATTTATACAAATAAATAATATAGTTTAATTTAACATATGTTGTAGAATAGTATTAATTATATTATTTATTATAGATTATTTAAATAAATAATATATAATAAAATGAAAAAGATAACAAAAATGTGTCTATTGGTAGTGTAAATCACAGACTAAATATCGATATTTTACATGGGAAAATGTCCGTGTATTAAACATCCACATTGCTACGATAGAACCAGGATAATACATGACATGTTTTTCATTATAATACATGGATATGTTGTCACTATAATACACGGACATTTTGTCACTATAATATTAATTTATAAATACATTGTTTTTTTGTAATATAGAAATATTATACTATTTTACCTCTTCTTTATTTTAATATATTGATTTAATTTAGTACTAATGTAAATTAATTATCAATTATTATTTAAATTTTATATTAGGTTAATATTATAAATTTAATAAATAAAGTTACTATTTAAAAATGATAAATTATTTAAGTATATATGGTTTTTTTTTATAAAATCATCACCATTTAATTTATGTGTCAACTTAATTAAACAATAATTCAATCATAATTATATTCATAATTGAGATAATACAATTTGAAATAATGTTATAATGATTGATGAATATTGAATATTGAAACATTGTATTTAATATTATTATTATTATTAAATTAATGTTTCAAATATAACCGATATGTATTCTATAGAATTCTATTATATATAATATATATATATGACTTATATAACTTATAAGTCATTATAAGTTAAATAATTATACGAACAGCTCCCCACTAATACATATAGAATTAACATATAGAATAACATATCAATACTATAAAATGTTCTTCAGGATATTGTGTATACAGAACGTTTATATAAAAAGATGTATTATAGTAACAAAAGATTCGTACATTGGTTCTATCGTATACTCTATAGCCATATTATTTTGTAATACATGGACATTTTGTCAGTATAATACACGCATTTTCTTAAGGGGATGTCACACAGTTCAAAATTATAACAAAATTATTATATTGTATTTAAGTCATTACAAGTCAAACACTAATACGTACAGCTCCCCACTAATGCATATAGAATTATAAACATATCAATAATATAAAATATTCTTCATAATATAGAGTATAAAGAACGTTTATACAAAAAGATGTATTATAGTGACAACATTTCGGTATAATACACTGATTCTATCGTAGCCATTTTGCTGTGTATTACACGGACATTTTGTCATTGTAATACACGATTTTCTTTAACAACAATGGACATATTAAATGATACACACATATTAAAGACATAATATACATGTAAAATTTTAAATTAAGTTGAAATAATTATTTATTTTCTGTTTTTGTTGACACATTTCCTATTATCAAATATATTATATTATTTATTACTATGATTTATGACGATACTTTTTATTCAATATATTGATTTTTTATTAACACATATGTGCATAGATTTTTATTTTACCAATATCGGTATTGCTATATATCGATAATGTAAAATTCTTCAACATACATGGTGCCTAGATTTAGGTATCTTAAGATGGACGACCATTACATGATACATGGATTTAATAACAAATATTCAAACAAATAATATTTATTTTTAAAATCATTTGATTTTTTTTATATTTACGCTAATAAATTTTATTTCAATTATATAAAAATAAACATTGATATTTATTTATATTATATATTTATACTGCAATATAATTGCAACATTTAATTTGATTAAATACTACTTTGTATGTGATAGTCGTCCATATTAAGTTACCTTAATATAGGCACAATGCCTGTTGAATAAAAATCACGTGACTATAGTTTATATATAGGTATACTTAGGGGCATCGGAACGTTATTTTTTATGGGGGGGGGCTATTTATTTCTATTTTATATTATATATCCTATTATTTATTACTAATATAATATATATATTACTAATATAATTACTAATTATATATTATTAATATCTTATACCTCTTTAGTCTATGTTTACCCTTTAACATGCAATTAATAATATTTAATTTGTATAACAATAAGTAGGAATATATTAGAAAATAAATAATAAACATTAAATAATTTATTATATAAATATAGATTTTTATTTATAAATATATCCATCTCAATTGTTTGAATTATTTTTTGATTGATATTTGCCAATACTAATGCATTGCATCTACTATCTAGTATACTAGACTGTAACAACATCTTTATTATTCGTAGATTTAAATCCACGTATACGTCTATCTATTATATAAAAGAAAGTCTATTTAATTATATATATATATATATATATATATATGTGTGTGTGTGTGTGTGTGTGTGTGTGTATCTGGTGAGGTAACTCGAGAACCGGGGTACGTCGCGAAAATATTTTATACCCGATCTTAATAAATTTGCAACAGTATGGTCTTGGTCCGGAAAATTTTTTGAATTTTATACCGCGTACCCCAGAAAAACCTGAAAAATTGACTTTTTGCCATTAAAATGATTTTTTGTCGTCCAAAATCTTCGGCGTCGCATTTTTGAAATATTTTTTTTACATTTTTTCGAACTATTTTTTTGAATTTTTTTTGATTTTTTATTGAAATTTTTGGAAATTTTGGAAATTTTTTGAAATATTTTTGAAATATTTTTGACATTTTTTGAAATATTTTTGAAGTTTTTTTTAAATATTTTTAAACATTTTTTTGAAATTTTTTTAAAATATATTTTGTAATATTATTTATATTTTTTGTATTTTAAAAAATATTATTTGAAATAATTTTTTATATTTTTCAACTATTCGTTGAAATATTATTATTTTAAGATATAATTAAAATATTATAATTATATAATAAATATATAAATATTATAAGATATAATAATATACTTTTTAAAATATTTGTAGAACATTTATAAAAAATATATTTTGTAATATTTGGAAATATTTGTTGTATACTAGGAATACAGAATCAGGAATAGCTATAATTAATAAATAATAGATAGGCAAACAATCAAAAATCGATCAACGCAGGGTGCGGTTTGGGTTTTCGATATTTATTAAGTACTATTTTGTAATATTGGAAATATGTGTTGTATTTTTTTAAATATTATTTGAAATATTTTTGAAATATTTTTCCACTAATTTTTGAGATATTAATATTTGTATAAATTTGTTTGAATTTTAGCAACAATTTATGTTATTGTATATGAAAAGCAGAATCATGAATAGCCATAAATAATAAATAATAGATAGGTAAGCTATCAAACAACGAGTAAAGCAAAGTTGGGTACGGCAAGAAATTCCAAATCAGGAATAGTTATAATTAATAAATGATAGATAGGCAAATAATAAAAAACCGAGCAACGCCGATTTGGAACTGTTTGGGTTTAGGTTTTCAACATATTTTGGAATATTTGAAATATCTGTTGTATTTTTTGAAATATTTTTTATCTAATTTTTTAAATATTAAAAAAAATATGTTTCTACATATGTTTAATTTTATTTAATTGTATATACTAGAAATGTAGGATCAGGAATAGCTCTAATTAATAAATAATAAATAGGCAAACAATCAAAAACCGATAAATGTCGAGTCGAGTACTGTTTGGATTTGGGTTTAGGTTTGAGTTTTCGACATTTTTTTAAAACATATTTTGTAATATTTTAAATATTTTTTGTATTTGTTAGCAATTATATATTTTAGAATAATCAGGAATAGCTATAATTAATAAAAATAAATAGTCAAACAATCAAAAACCTAGCAACGCCGGGTAGGGTATGACTGCTAATATGTTGACATATTTTTTATATTTAAAAAATATTTTTAGACACTTTTTAAAAATATATTTTATAATATTTTAAAGTATTTTTGTATTTTTGTATTTTTACAAAATATTTTACGAATAAGTCTTAAAAAGAACAACGCTAGATCTACATCGGATACAGTTAGATTTATTAAATATTAGTTAGAAGACAACAATTAAAGAATAGCTATGCATAATTAGGAATAACTATAATTAATAATTGATAGGCAAATAATAAAAAAACGAGCAACGTCGGGTTGGGTTCGGCAAACAATTCTAAATCAGGAATAGTTATAATTAATAAAGTATAGATAGGCATATAATTAAAAACCGATCAACGCCGTTTTGGGACGGTTTGGGTTTGGGTTTTCAACATATTTTGTAATATTTGAAATATTTGTTGTATTTTTTAAAATATTTTTTGAAATATTTGTTCACTAATTTTTTAAATATTATAAACAATATTTTTCTATATTTGTTTGTATTTTAAATAAACTTTATTTAATTGTATATACTAGAAATATAGAATCAGAAATTGCCCTAATTAATAAATAATAAATAATAGATAGGCAAACAAACAAAAACCAAGAAATGCCGGGTCGGGTATGGTTTGTTTTTAAAACATATTTTGTAATATTTTATATATTTTTTTGCAATTTTTAGCAATTATATATTTTAGAATAATCAGGAATAGCTATAATTAATACAAAAAAATAATAGGCATTAAAAATCAGGTATGGCTACTAATATGTTGAAATATTTTTTATATTTCTTAAAATATTTTTAGACACTTTTTAAAAATATATTTTGTAATATTTTAAATTATTATTTGTAATCTTACCAAATATTTTACAAATAATCTTAAAAACGAACAACGCTGAGTCTACATCGGATACAGTTAGAATTAGTAAATATTAGTTAGAAGAAAACAATTAAATATTAGCTAAGTATAATCAGGAATAGCTACAATTAATAGGCAAATAATCAAAAACCTAGCAACGCAGGGTAGTGTACGGTTTGTGTTTGGGTTTAGGTTTGGGTTTTAGACATTTTTTTAAAACATATTTTTTAATATTTGAAATATTTGTTGTATTTTTTAACATATTATTTGAAAATGTTTTCTACTTTGTTTTGTATGTAAGCTAACATTTATTGTATTATATATATCAATTAAGAATCAGGAATAGCTATAATTAATATATAATATATAGGAAAATAATCAAAACCGAGCAACGCCGGGTCGGGTACGGCTATTTTTTGAAATATTTTTAAAATTTTTTTTTCAAATATTTTAAAACATTTTTTTGAAATATTTGTAAACATTTTTGTGGACATTTTTTTGAAATATTTTTTTATATTTTTCAACTAATCTTTGAAATATTATTATTTTAAGATATAATTAAAATATTATAATTATATAATAAATATATAAATATTATAAGATATAAATATTATACTTTTTAAAATATTTGTAGAAAATTTATAAAAAATATATTTTTTAGCAATACAGAAATACAGAATCAGAAATAGCTATAATTAATAAATAATAAATGGGCAACAACAATCAAAAATCAAAAATCGAGCAATGCATGGTGCAGTTTGAGTTTTCGACATTTTTTAAGTAATATTTTGTAATATTGGAAATATGTGTTGTATTTTTAAAAATATTTTGTGAAATATTTTTGAAATATTTTTCCACTAATTTTTGAGATATTAATATTTGTATAAATTTGTTTGAATTTTAGCAACAATTTATGTTATTGTATATGAAAAGCAGAATTTTGAATAGCCATAATTAATAAACAATAGATAGGTAAACTATCAAACAACAAGTAAAGCAAAGTTGGGTACGGCAAGAAATTCCAAATAAGGAATAGTTATAATTAATAAATGATAGATAGACAAATAATAAAAAAACGAGCAACGACGATTTGGAACTGTTTGGGTTCAGGTTTTCAACATATTTTGGATTATTTGAAATATCTGTTGTATTTTTTGAAATATTTTGTCACTAATTTTTTAAATATTAAAAAAAATATGTTTCCACATTTGTTTGTATTTTAGATAAACTTTATTTAATTGTATATACTAGAAATGTAGGATCAGAAATAGCTCTAATTAATAAATAATAAATAGGCAAATAATCAAAAACCGATAAATATCGAGTCGGATACTGTTTGGATTTGGGTTTAGGTTTGAGTTTTCGACATTTTTTTAAAACATATTTTATAATATTTTAAATATTTTTTGTATTTTTTAGCAATTATATATTTTAGAATAATCAGGAATAGCTATAATTAATAAAAATAGTCAAACAATCAAAAACCTAGCAACGCCGGGTAGGGTATGGCTACTAATATGTTGAAATATTTTTAGACACTTTTTAAAAATATATTTTATAATATTTTAAATTATTTTTTGTATTTTTACAAAATATTTTACGAATAAATCTAAAAAAGAACAACGCTAGATATACATCGGATACAGTTAGATTTATTAAATATTAGTTAGAAGACTAAAAATTAAAGATTAGCTATGCATAATTAGGAATAGCTATAATTAATAATTGATAGGCAAATAATTAAAAACCGAGAAACGTCGTGTTGGGTAAGGCAAAAAATTTAAAATCAGGAATTGTTATAATTAATAAATAATAGATAGGAAAACAATCAAAAACCGATCAACGCCGTTTTGGGACGGTTTGGGTTTGGGTTTTCAACATATTTTGTAATATTTGAAATATTTGTTGTATTTTTTAAAATATTTTTTGAAATATTTGTTCACTAATTTTTTAAATATTAGAAACAATATTTTTCTATATTTGTTTGTATTTTAAATAAACTTTATTTAATTGTATATACTAGAAATATAGAATCAGAAATTGCCCTAATTAATAAATAATAAATAATAGATAGGCAAACAAACAAAAACCAAGAAATGCCGGGTCGGGTATGGTTTGTTTTTAAAACATATTTTGTAATATTTTATATATTTTTTTGCAATTTTTAGCAATTATATATTTTAGAATAATCAGGAATAGCTATAATTAATAAAAAAATAAATAGGCATTCAAAATCAGGTATGGTTATATGTTATCTACTAATATGTTGAAATATTTTTTATATTTCTTAAAATATTTTTAGACACTTTTTAAAAATATATTTTGTAATATTTTAAATTATTATTTGTAATCTTACCAAATATTTTACAAATAATCTTAAAAACGAACAACGCTGGGTCTACATCGGATACAGTTAGAATTAGTAAATATTAGTTAGAAGAAAAAAATTAAATATTAGCTAAGTATAATCAGGAATATCTACAATTAATAGGCAAATAATCAAAAACCTAGCAACGCAGGGTAGTGTACGGTTTGTGTTTGGGTTTAGGTTTGGGTTTTAGACATTTTTTTAAAACATATTTTGTAATATTTGAAATATTTGTTGTATTTTTTAACATATTATTTGAAAATGTTTTCTACTTTGTTTTGTATGTCAGCTAACATTTATTTTATTATATATATCAATTAAGAATCAGGAATAGCTATAATTAATATATAATATATAGGAAAATAATCAAAACCGAGCAACGCCGGGTCGGGTACGGCTAGGAATTGTATAGGAAATTGAAAAGGTACGAATTTTTTTTGAAAATTTTTGACATTTTTTTGAAATTTTTGTAATTTTTTTGAAATTTTTTGAAATATTTTTGACATTTTTTGAAATATTTTTAAACATTTTTTTTGAAATATTTTTAAACATTTTTTTGAAATAGTTGTAAACATTTTTGTGGACATTTTTTGAAATTTTTTTAAAATATATTTTGTAATATTATTTATATTTTTTATATTTTTAAAAATATTATTTGAAATATTTTTTATATTTTTCAACTAATCTTTGAAATATTATTATTTTAAGATATAATTAAAATATTATAATTATATAATAAATATATAAATATTATAAGATATAGATATTATACTTTTTAAAATATTTGTAGAACAATTATAAAAAATATATTTTGTAATATTTGGAAATATTTGTTGTATTTTTTATATTATTTTTTGAAAAATATTTTTGAAATATTTTTCCAATAATTTTTGAGATATTAAAAAGGAATATTTGTCTATATTTGTTTGGATTTTAGCACAAATTTATGTTATTATATATGAAAGGCAGAATCATGAATAGCCATAATTAATAAATAATAGATAGGCAAACTATTAAACAACGAGTAAAGCAGTGTTGGGTACGGCAAGAAATTCCAAATCAGGAATAGTTATAAATAATAAATGATATATAGGCAAATGATAAAAAACCGAGCAACGCCGATTTGGAACGGTTTGGGTTTAGGTTTTCAACATATTTTGGAATATTTTAAATATTTGTTGTATTTTTTGAAATATTTTGCACTAATTTTTTAAATATTACAAAAAATATGTTTCTACATTTTTTTGTATTTTAGATAAACTTTATTTAATTGTATATACTAGAAATATAGAATCAGGAATAGCTCTAATTAATAAATAATAAAAAGGTAAACAATCAAAAACCGATAAATGTCGGGTTTGGTACTGTTTGGGTTTGAGTTTTGGTTTGAGTTTTCGACATTTTTGTTATATTTTAAATATTTGTTGTATTTTTTAGCAATTATATATTTTAGCATAATCATGAATAGCTATATATTATAGCCTATAATTGATTTTTTTTAAATATATTTTGTAATATTTAAAAAAATATTATTTTTTATATTTTATATATTTTTCAACTAATTGATTAAATATTGTTATTTTAAGATATAATTAAAAGATTTTAATTATATAATATTTATATAAATATTATATTTTTTTTATATTTTTAGAACATTTAAAAAACATATATTTTGTAATATTTGTTGTATATTAGCAATGAATGCAGAATCATGAATAGCTATAATTAATAAATAATTATTTATTATTTATTATTTATTATAATAGATAGGCAAACAATCAAAAACCGAGTAATGCAGGGTATGGTTTTGGTTTGGTTTTCGATATTTTTTAAGTCATATTTTGTAATATTGTAAATATTTGTTGTATCTTTTGAAATATTTTTTGAGATATTAAAAATTAATATTTGTCTAAATTTGTTTGTATTTTAGCAAAGATTTATGTTATTGTTTATACTAGAAAGGCAGAATCATGAATAGCCATAATTAATTAATAGTAGATAGGCAAACTATCAAACAATGAGTAAAGCAGGGTTAGTTACGACAAGTAATTCCAAATCAGGAATAGTTATAATTATTAAATGATAGATAGGCACATAATAAAAAACCAAGCAACGTTTGGGTTTGGGTTTTCAACATATTTTGTAATATTTGAAATATTTGTTGCATTTTTTAATATATTTTTTGAAATATTTTTTCACTAATTTTTGAAATATTAACAAAATATATTTCTACATTTGTTTGTATTTTAGATAAACTTTATTTAATTGTATATACTTGAGATGTCGAATCAGGAATATTTCTAATTAATAAATAATAAATAGGCAAACAAAAAAATTTCGGGTCGTGTACGATTTGGGTTTATGTTTTAATTTTCAGCATTTTTTTAAAACATATTTTGTAATATTTTAAATATTGTAATGTATTTTTTTGCAATAATATATTTGAGCATAATCAGGAATAGCTATAATTATAATTAATAATTTATAGGAAAATAATCAAAAACCGAGCAACGTCGGGTTGAGTACGGGAAGCAATTTAAAATCAGGAATAGTTATAATTAATAAATAATAGATAGGAAAACAATCAAAAACTAACAACGGCGGGTCGGAATGGTTTGAGTTTTGGTTTTAGACATTTTTTTAAAACATATTTTGTAATATTTGAAATATTTTTTGTATTTTTAATATATTTTTTGAAACATTTTTCTACTAATTTTTTAAATATTAAAATATTTTTCTACATTTGTTTGTATGTCAGCTCACATTTATTTTATTGTATATAAATAATAGTTAGGAACATTTTTTCCTAAATTTTAAATTAATTTAAATTAATATAAATATTTAGCAATGCAGAATTAGGAACAGCTATAATTAATAAATAATAGATAGGAAAATAATCAAAACCGAGCAACGCCGGGTCGGGTACGGCTAGTAGTCTATATATATATATATATATATATATATATATATTTATATATATATATATATAGATATATATATATATATATATATTAGATAGATATTCATTTATAAATATAGTCTTGTCTGTGACTTAAATTATGCCTATTACTAATCAACCATTATATGATAAAATAACTATACTAGAAAATGTTATAAATAAATTATCAGACATAATTAGTTATTAATCAAAGAATATTGAATCTTTAAAAGACGAAAATAGTATCATTATTAAAAATGTTAGCAATATAGAAAAAAAAATATATAACAATAGTATTATCCAGGCTGTAAAAATAAATATATTTTTATTCAAAAATTACAATATATTAATATTATATGATTATAGATATTATTGTGATTTTAAAATTTTATTTAATCTTTTAATTCCATATATAACGAGGGTGTCCGTATTCGGTACCCATGTCCGAATACGGACACCCTGTGTTATAATACGGACACCCTGTATACCACTAGATAAACTATATATTATTGATGAATCAATAAGACAAATCACAATTATATTATTTATAATTAATATTATGAACAATTTATTATAATTTAATTAGTTAATAATTTATTTATTTTTATTATTTTTTAATTAATAATATAATTTAAGTATCTAAATAATAAAAAATTTAGATTTATCTTTATTGTTGGTATTATTATTATAACGCACGCGACTTTTATGAATTTCAGAATGGTTCATACGCTGCGCGCTGATTAGTTATAGGGTGTTCGTATTAAGACATCTAGAGTGTCCGTATTAGGAACTTATATGACCTCTAGATAAATGCTTATAACTTAATGAATATATGATAACAAATATAGAAATTATATATATATTTTTAGAATGCTTTATTTTTTAATAATATAATGTTTTATTTTATATCGATATTTTTATATTCTTGAGAAGGTTTTAAGTTGATATTTTTTTTCATAAATTTAAAAACGTAATAAAAAAATCAGTTTATTGGATATATCAGCAATATTTTGAATAATAAAAAAATAAAAAATACTTTTTTAGACTAATTATATAATTATGAATATGTTATTAATTAAACATTTTTTTGTAGGATTTATGGTTTCTGAGATACCGAGAGTGTCCGTATTCAGGCACTGTCCGTAATAGGTTACTTTCCCCTAGTTATTAATCAAAGAATATTGAATCATTAAAAGACGAAAATAGTATCATTATTAAAAATGTTAGCAATCTAGAAAAAAAATATATAACAATAGTATTATCTAGGCTGTAAAAATAGATATAATCGTTCCCAAAATTTTAATAAACAAATTAATAATAATATATTATTAACTACTGATATTGAAGATAATATTTTTTTTTCTATAATATCAAATTATTTAAACTTCTTGAAAGAGAAACTAGATATAACAATTGAATAAGAGAATATAATTAAAATCAATAAACTAAAATATAAAAGTGATAATACTAAACAATTAAAATATAATAAATTTGTAATAAGTTTAAATAACAGTAAAATCAAATAATCTATATTTAAAAATAAAAATCAATTAAAGATACAAACACATATATTTAAAAATTCTTAGATAATAGTACTAATAATATATTATTTAATACACGTAAATTAAGATCGGAGAATAAAATTATTAATACCTGGATATATAACAATAATATTTTATAGAAACTATTGATAATAAAAAAATACAAGTTATAAATCAATTACATTTAGATAATATTATTGACAATATTAGTTTATAATTTATATTTATATATTTTTAAAATTTTTTATTTTTATTTTTTTACCTATTACTAAATATATCCTATGACTAATGATACATATAATATAATATTAATATATTAAAATATTAATATATTAATAATATTACATTTTCATTTATTAATACATATATTTTACATTTATATACTTTTTTATATTTTGACTATTTATATACTAATTATATTTTACTTGAATTTTATAATGAAAAACAATGTTAATTTTGCTTCCGACTTTAATGTTAATGAATTTATATATAATGCTTATAATAAAAATAGAGATAATTTCTATAACAATACTAAATATAGTATTTCTATGTATCATAAATTTATGAATAATCCTAAAATTGATTGAAATAAATAAATATTGATTTTTGTGAAGGTATTACTATTATACATATAAATGCACGAAGTTTAGTAAAGCATTTCAATGATATAATATTAAGATAAAAAGATAATAATTCTAATTCTCCGAATTCGTAGTATTAATACTAATGAATTTAACACATTCTTTAGTAATATAGGTATTAACTTATCTGAAAAATATATGCACCATCTCTTGATAATGATATTTATAAAACTATGCAAGGTAATAATACAAATTTATTATTTTTTACACAAATTTCAATTTATGAAATTTTGATTGAGGTTAGAAATTCAAAAAATAAATCTAGTACAGCTTTTACCGATTTAAGTATGTTTGCCATTAAGTAAATTATTTAATAAATTAGTCCTTTATTAAAACACGTATTCAATAGGTTCATATATTCACTATCTGAAGGTATTTTCCCTAATGTTTTAAAAAAGGTAAAGTTATTCTACTTTTTAAATCTGGAGAAAAATCATTAGCTGAGAATTATAGACCTATCCTTACTGCTACAAATTTAAAAAATATTTGAGAAACTAATTAAAAGCAGGATTTAAAATTTTTTAAATAAATTTAATATATTAAATGATAATTAATATGGTTTCAGAAAGAATTTATCTACATCTGATGCATTGTCTGATGTATTAGAATAAGTTAATACACATTTAGAAAATTTAGAGAACTGTGCTATTGTTTCAATAGATTTACGCAAAGCCTTTGATACACTGGATCATGATATTTTAATCAATAAGCTTTATATGTATGGTATCAGAGTTATAGCGCTAACATTAATAAAATATTATTTATCAGATCGTCTTCAATTTGTTAGATATAATAATACTGATCAGTCGACTTATATTGTTATTATATAAAATGTTGTGTACCGCAGGGATCTGTACTCGGTCCATTATTATTTATTTTATATATTAATGACCTTCCGAATATATCAGATACTTTTAAATCAGTTTTATTTGCAGATGATACAACTTTAATTTTTTCAATTACGTCTATTTTAGAATTAAAAAACAATATTAAATTTAATATTAACAAACTATACGATTGGTTGAATGTAAATAAATTGTCACTCAATATTATTAATACGAATGTATTATTATTTAATATAAGAAATAAAAATAGAAAATTAATCTGGATTTGAATATTAATAATATCAAAGTGTAACAAGTCAGTGCAATAAAATTCGTAGGTGTTATTATAGATTGGAAATTGAATTGGAAATTGCAACTCAATTATGTTTCGAGTCAACTTTCTAGAATAATTCCAATTTACAAAAAAGAGCAATAAAATATATTTTCAATACTGATTCTGTGTATACAAATTTCTATACTATTTCTAATTCTCTTAAATTTGACGATATTGTAAAAATGAATTGTATAAAATTTATGTTTCGATCTAGGAATAATATTTGTAGGATATCCTATTTTTACCTAAGAATTTACAATTATTATATAAATTTAAATCTTATAATGGAAATCTGTTTCATAGAATAAAAGTACGAACTGACCGAAAAGCATTTTGTTTATCGAATACTGATCCAATGCTGTGGAACAGATTACCACAAAAAATAAGAAACATTACGAAATTGAATAATTTTAAAACAATTTTTAAATAATTTATGATATCATCTTATTAATTTTAATTTTATATTTTGATATCCTATTTTGAATTATTGTAGTATGTGATATATTAATTTATTTATTTGCTACCTTATATTATCGGTATTTATTTTATGGCTTTTATAGCTTTTAGTTATATAGTTTTTTTTATATATTTTTATAATTTGTTATACAATTTTAATAGTAGAGTTTTATTGGTTTACATTTTTGTAGGTACATATTATTCAATTATTTATTTTAAATACATGATGAGAATGATTGTGTGTTTTTTTTACAATTTTATTTTTATTTTTGTATTTAGTTTTTAATTGTACATATTTTGTATAACTTAATTACTTACATATTACATTTTATTTAACATTCAGTATTATTTTCTATTCAGGAAGTCAAATTTTATTTTAAATATTAAATATTAAATATAAGATATTCACGAGTACTCTGTATTGATTATTTATGTGGCCGGTAATGGTTCGTGTCGGGGATGAGGATACAATTATTGTATGGGAGCAAGTATTGCCAGTGCTCTTACTCTTGGCGAAAGTAAGTTCCTTAAGGCATTGGATATAGAAACCCCACATTCTCCAAGTTGATACACCTTTATCGACTTTCATTGGCAATTGGAATAAAGTATTCTAGGTAGATTTTTGTATGACTATTTTTTTTACTGACATCTTGGATAGAAATTATATTTTATAATCTAATATTTTATTTAATATTATTTTAATTTTACACATGATTTTTCCCCCCACAATCACATTGGGTGAACGACTTGATAAGATTTTATTTTTCATTCATCCAGGCTAATGTCTAAACTCTGATTATTATTATTATTATTATTATTATTATATATATATATATATATATATATATATATATGTATATAGTCTATAGACTACGATACAACAATATCTATGATATTTATCAATATTAATAAACAATTTTATAATATATGTTCTAGTAATAATTATATATATCTTCATAATTATTAACATAGTTAGTCTCCAATATTAATATATTATCAAATAATACAGGTTGTATGTACAGAGAAAAAGCACATACGAAATTACACTCTCATCGACTACGTATTGAAAACAGTTAACACTAATTTTATATGTGAATCAATGTCTCTCGATTATATCGGGGTGAATGTATTCGCTGCTGAATCTGGTGAACGTCTTAAATTAATGAAATTAGATCTATCGTTTAATTTTATAGAAAAATTTCACGAAAACCAATTTATCTATTTAACCGAGTTATCATATCTGAATTTATACGATAATAAAATAGTTTCGATAGGAAATGCTTTATTTAGAAATAATGCGAAATTAAAGTACATTTCCTTACAATATAATAATATAGAGACTTTCGATTTTAATTTGAATAAGTTAACTAAACTAGAAAGTCTAATACTAAGAGATAATTATCTACCCACGCTGAAAGAGGACGTGTTTAAGTATTTCTTTGTTAATGAAAAGGGGCGTGAAAATAATAATACGCGAAAGCTTGATGTCAGACATAATCCATTTACTTGCAACTGTTCAATGGAATGGATGAGATATATCAAACTGAAAATAGAACTACAAATAAATCAGAATTACATATGCATAAAGGAAATATCCAGAAATATTTCGCTCAAATGTTTTCTGAATAATATGCTGACAAAATTTGAAATTAACTTAAATTACACTTGCATCAATACAACGTTTAATGAATGTGTGGAAACTAGAAGAAATAAATTACGTACGTATATATATAATACTTTTAATTACGAATAATATTTTTAACAAAATCATAATATTATAAATTATAAAGTATATTTTCAGTACTTATAAATTATAAATTTATATATATATATAAATATATTTATATTGATATACAAATAATTGTTTTAACTGATATAACAGTATATAATTATTCTATTATTTCATATAATTTACTAACGTTTTTTAGGTTTACTGTATATCTTATTATTAACTTTTCAGTATAAGTCTTTTGTAATTTATTTACTTAATATCCCGAATGAACATCTTCAATAATATATATTCTATTCTAATTTTATATAATAGAATGCTTTTTGTGATAACGTTGGTTTATTATATTAGAAACCTTTAGAGATCTTCACTTAGATTCGTACGGTTTGATAACTTTAGTATGTAATGTCAGTTTAGCATATATCGCGTATATATAAAAACTATGCTATGTTATTGTCGAGTATTGTATAAGTGAACTCGTTGACCTTATTGAGTTTACACAGAGATTAAACTCAGTACTTTAATATTATCACAATTTTGATATGTACTTTATTGATTGTTTAATAATGTTGATTATTTTTATTTTATTACTCTTGTTCTTTTCACCTTATTTTAATCGAAAGGTATAAAATATGATATTATTATGATATGATATCCTACAAAGGAAAGATAAAACTATGTATTAGTAATTGGAGTGGAAGAGATGGTTATATTATATTGGTTAAACTTGGTTATATTATCTCTACCATGTCAATTTCTCATTTCAACGGAATATTTATTTAGTATGATACTATATTTTTGAATTCTCATATAGAACGATATACGTTTTCAACTGCTGTATAATTCAGTAGTAATACAACTGGCAAATGGTTATTTTCAACAATAGAATACATAATAATATAACACTTCACATCATCAAATATGACTGATATTACTTCATTTTAATAGTCTAGTTTATGTTACAGTATCATTGAAAGAATGAATAAATGGTTTTATAATTATACTATTTTTATTTATATCTTTTTAAAAACCATACCTACCCTATAATATAATTCATATGTTATCATCACCATACTTTTCGGAATTTATTTAGCATGCTTAAATTCATAAATGAGTATAAATAAGTATACATAAATAGGTATTTAATGTATAACCTATTAATATTCATTAATCATATACAGAAATATTCTAACATATTTTACATGTTTAGGTATTGAAATTATACTATATTTTGTACTTTTAGTATGATTTAATTTCTTATTATACGAATAATAATATTGTATTTATTTGTAATCAAAAAAACTCTACTTAATCCTTTTGCATTATGCACTATTTCTTATTCTAATTTCTGGTTCATAAATTATTCTTAAAATTAAATTAATATTTTCATTATTATCTGCATAATTTCATCAATTTCTAATATGGTATATTCTAATATATCTAATATAATTTTTATAATCATTTTATTGATCTACAATATTTTGTGTAGTATTAAGTTTTTTTTAATTAATAAAGTATTTACAATAATTTAAAAAAAGTTATTATTAAAATATTTAAAAAGTAAAAAAGAATATTACATTTTATCAAATAATAATTATAGGATTGAATATTTAAAAAAAAAAATACTTATTTATATTTATCATTAAATTACTGTTAAAAAACAGTTTATGTATAACATTTTTTGATATCTCTTATAGTTACTAAGATACGAGAGATTGTCGGTATTAGGAGGGGGTCTGTAATCGGAGACTTTCCCATATTATCAAAGTATACAATATATTATCTAACTTATTAAATAATCTTTATTTAATACCTTACAAAATATATATTAAGATGATGTCAGATCAAATGTTATAATATTTAAAAAAAATCTTTCCTATGGCATATAACAATTTTTTAATTCCTAACTTTCCCTATACAAAATATTAAATTATTACATTCCGGATTGTATTTTCTTTGTTGAAATCTATGCATTTTATACTAGATGAACTTGTTTATACAGTACTATTGTATTATTATTAATATATGTTTATAATAAAGAAGGCGTGATTTTATTTATGTGTCTAGTTTTAAGTATGCCCCTAAAGTTAATATTGGTGTATTTCTATCAATAAATTAAGCATACATATCTATATGACAGCTGTACATTGAGTATAAATAAAATAGAAAAAATATAAAATATATATTATATTAAAAATATATGATGATTTATGTTTAATGACTAACATAAATTATAAAGTTTGAATTGAAATAATTATAAATAATTTATATGGATTTGATCATAAAAGTTTTAAATGAGAAGATTGTAATACAAGCTTATATTATTAATATAAGTTTAATTAATATATAATATTAAATAATACGATTAATTATAATTTACAAAGTTTGATATTGTATTTAAATATTAATCACATTATATATTTTAATTCAGCATGATTTTTAAATATATAATATTAAATAATACGATTAATTATAATTTCGAAAATGTAATAGGAATAACTGAAAATTTAGTAACAAGAAATAAAATAATGACAAAAACTACAAATATTCCAGGTAAGTATAACTATACTTATATATAAATACATATAATATAAATATAATAATTAAAATAAAAGAAATTAGAGTTATATGAATATTTATGTTTACAGGTAGTTCAGACGAAGAAGACGACGATGACAACGTGCATACCTTTAATAGGCACTTGTTCGAGTTTATAGTTTACATGTCAGTTCTCGGTGTAATCATATACTATTCATTGTGTGATCTGATATATTATGTACCTATAGATCACTATAGAGTAGCCGAAACTATCCCGTCTACAAATGAATATATCAGGGAGAATACAGATAAAGTTGAAACTGTACAAGAAAATCTAATGTTATGATTAAGTTATAAATACCGAGTATACCATGATTTGTTTTATTATTTATATTAATTATTGAACAATAATATTCGATTATAATATTTTAGTTTATATGGAATAGGTGATGATATACCTAATGACTAATGATACTAAATAGTGTCATCTTAAATTAACATGAATACATATATATATACAATATATATATATATATATATATATATATAAATATATATATATATGATTTTTTAGCTATTGGTTAATGATTATTAATGCGTGATGGCTATTTAATGATATATGTGAATAAATGTAGTGAGTATATCTCGAATGCGATCAGAGTTGATAACTATTACGACCAACATCACAATGGGTATAGCGTACTACAATGTAATAACTAACATACCCATGTAATCATGTCGGATAATGAGTGTAGCATGAGAGGTATCAACATATTCGGAATCTAGTTGTGATGATAGTGACGATCAATTCACAAACCGATTATCTACATGTGATACAGAGTTAAGTAGGTCAAGTTGCAATGCGGGGGATATACATCAATGCATTGTAGTTATGGGAATACTGAATTAATATAGCGTATCTAGAAGTTTTTGTAGTATGTTATTTATATGTTATTAACTTTCTTTTGAGATAAGTTTAAACCTAGATAAATACTTATAACTCGGAAACTCCCGAGATAAGTATCTCACGCAGTGGTGAGCAGGATCGCGATTATTGATCGGCGATACGATCCGGATCCGGATCTACAAAGGATCGGGTAATGAATTAAGGATTGGGATCGTGAAGGATCGCGTAAGAGAATAAATAGAGGACTGGGATCGGGATCGCCGTTCCAGAAAAAAGGATCAGAACTCATCATTGATAGTAGATAGTAAGTACTAGTGATGCAAATGATGCCGAGATTTTGATGCTAAGCCGAGACTTTTGGTTTTTGATGCCGAGCCGAATGTTTCATTTTAAAAAATGAACCTAGGCCGAGCCGAGACTCTAGTCAAATGAGACCAAGCCGAACCGATACTTTATCCAAACGATCCCGAGCCGAGATGAGACTCTTATAAAACACAATTGATCCGAAATGATACTTTTTTGAAGTTACATTTTAAATATAATTTTTATATATTTATCCATATTTTTATTAATGTTTCCTATTTCATTTGACATAATATTAATCATATGTATGGATAGGTGGCTATTGTGTTTATAATATACTCATATGTTCGTATATTATACGAATATATTTAAAATTACAAAATATAATTGTAAATCTATAATTATATAGTTTTATTTAATACAATGGAAAATTCGGCAGATTCTTTTGTTGTATTGATTTTGATTTGATGTAGATTATGTGATCTCTGTACTCTCAGATTTTAATATCCCAGTAAATAATTGTTTCGAAAATATAGTTTTAAAAACATGCATTTATTTATATATACAAAACATTTACATATAACAGATGAATGCATTACTTAATTGGAGTACTTATTATAGATTGTATTTACGTATTTTATTAGTAATCTTTAAATATATAATTTAGTATAATATAATAAACATATAAAAAATTATTAATGTTTTAAAAATAAATTATTTACATGTTTTTAAAACATTAAATATATGAGTTTTTTAAACATATATGTTTTAAATATCTTATTTGCATGAAGTATTTAAAACATAATTTTAAATAAATCAACATATAACATTTTTATTATTATAACTTTAATTTATATACTATTATTAATATTATGTATATAAATGTTTTAAAAAAAGGATTAATGTTTTATAAAAATGATAATTTATATGTTTTTAAAACATTAAATAGTTAACTTTCTAAAACATATATGTTTTAAATATCTATATTCATGAAGTATATAAATCATAATTTAAATTAATAAATACAACATTTATTTTATTATGAACTTAAGTAGTCAGGTCTCGTTCGATATCTCGTTCACCAAGTTACTCGTCAAGAACACCACACAGTCAAGGTTTGTATGCATTATTATTATTGAATATTGTTATATTATATACCGGTACATGCCTGTACACACATACATATATATATATATATATATATATATACAAATTATATCATATTATATATAATGATATAAATGTTTATATAATATATTTATATATTATTTATAATATATAATTAAATTGTTAGAATATAATTATATAATTATATATATATATATATGTGTTATAAAGTCAAAGTTGTAGATATATTGATTGACGCATCATGATATACATTTACATGCATTTAGAATTACGTAACATAAATCGATATATCTACATAAAAACTTTAAACTAGATTTCGGTGTCACGCTCTGTGTTAATTGCATAGCCATAGCCATGTAAATATTTGTTTTTCTGGTATTTTATATTTTTATCGTCTGTAAAGTAAATTTCGTTATTTTTCTATAGAATAAATTCTACTCGGTGAGATTGCCTCATTCTTCGTTCTGCATTTCATCGGGTAGGTACTATTATTATTATTATTATTATTATTATTATTATTATTATTATTATTATTATTATTATTATTATTATTATTATTATTATTATTATTATTATTATTATTATTATTATTATTATTATTATTATTATTATTATTATTATTATTATTATTATTATTATTATTATTATTATTATTATTATTATTATTATTATTATTATTATTATTATTATTATGTTATATTATTATTATGTTCAATAGTTCTTTGTTTCGATTAATAAACTGTACCACTTTACTACACACACACATATATATATATATATATATATATATATATATATAAATATTGTTACTATACCAATACACGTACTATAGTACATATATATTATATAGTATACGTACAACAATACGTTTTTTTTATTATATACACATCCACATATCGATATTGTTAACATAACATTGTCGCACGTATTGCGTATTCTAGTACCTTATGAATACACACACGTCGCACAATGTGTCGCATATTACTGTATGCCGTCGCGCATGACCAACCCACGTGCAGACGGCTGATTATATATATATATATATAGATATCCGCCGCTGTATTGCAAACATCTATAAAGTACCCTTAATTCCCTTAATACATATAAATAAGCCTTGCCGCTATTCTTTCTATATATAGGCATACGCCTTATGCATGCACATAAAGATTATACTTTAGTCAAACCACATACACGATATATATACCCCATAGACATTCATATTCCATACATAACTTAACAAATACTATTATTACATTTTCAGTAGTCCGACAATCTTCTGCCAGGACTCAATAGACATCTCGTTCATATTAGGTTTATTTGATCGTTCTCCTAGAATTTTACTAAATCAGAAACCAATTTGATATCCGCCATGAACATTTTTCATAGTTAGTAAATTATTAATTTCAAAAATAATATATAAATTACATACATATATGAATACTACTATACTTAGTAGTGTAATAAAGATCAGTATTATGCATGTATTTTTTTCATATTTAATTTTGTTCCATTATTTAACATATGTCCTAAATTGGTATAGACTTTGACATTATCAATCATTAAATATTTTTTATATTTCAGAAAGACTATTCAAATTGTAAATTGGCCAGGAACGATTAATTGAAATAAACACAAATATAGAGATTATTTTTCTGAATAAAATGAAAATATTTTCGAAATGTAAAGATAAGAAATAAGGTACAGAATAAAACTATATATACCTAATATCTTATTTTAATAATAACTCATTTATAGGTCAAGATTTCTGTGAAATAATACAAATTATGTAATTTGTAAAATATATTATTTTTTATTTGTTATATGTAAATAAATATTTTCTATCAAAGTCTATTTGATTCTTTGTTTTTAAAACATTCGTATATATCAGTTTCAAAAACTAACAAATATTTATATTTTTGAAACATTTATTTATGTTAGTTTCAAAAACTAACAAATAATTATGTTTTTGAAACATTAAAGTATGTCAGTTTTAGAACCATGTTAAATAACTAGCCATGAACTAGGTTTTAAAAACATAAATTATTGTTTGTTTTAAAAACTTTATTTCTAAACAATTATTTATGGGATGGCTTTATTAATTTCGCGAGTTATGTCGGTGTCATAATGATATACAAAAGGTGTAGTTACCAGTAATTTATAAATAATGTGGACATTAATTGATAGTAGGTGATGTTGTCGCGTCAGTTCAGTTATACTGATTGTATAGTCTATTAATATTGGTGGTAATTTATATAATAGGCGATTGACGATCGAATTATTTTATTTAATGGTATTATATAATAAGCATGTATATTAAAAAGTATGTTACAAATTGTAACTTATACAGTATTCCAATATAGATATAACTAGGCTTTAATTTATCAATTTATATGTATTAAAATTTATATTTTTTCTTATAATTCTAATATGCAATTAATATTACCTGACTTTTTGCTTTTATGAACATATTTACCGATATTGTTTTCCTTATATGATAGTTTGTATTGTATATTATGTTCGTTTGATATACAAAATAATGATTCTGGTAACTGACAACGAAACTATATTGAGCTTATGAAAATTGATACTAACACTTAAATGATGCCTTTAATAAGCATGAGTTAATAGCAATGCATTTTATAGAGACTGAGACTTCATATATGCTTTAGGTAACCCATTATGAGACTTAAACGATGCTATTATTATTTAGATTGAGACTGCATCGATGCTTTATATTTGAGCATCATTAAATCCCTAGTAGGTATCTATATCATATAGGCTATATGTGTATATTACCTATACATAATATATGTATTTAAAGATATATAGAAAGTAAATAATTAGCATAGTTACTAAATATAAAATAGATTCGGGATTGACAAAGGATCGGGTAATGAATTAAGGATCTTGATCGGGAAATGTATCGCATAAGAGAATAAATAGAGGACCGGGATCGAGATCGCCGTATCAGAAAAAAGGATCGGTACTCATCATTGATAGTATTTAATATATAGGGGAAAGTAACCTAATACGGACACTTTAACAATAAATTGTCTTAACATTCTATAACTTATTATTTTTATTCAAAAATTACAATATATTAATATTATATGATTATAGATAATATTGTGATTTTAAAATTGTATTTAATATTTTAATTCCATAGATAACGGGAGTATCTGTATTCGTTACCCATATTCGAATACAGACACCCTATATACCACTAGATAAACTATATATTATTGATGAATAAATCGGACAACTTACAATTATATTATTTATAATTAATTTTATGAACAATTTATTCTAATTAAATTAGTTAATAATTTATTTATTTTTTATTTTTTTAATTAATAATACAATTTAAGTATCTAAATAATAACAATTTTGGATTTATCTTTTTTGATGGTATTAATATTATAATTCACGCGATTTTTATATAAATCAGAATAGTTCATACGCTGCGCGCTGATTGGTTATAGAGTGTCCGTATTAAGACAGTTATAGTGTCCAAATTAGGGACTTATATGACATCTAGACATATGCGTATAACTTAATGAATATTTGATAACAAATATAGAAATTATATATCCACTTCTCATTAATTCTTCATACTATGCAGACGTGTTTTTCTTATCAGCTAAGACCATAGATTTATAGTTTACATAGATCGGTAGTCACGTGGTTTTTCATGGTCATACATGGTGCCTGGAATGGGGATTTTTGATCTTAAATTGTTGTAAACTTAAGATGGCCGACATCACGTGACACATGATATTTCATAACAAATATTTAAATAAATAATATTTATTTTTTACATACATTTGGATTATTTTTCTATATACGCTTATAAAATGCATTTCGATTATATCAAAATAAACATTTATGTTTATTTATATTATATATTTATAATGTAATATAATCGCAACACGTAATTTGCTTAAATAATACTTTATATAGGTAATTTTAAATTACCATTTATCGGTGCATTTTTAAATTCTAATATCGCTTTAATTTTTTCTCTATACGCTTATATAGTGCATTTTTATTATATCAAAATTGACATTTATATTTATTTATATTATATATTTAGAATGCACTATAATTGCATTACATAATTTGATTAAATAATACTTTATATAGGTAATTTTAAATTACGATTTATCGGTGAACTTTTGAATTCTTAGATCGTTTTAATTTTTCTATATACGCTTATAATGTGCATTTCGATTATATAAATATAAACATTTATATTATATATTTATATCGAAATATAACTGCAACATTTAATTTGATAAATAATACTTTATATAGGTAATTTCAAATTATATTTTATCTGTGATATTTTAAAATTTGTTTATAAATTGTATTTAAATTATATAAAAATAAACATTTATATTAAATTGTATTAAATATATAAATTACAGTATAATAAAAAACTTTAATTACATAAAATAATACTTTACATGAGTAATTTAAAATGTGAAAATGTAACAGTACAATTTTAAATAGCATTATCTAGGTTAATGTCATTACTAATATTTAAATATTACAACTTAATTAGATAAATACACATTTATATTAATTTATATTATATACTGCAATATAATTACAACATTTAATTTGATTAAATAATAAATTATATAATTCTAAATTACGACAACTATAAGAACGCTATTATTTTAAATATTTAAAAATGCTTAATTAATCGATGACTGTTGTTCTAATAGTACACGTAATTATCCAGAAGGAATAACTCTCTACAAGTTTGTATTATATAAATACATTTAAATATTATTTTGAAATTCATACAATTATTTAATTAGACATGTAGATGTTATATCTAATTATGTATGAAGTCAATAAATGAATACACGCTTAACGTATGAAAATCAAATAATCATACGAAATTTAATTTTAATTTAATAATTATAATTATTATAATATGTTACATATATCTTTATTCTTTTATATAATTTTAATAGTATATAAATAAATAATGAAATTAATAAGCTATTATAAATGGGTAAGTCATCATAGTCGTGATAAGTTCACAGTTCTATATGGTTCTAATGTGTCATTACTAGCTATGGAATAATTTGTTGTACATAATATGGATGTTCCATCCAATATACTGTCATTTCCATTAGATTTTATAGTTGATAGTTATAGTTGATAATTGAAGTTAAAAAATAGCACAATAATTAGAATTTATAAGCTTTAGTATTTTTTAAATCTAATTGATTATAGCTATATATGTAAGCTATACACGCATTGTATTAGTAAATTAAAATCAAATACAAATTTATCCTATTTTATATGATATCACCTAGGTTATATCATATAGTAGAATTATACTCCCTATCTGAACCCTCTTTATCCTGCTTCCAAATTAATGACATTAATTATATTAAATTTACGATTATGATTAAATATAAATATAAAATAGTACAAATATATTAACTATATTGAAATTATAATTTAACTATAATAATAGTAATATTTACATGTATGTAAACTTCTCTGAGTTATGATTGAGAATATATCCTTATTATTGTAGTGGACAACTCACATACATATTCAAGGAATGATGCATGTGGCGTAAGCCGTACATCTTAAAATAGGTGCCTGATACATGCGTCTTCAGAATTAAATATATATAATTTATATGTAGGGTGCTTTATTGGTTAATTTCTAGTAAGTCGATAGACTTTTTATGCATTTTCATTACATTCATTAAAATCGTTACATATCATATATCATTTATATCATAATATGATAGGTATTTTTTATAATAATTGTGTATAATATTAATATGATTTTTGTTACTATAATCAAAGATTTTGCGAAGCAAAGATATAACACTCCCTATGCATGCAATGTAATTTAGTAATATCCCCAACCGCTGCTAGCAGTAGTATCGAAATCACTGAAATAGATTTAGGTTCGGCTCTGTTTGCATACAACAATGTTTTCATTGCTCTATTAAATTACATGCAATATAAATTAGCTTTTACTCACTAAATATATACTTATAGCATTTAAAACATACATATCATATTTGTTTATTATATATTAGTAATGAACACTTAGTTTTCAACATATGAATATTAATTTAAAGCATATTATTTAACATTTTAAAAGTGTATAGTTAAATACGAATTTACATTATAAACAACACATAGTTCTTAAAAGTAACCCGCTATAGGTGGCACTGGGGTATTTTGTATACAAATTCGAATTACACGATTTCGCGTAAGTGTTATATCTTTCCTTTAGAAAATGTTTGCTATAATCGTGTAACATATTATAATAATTATAATTATGAAATTAAAATTAAATTTCGTATGATTATTTGATTTTCATACGTTAAGCGTGTATTCATTTATTGACTTCATACATAATTAAATATAACATCTACATGTCTAATTAAATAATTGTATGAATTTCAAAATAAATATTTAAATGTATTTATATAATACAAACTTGTAGAGAGTTATTCCTTCTGGATAATTACGTGTACTATTAGAACAACAGTCATCGATTAATTAAGCATTTTTAAATATTTAAAATAATAACGTTCTTATAGTTGTCGTAATTTAGAATTATATAATGTATTATTTAATCAAATTAAATGTTGTAATTATATTGCAGTATATAATATAAATTAATATAAATGTGTATTTATCTAATTAAGTTGTAATATTTAAATATTAGTAATGACATTAACCTAGATAATGCTATTTAAAATTGTACTGTTACATTTTCACATTTTAAATTACTCATGTAAAGTATTATTTTATGTAATTAAAGTTTTTTATTATACTGTAATTTATATATTTAATACAATTTAATATAAATGTTTATTTTTATATAATTTAAATACAATTTATAAACAAATTTTAAAATATCACAGATAAAATATAATTTGAAATTACCTATATAAAGTATTATTTATCAAATTAAATGTTGCAGTTATATTTCGATATAAATATATAATATAAATGTTTATATTTATATAATCGAAATGCACATTATAAGCGTATATAGAAAAATTAAAACGATCTAAGAATTCAAAAGTTCACCGATAAATCGTAATTTAAAATTACCTATATAAAGTATTATTTAATCAAATTACTTAATGCAATTATAGTGCATTCTAAATATATAATATAAATAAATATAAATGTCAATTTTGATATAATAAAAATGCACTATATAAGCGTATAGAGAAAAAATTAAAGCGATATTAGAATTTAAAAATGCACCGATAAATGGTAATTTAAAATTACCTATATAAAGTATTATTTAAGCAAATTACGTGTTGCGATTATATTACATTATAAATATATAATATAAATAAATATAAATGTTTATTTTGATATAATCGAAATGCATTTTATAAGCGTATATAGAAAAATAATCCAAATGTATGTAAAAAATAAATATTATTTATTTAAATATTTGTTATGAAATATCATGTGTCACGTGATGTCGGCCATCTTAAGTTTACAACAATTAAAGATCAAAAATCCCCATTCCAGGCACCATGTATGACCAATAATTTAACGTTGGCAAGATATAGCAATACCGATCTATGTAAACTATAAATCTATGGCTAAGACACTTTCATACATATTTTTTTTCTTTTTTTTATAATATATTTATTTTGAGTATATTTATTCTACTTAATTTTATTATATTTATTAAATATAATATTTGTGTATATATGCGTTAATTTATTTATAAAATTATATTTTATATTCATTATTAGATATTAGTTAAATAAATCACCAATTTATATATATTATATATGTCATTTTTAGTGTAAATATTTTATACAAATTGACCTACTTTTAATTTTAAATTAAAGTATTGATTTTTTAATTAAACTAAATTATTTGTTTATTTAATTCTATTCATACTAGCATATTTATTTTATTTCATAATCATTCTATTCAATATTTTATTTTATTTTTTATTTTATTTTATTTTTTTGTTTAATTTCATTTTTGCATAATATATATTGGTTTTATTTCTAATCATTATTTATTTGATTATAATACATATAAATTCTTATATTTATACATTAATTAATATATACTAATGTACATTAATGTATATTGATATGCATTGATATGTATATTTGTATTTAATTATAATTATCTTTTGATATAGTTTGTAATACAAACTTATAGATACCACAAATAATAGTTAAGTGTTTGTATTCCTATTTGCATTATACTAATATAGTATATATATATACAGTATATTATCATCATGAGCAGTGAGTGTCATAAGTGCAGCACTGATTGTGTTTCTGATTACATTACATGTATCAAGTGTGATTCTTTTCTACACTTCAAATGCATGCATGCTGCTGGTATTATTAAAAATCCATGGAGTAATAGTAATAAACTTCCAGCTTATGCATTATCTATTCTCAATTATGAAAATATCATGTATTTATGCAATTCATGCAAGCCTAACTTCACTATGAATATACCTACTCCTGTATCACAATTAACATCTAACACCCTAAGTGATATCACTGCAAAACTAGATGAATTAAAAAATATAGTTGATAATACTTATATAATTACTAATATTCATAAGAAAACTTTCGCTGATGCATTAATAAATATTCTATTGAGCCCAAGCTTAACACTATTTCTGATAACATTAATAAATCAGGCAATCATTCAAATTCTACGAAATTAGATCATAAACTTTCAATTACTATTGAACATATACATATTACAAATTGCAACACTGAATATATTAAATCTTTATTTACCCTACTTAATATCAGTTTTTCTTCCATTACAAATATATTTTTTCGTAACAATAATACTTATGTTTGCTTTATTAATTCCTTTTCAAAATTTGATTTTGTATCTTATACTAGATTATCTAGATCTAAATTAATAGGCACCGACTATAAATATATTTTCATTCGTGATTATTTAGATAAAGACATTTTTAAAAGAGGGCGGGTTTATTATCATGCATTGAGATAGAAACTAATAACAGATTATAAATCGGTTTTCAATTATAAGACAACACATTATGAATTGCGTCCATTGATTAAAATAGATGGTATTGATAAAATTGATTGAATTTGTAATTCATTTGTACCTTCTACTATTCAATTTGAGGAATGGAATACCTCTTTTGAAAAATGTATTTTATCAAAGAAATCTAATAGTCCTAATGACACCGAATCCTCAAATGGCTCTTTTTCATCAGACTGACTAGATGAGCGTAATCATAATATTCTATCTCGACTTCCTAAACATAATATATCTTGTTCTATGTTAAATGCACGCCGTGCATTGCACGCCGTGCATTGCACGGTCAGTTCGTAATAAAGCTGATATTATACACCAATTAATTATTGATTCTAAAAGTTCTATAGTTGCTATTACTGAGACATGGCTGACACATAATGACTCTTCCATTCTTTCACAATTGACTCCAACTAATTTCGATATTATTCAAGCGAACAGATTTATGCCATCCCGTGGAGGAGGTTTAGCTATTATTTATTCTTCTGAATTTAAGCTACTATCATCATCCATTCCAAGTACTATATCTTGCGAAATTCTCAGTTGTCGTTTCTTGTTACCTAATTCAATTATTATTCAATTTATTCTTATGTATCGTCCACCATCATCAATATTTAACAACTTTTTATCTGAACTTGAGTCCCTTTTTGAATTAATTTCGACAGATAATTTGATAATTCTTGGTGATTTTAATGTTCAAGTGAATACACATTCGTTGTGCTCTGAATCATTTAAGAAGCTTATCTTTGAATATTCTTACAATCAACTTGTTAATTTTCCAACACATACTAATGGTAATACTATTTACTTGATAATTATTCCCCCTGATTCAGCTATTATTTCAAAACCCACTCAAGGTGACCTGAAATCTGACCATTATGTTATTTCTTTTGATATACTTGTATCTCCTTTTATATGTAGTGACCATGTAAAACACTACAGGAACATTTCAAAAATTAATCTACAATTGTTCATCAATTCTGTATATGCTTATATATCTATTCATGATACATCTTTAGCGAATTACATATCTTATGATAATTTTAATGACGCATTACGATATTCCCTAGATGCACATTAACCTTTAATAATTAGGATCAATAAATATGGTGCTCACTCTCATTGGTTTAACAATTACCTTGTTCTTCTAAGGAGAAGACTTCGCTACCATAAGTTGAAATTCAAGCGAAGAAAATGTTTTACCGATCTTATATCTTTCACAAATATAAGATCTTTGTACAAGAAAAAATTATCAGCAGCAAAATCTTCCTTCTATACTGATAAACTTAATAAGTATGGCACTTCTTCCAAAAAATCTTTTAAATTAGCTTTTTCTCTAATTGGTAAAAATCGGAATAAAAAATTAGCAAATGGTTTTGATGATAATTATAATCTGTGTTTATTATTTGCTAACTTTTTTCAAAATAAAGTTTTAAAAATAATAGAAGATCTTCCTGTAGTAGATTCTATTTATTTTGAAAGTCCACCCTCTTTATCTGATACTCACTGGTCTTATTTTAACTTACCCACTTCTTCTGTTGTCCTTTCTCTCATGTCTTGTTTGAAATCCAATTCCCCACTTGTCCCTATTCCTCTTAATTTACTTCGTACATTATCTCCCTATCTAATTGATATAATTACTTGTATAATTCGTATATCATTATCTTCATCCATTGTACCACAATCGATGAAGTATGCTTACATCACTCCGATATTAAAGAAACATAATCTCGATTCTTCCATACTATCCAACTATCGTCCTGTTTCGCAATTATCATAAAATTCTAAGACTATGGAACGCATAGTTGCGCGTCAGCTTATTGATTATATCATATCGAACTCTATTTTGGATTGCTTTCAGAGTGCATACCTTCCCAATCGTAGTAAAGAAACTTCCCTAAACATTGTGTTTAACGATATTATACTATCTATGTATAATAAGGCTTCTTGTTATTCGGTTCTTCTTGATCTGTCTAGTGCCTTTGATACGTTAAATCATATGATTCTTTCTTACCGTCTACGTGAAATAGGTATTCATGGACAGGTTCACAACTGGTTGATGTCATTTGTATCTAATAGAATATCTTCGGTAAAGATCAAGTCATATTTGTCGGCTCCATTTGATCACACTTATGGTGTTCCTCAAGGATCAGTACTGGGTCCGATTCTTTTTATTTTGTATATTCTTCATATTAATTTGATTTTTTTTTAAATACCCATATATTCGTTATCACCTCTTTGCTGATGAATTATAAATTTATACTTTTTTCTACCTGGTTCTGATATTGACATAATTCAACTTTCAATTGCTAACTGTATCACTGATTTAATCTCTTGGTTTTCCTGTGATTCACTTTCATTAAATATTACTAAAACTGATATCATTATACTTTCTAGATCTATTTCTTCAATTACTCTCACTCATCCATTCCTTATCTTACTTCCTATCTCAAGCAACATCACTACTCTAGGTTTTACTATAAATAATGCATTAGATTACTCAGTACATATATCAAACACTGTCCGCACTGCTAATTATTTCCTGTATAATATAGGCAAGGCTCGCTCTAAGCTAACATTTAATTTTACTACATCATTATTACATTCATTAGTTTTTAGGCGACTTAGATATTGTAATTCGCTTTAATTAATATTCCGCAAAAATTGATGAAAAAATTCGATTCAATACAACGTAGAGCTGTTCGCATATTATTTAAGCTAAAGCGTAGTGATTTAACCATATCTATACATTTCATAATGGCGACTCTTGGGCGGTTGCAGTTTCGAGATTTATGCAAGTTTCGACTTCTTTGCATTACTCACAAGGCTATATAGATAGATAGATAGATAGATAGATAGATATAGTTTATTGTTTAAAACAAACAAAATGACATAAAACAATAATAATAATAAAAAACAAATAACGAATATAAACGAATATATATAATGATTTATAAATGTCATGTTACATATGGTCAAGATATAATATTAACAAATGATTTAGCAAAAAAATAATAATAAAAAGGGGAATTATTCAGATGCAAGCACTTAATCACCGTATCAACTTTAGGGAAAGGGGTCCTCAATCCCTGTGCCTTGGGGGTACAAACTTGACCCAAGAGTTTGTCCACTGACACCCGTAATACCCGATAAATAATGATAAAGAGAATGCAACCGAATAAAATAACCCCATAAAACTAAAAATAAAATAATATAATAATTGAATAATAAAAATTAATAAAATAAAATAAAATTTAAATATTAATACAATGAATTATCAAGCCTTGTAATAAATTTATTGACCGAAGTTGCTGAACACGTATAATTAGATAGCAAATTCCAAGGAGTTGAAATACGATTACTAAAATAATTCAGAGTAACATTAGTCTTGCATTTGTCTTTTCGAACTTTAATGGAAGGACCTCGACTTCTTGATGAATACGTTTCAAGTAGCACCGAGCAATCAACATCAACTAGACCATTTATAATTTTATAGACAAGAATCAGATCAGCCCGTAACCTGCGTTGAGATAATGAAGTTAAGTTTAAACATAATAACCTATTTTCATAATTTGTATATGGTATACCACATCTATAGAAAAGCTTTTTAGTGAATGTCCTTTGGACTTTTTCAATTTTATTTTTTAGGCCTACATATATATTAGAAGGGTTCCAATTACAAGAATTATATTCTAATAAAGGTCTAACATATGTTATAAAGGCTTTTGTTAGGTAACAATAGTCATTAATAATAAAGCATCTAAATATAATATTCAGAATATTAAAAGCATTACTGCACATTTGGTTTATATGAGTGTCAAATATCAGTTTAGTGTTACAAATTATTCCAAGATCTTTAAACTCTGTTAGACTATTTAATTGAATATTATTTATAGTATACTAATGTGTATTGATATTCCCAAATGTCATAATTGAACATTTTTGAATGGCAAGTTCAAGGTCCCATTTACACATCCAGGATGATAGTTCAAATAGCCCGGATTGCAGAACCTTCCGATCATCTATAGATTTATAGATAATTGATATTTTAGCATCATCTGCAAAAAGTGAGGTAATTATTTGTGGTTTAAAAATAGTAGGTAGATCGTTTATATAAATCAGAAAGAGGAGAGGACCTATCACAGAACCCTGTTGTACTCCTGAAGTTACATTAATAAAATCACTATATTGATCATTAACCTTAACTCTTTGTAACCTATTTTTGAGATATGATTCAAACCAGGAATACACATTCCCACATATACCAAGATTATATATCTTATGTAATAATTTAGTATGTGATACCTTGTCAAATGATTTTGCCATATCAATATAAGCAACATAAGCGAAAATATTACTATTCATTGACCTCATAATATATATATGGGAGTTCCGTCTTACCTATCGAAGGGACTCAGAATTCGAACAACTACTCGTCCGAGTCGCAAATGTGAGCTGATGAAACTCTCTTTACCGCTTGTCTCATCTATGCATGCAGATGCTGCTTTCACGGTTTCTGCTCCGAAGTACTGGATCAGTCTTCCCGATGAATTACGCACCATGTCTTCATTTATTACTTTTAAATGTCGACTACATACATATATGGTATCATTATAATGTCTTCTTTTTAAATTTATTCTTATTTGTGTAACTATTTATTTGTTTTATTATTTCAACTTGACGCACATAAACGTCCATCGTTTTCTGAGTCAATAAATCTTTCGATTATTATTATTTATTATTATTATATATAATTTTAAAATGTTTTATTTTTTAATAATATATTGTTATATTTAATATCAATGCATTTGTATATTCTTGAGGTTTTAAGATGACATTTTTTTTCATAAATTTAAAAATGTAATAAAAAAATCAGTTTATTATATATATCAGAAATATTTTGAATAATTAAAAAATAAAAAAAAGTATTTTTTTAGACTATTTATATAATTATGAATATTTTATTCATTACAAATGTTGTAGGATTTATGGTTTTTGGAATACCGAGAATGAATTAGTATTCGGGCACTGTCCGTATTCGGTTACTTTCCCATAATTAGGGATAATTATAATAATAGACAAATATAAACTCTAATAATATGATACATATCAATACATTTTATTAAATAATTTAAATAATTAAAAAAAGCTTGGTATAGTTTCAGTCCGACTCGATTCGAGCCATACTCTTGATCGACTCTAATCGAAAAACTTGACTCGTTTGAATCACTAATATATATATATATATATATATATATACGCCCAGTATTCAAAACTCGTGTTTAACTTGGATTTATCTCGAGTTTAAACTCGTGTTTAGCTCGGTAATTTGGTAACACTTTTAACACCAGCTAGATCCAAGTTTAATTCGAGATTACTCGAGCTAAATCCCAGTTAAATCCAAGTATAACTCGAGTTAAATCCAAGTTAACTCGAGTTAAATCCAAGTTTAACTCTAGCTAAATCCAAGTTTACTCGAGTTAAATCCAAGTTAACTCGAGTTAAATCCAAGTTTAACTCGAGATTAATCCAAGTTAACTCGAGTTAAATCCAAGTTAACTCGAGTTAAATCCCAGTTTTACTCTAGCTAAATCCCAGTTAAATCCAAGTTTACTCGAGTTAAATCCAAGTTAACTCGAGTTAAATCCAAGTTTAACTCTAGCTAAATCCAAGTTTACTCGAGTTAAATCCAAGTTAACTCGAGTTAAATCCAAGTTTAACTCTAGCTAAATCCAAGTTTAACTCTAGCTAAATCCAAGTTTACTCGAGTTAAATCCTAGTTAAACCAAAGTTTAACTCTAGCTAAATCCAAGTTTACTCGAGTTAAATCCTAGTTAAACCCAAGTTTAAATCTAGCTAAATCCAAGTTACTCAAGTTAAATGCAGCTTACATTGATCTAAATCCAAGTTCAACTCGAGACAAATGAAGTTCAATCCAAGTTCAGCTCGATATTAATCCAAATTAAATAAGTTAGCAAAATTAAAATAACTATAATATAATTAATTATAGCTTACATCAAGAAGAATAGAGGATAATACAAATTCATGACCGGTTAAATCCACGGAAGTTTTCAGAAATCAGTTTATTTAATTATAAGTTAGCATAACGTTCAAAGAATATATACATATATATCAATATTTCATTATAACTACTCTACTAAAATAAATATTTATGTTTATAAATTAAAATATATTTCAATATATATTATAATAATAATAATATACTAATATTTATTATTTTACTACTAAATATGAATATATTATATTTAATTTGAGTTAAATTAATATAATTGTTAATAAATACAAAATGTAAAACATTAATTTATTTTTTAACCCTTTTATTATTTTTTTTAAAAATTTCTATAATATTAGTTGTTTCAGTTGAAGTGGCTTCCTTGTGTATTTGGGATGCAGCTTCTGTAAGTAGAATTAAATTAATAAATATGAGAATATGTAAAACAAATATAGGAATGTAAAATTAATATACAGAATATATATATATATTGATATCTTATATTAGTTTTATAGACATTGTTGTGCCATATAAAAAATAAATACACTTCGAAGGTTTCAAATAGTATTATTTTTATTAAATTATTCATTTTGAAGGTTTGAAATAGTAAATAAATACACTTCAAAGGTTTTAAATAATATTATGTGTATTAAATCATGTATTCAAAGTTTTCAAATAGTTATATTATTCATTTCTAATGTGCAAAATACACTTCGAAGGTTATAAATAGTTTATTTGTATTAAATCGTGTATTCAAAGTTTTCATATAGTTAAATTAAGTATTTGAAGGTTTTGAATAGTAAATAAATACACTTCGAAGGTTTGAAATAGTAAATAAATACACTTCGAAGGTTATACAAAATATTATTTGTATTAAATGGTGTATTCAAAGTTTTCATATTGTTAAATTAAGTATTTGAAGGTTTTGAATAGTAAATAAATACACTTCGAAGGTTTGAAATAATAAATAAATACACTTCGAAGGTTATAAATAATATTATTTGTATTAAATCGTGTATTCAAATTTTCATATATTTAAATTAAGTATTTGAAGGTATGACATAGTAAATAAATACACTCCGAAGGTTATAAATTATATGATTTGTATTAAATTTAGTATTCAAAGTTTTCTTATAGTTAAATTATTCATTTCTAATGTGTAAAATAGACTTCGAAGGTTATAGATAGTATTATTTGTATTAAATCGTGTATTCAAAGTTTTCATATAGTTAAATTAAGTATTTGAAGGTTTTGAATAGTAAATAAATACACTTAGAAGGTTTGAAATAGTTAATAAATTCACTTCGAAGGTTATAAATAATATTATTTGTATTAAATTAAGTATTCAAAGTTTTCAAATAGTTATATTATTCATTTCTAATGTGTAAAATATACTTCGAAGGTTATAAATAGTAAACAATATACAACCAAAGTTCAAGTTATGCGTTGACTACATGTGTATATCAAATGCAATCTTTACGCTCTATTGCACAATCAAATATATTCTGAACGATTAACATCTATATAAATATAATATATATATATATATATATATATACCTATAAATTAATAATCATGAAAATACGGGTATGTGTGCGTGTGTTCTCGCGTATGTAAGTATGTATGTACATTGTACATGTATGTGTGTATATGTGTGTTTTAATTAACAAAACTTAAATGTGTGTGTGTATGTGTGTTGTGTGTGAATACACGTGCGTGTTTGTATATATATATATATATTTGAATCACTATTGTTTTACACTTTACACTATAAAAATATACATCCTATATCACATATGTGATAGGTAAAAATTTAAGAATCATGCATTGACACGTTGCAGTGGGAATGTATGTGTGTGTGTGTGTGTGTGTGTGTGTGATACTGCCGTGTATATCTGCGAACTAAGAGCCTAAAGTGCCGGGTCGTGATACTGCCGTGTATATCTGCGAACTAAGCGCCTAAAGTGTCGGGTCATGATACTGCCATGTATATCTGCGAACTAAGCGCCTAAAGTGTATATTAAGTATGGATATGTCAAAAAGTAGTATGAATCGTATTCAACCAACTATAGTATTTAATAATTATATAAAAAAAAATTATATTTTATTCAACTTGTATATAAAACATATCGTTCATAAAGAAAACATATGTAATACCTTTTTATATATTTTGAATATTAAAGATGTACATTTTAAATATTGTGATATATGTGTAATATGTTACTAGGAAAGTTGTATTATTTTGTTATTAAAAACTGTCTAAAATCAACATAAGCCATATTTAATATATGTATATATCAAATTCGTAATTTGTATCACTAAATGTATATAATTTAAACACTATAGAGTATAAACTATATATAGTATGCGTAAATAATACCTAAATTGTATATTTATTATACGAATATATTAAATGCCTACATTGAATTTAGGTATCTCTTACTCGTAATATAGTTTAAATTATATAAATGTAGTGATATAAATTACGAATTCAATATATCATATATTAAATTCGTTATATATATTTAATATATTATATTCGTTATTATATTATATGTATAATAAATATACAATTTATGTACCTTTTACGCGTAATATAGAGTTTAAATTGTATAAATTTAGTGAAACCAATTATGAATTCAATATTATATTGAATATGTATAATACATAATGTATACTAAATAATATTTAGTTATTTAAAATATACAATTTAAGTACCTTTTACGTGGAATATAGAGTTTCAATCATATAAATTTAGTCATATAAATTACGAATTCAATATTATAGTGAAAATATGTTACATATAATTATTATAATAATATAATATTTAAGGTACATTTACGCGGAATATAGACTATATAATAGAGTTTCAATTATAGTCATACAAATTACGAATTAAATATTATATTGAATTATTCAATGAATATATGTTACATATAATATAGTAAAAAAATTGAAATAGTAAATAAATACACTTCGAAGGTTATAAATAGTATTATTTGTATTAAATTAAGTATACAAAGTTTTCTAATATTTAAATTATTCATTTTAAAGGTTTGAAATAGTAAATAAATACACTTCGAAGGTTATAAATAGTATTATTTGTATTAAATTAAGTATACAAAGTTTTCTAATATTTAAATTATTCATTTTAAAGGTTTGAAATTGTAAATAAATACACTTCAAAGGTTATAAATAGTATTATTTGTATTAAATTTAGTATTCAAAGTTTTATAATAGTTAAATTGGATCAAACTGTAGTATAATGATCCAAGTTTCAACTAGTTAAATATGGATCAGCTAAATCCAAGTTTATCTCAGTTTAAAAAAATAACTTGGATCAAACTGTGGTATAATGATCCAAGTTTCAACTAGTTAAATATGGATCAGCTAAATCCAAGTTTACACCAGTTTAAAAAAATAACTTGGATCAAACTGTGGTATAATGATCTAAGTTTCAACTAGTTAAATATGGATCAGCTAAATCCAAGTTTACACCACCTAGATCCAAGTTTGGACCAGATTCCCCCAGTTTCCCCCAGTTTCCCAGTTTGATCCAAGTTAAACACGAGTATTGAATACTGGGCGTATATATATTTAATTTAAATAAAACTATATGTACTTTATCTTATAATAAAATAATAAAATTTAAAATGTATACATTATAACATTTTATTTACTATAGAAATAACAAATAAATTATAAAAATATAAAATTTATAAAAATAATAATTATTATTATTATGGATATTACATTAATGCATTATTTATGTTTTATTTTATTATATATTATAAATATAGGATGTACATCTATACCATATCGATTTCAAGGAAACAAAAAGGTAATTTATTATTATTTTATAACTTTTTATCTCCGGGAGTAGGGATGTCAGAAACCTTTCTTGTGGCGGAAGATAGGCACCCACGACATAGGATTTGGTGGACCCTTTACGTAAAATCTGAAACCTCATCAAGTAATTTGATACATATATTTATATACCTTAGTGATATATATCTATATTCATGGGCCTATAACCTACAACCTACAACCTACAATTTATTGAATATTTTATTTATTTATTGTTTATAGTTGTTTTTATTCTCTATCTGGTGTATAATTCATATACGTCTAAAAAAAGACTTATTTATATGCCTTAAAGGAGCTATTTTTTTTATTATATTCGCAAATAATTGTTTATTATATATATTATTCAAACTGTTTCTTTTAAAAAAATAATTCATTTCATTTCATATACGCTAATATGTATGTAAATACGTTTCATTTATAAATATTGATATTTATTTATATTATATATTTAAATAATATACTGCAATATAATTGCAACATTTAATTTGATTAAATAATACTTTATATGTGATAGTCGGACATATTAAGTTACCTAACTAAAGGCGCCATGCCTGTTGAAGTTAGAAATATATATATTTATAGTTTACCTAGATTGGTAGTCACGTGATTTTTATATAATTTGTTTCCATAAATATATGTGACTATAGCTATGATGATATTTAAAGTATATTTATATATATATATATATATATATATATCGGTAAAATAAACCGAATATAAACTGCATGCCCCTTATATATTCTTAGTGTATGTACACGGTAAGATATAAATAGTAAAATAACACGTAATATATATATATATATATATATATATATATATATATATATATATATATATATATAGTCTATAGACTATGATACGACAACATCTATGATATTTAAAAAATAGTAATAAACAATATTATAATAAATGTGCTCGTAATAATTAGATATCTTCATAATTATTAGCATAGTTAGTCGCCAATATTAATATATTATCAAATAATACAGGTTATATGTACACAGAAAAAGCACATACAAAATCACACTCTCATCGACTACGTGTTGGAACCAGCTGACACTAATTTTATATGTAAATTAAAGTCTCTCCGTTATCTCGGGGTGGATGTATTCGCTGCTGAATCTCGTGAACGTATGGAATTACAGAGATTAGATCTATCGTCTAATTTCATCGAAATATTTCACGAAAACCAATTTATCTATTTAACCGAGTTATCATATTTGAATTTATTCAATAACAATATATTTGCGATAGGAAATGATTTATTTAGAAATAATACGAAATTAAAGCACATTTTATTAGCATATAATAATATAGATACTTTCGAATTTAATTTGAATTTGTTACCAAAACTAGAAAGTTTAATACTTTATAATAATTATCTACCCACGCTGAAAGAGGGCGTGTTTAAGTCTTTCTTTGTTAATGAAAAGGGGCGTGAAAACAATTCTGCGCGAAATCTTGATGTCAGACTTAATCCATTTACTTGCAACTGTTCAATGGAATGGATGAGAAATATCAAACTGAAAATAGAACTAAAAATAAGTCAGAATTACACATGCATGGAGTACATATTCAGACATATTTCGCTCAAATGTTTTCTGATAAATATGCTGAAAACATATGATATTAACTCAAATTCCACTTGCATCAATACAACCTTTAATGAATGTGTTGAAACTAGACGAAATAAATTAGGTACGTATATATATATATGATACTTTTAATTACGAATAATATTATTAACAAAATCATAATATTATAAATTATAAATTATATGTTCAGTACTTATAAATTATATATATATATATATATATATATATATATATTAACTGCCTGTGTGGCTCAGTGGCTAAGGCGTCAGACACACAAGAAGTAGGACACGGGTTCGAGCCTCCGGACCATTAATTAATTTGATAAAATGGGTCTTAAAATATTATTTAGAAGTGATCTTATATAATTGTGTATAAATAAATGATCAGCTATCGTTAAAACCATGGCTGCCTTAACATGAGAGCGGCTTCGAAGGAACATTAGAGCCATATGAATATGCATATAACCATGGTTATAAGTGAAAACTTCATCTAAGTTCATGGATGGGATGAAAGGACTCCACCAAATAAAAATAACAATAACAATAACAATATATACATATATTTATATTGATATCTAAATAATTGTTTTAACTGATATAACATTATATAACTGTTCTATTATTTACTATGATTTACTACAGTTTTTTAAGTTTACTGTATATCTTATTATTAACTTTTCAGTATAAGTTATTTATAATTTATTTACTTAATATCCCGAATGAACATCTTCAATAATATATATTCTATTCTAATTTTATATAATAGAATTATTTTGATATGTACTTTGTTGATTGTTTAATAATGTTGATTATTTTAATTATATTACTCTTGTTCTTTTCAACTTATATTAATCGAAAGGTAGAAAATATGATATTATCATGATATGGTATCCTACAAAGGAAAGTTCAAACTGTGTATTAGTAATTGGAGTGGAAGATTTGATTATATTATATTGGTTAAACTTGGTTATATTATCTCTACCATTAGTCTAGTTTATGTTACAGTATCATTGAAAGAACGAATAAATGGTTTTATAATTATACTATTTTTATTTATATATTTTTAAAAACCATACCTACCCTATAATTTAATGCAAATGTTATCATCACCTTACTTTTTCCATCATACTTAAATACATAAAAGAGTATAACTAAGTATACATAAATAAGTATGCATTAAACTTATAACAAAACTTAACTTATTAACATGAATTCAATTTAATTTAATATTAACGTATTATACCATTATTCACTAATATCCACTACCTATTAATATTCATTAATCAAATACAGAAATCTATTAACATATTTTACATAGGTATTGAAATTATACTATATTTTGTATTTTTAGTATAATTTTAATTATATTTACAAGAATAAATAGGGGGGTCGATAATCGGATATATGTGCCTAATATCGACCCCTTCTCCTATTACCGACACCCTAAAATAATCGTGATATAAATAATGATAGTATTATAATATAAAAATAGTAGATATACTTAAATATGATAAATTATAACATGCACGCAATTTATTTATTATTTAATTTATGTTTTAATAGTAATATTAAATTTAAATTTAAACTTTAAGTAATTATATTAAAATAGTGTTAATTATTATTTAATATTTATACATGGTATATATTTATATATGATATATATCAATGATACACAAACAACTTACGACGTAATTTAAAGTAAAACACGGATCAATTTTGATTGTATATTATAAATCACATGGGGTCGGTATTAGGGTAATTTAGGTGGTCGGTAATAGGAAAATCATATGGGTTGCTATAATTAAGATATAATGGTTAATTGTTTAAATTAAATTATTTTTATAATTTTTATAAACATTTTATTGATCTACAATATTATGTGCTGTATTAATTTTCTTTTAATTAATAAAGTATTTACAATGATTTAAAAAAAGTGATTATTAAAATATTTAAAAAGTAAAAACAGAATATTACATTTTATCAAATAATAATTGTAGGATTGTATATTTTTTAAAACAAAATATTTATATTGATCATTACATTGCTGTTAAAAAAACAGTTTATATATATATATAAGATTTTTTGATATATCTTATAGTTACTGAGATATGAGAGGTGGTAAGTATTATGAGGGGGACGGTATACCGAATATATTCGGAGAATTTCCACTATTATCAAAGTATATACTATATTCTATAACTTATTAAATAATCTTTATTTAATACCTTACAAAATATGTATTAAGATGATATTATAATATTAAAAAAAATCTTTCCTACGACGTAAAAAAAACTTTTTAATTCCTAACTTTCTTTATAAAAAATATTAAATTATTACATTCTGTATTCTATTGTATATCTATTCATTTTATACTAGATAAACTTGTGTATACTGTACATTTGTATTATTATTATTACTATATGTTTATAATAAAGAAGGCGTGATTTTACTAATGTTAATAGTTTTAAGTATGCCCTTAAAGTTAATATTGGTGTATTTCTATCAATATATTAAGCATAAATATCTATATGACAGCTGTAAATTTAGTATAAATAAAATAGAAAAAATATAAAATATATATTAAAAATATATGATGATTTAATAACTAACATAAATTATAAAAGTTTGAATTTATATAATTATAAATAGTTAAAATGAATTTGATCAATGGGTTAATTATAAAAGTTTGAATTGAAATAATTATAAATAATTTAAATGGATTTGATCATAACAGTTTTAAATGAGAAGATTATAATACAAGCTTATATTATTAATATAAGTTTAATTAATATATAATATTAAATAATACGATTAATTATAATTTACAAAGTTTGATATTGTATTTCAATATTAATTACATTATATGTTATATATTTTAATTCAGTATGATTTTTAAATATATAATATTAAATAATACGATTAATTATAATTTAGAAAATGTAATAGGAATAACTGAAAATTTAGAAACAATAAATAAAATAATGACAAAAACTACAAAAATGCCAGGTAAGTATTACTATACTTATATATAAATAAAACTTACATATAATATAAATATAATTATTAAAATTAAAGAAATTAGAGTTATACGAATATTTATGTTTACAGGTAGTTCAGACGAAGAAGACGACGATGACAACGTTAATACCTTTAATAGGAACTTGTTCGAGTTTATAGTTTACATGTCAGTTCTCGGTGTAGTCGTATACTATGCATTGTGTGATCTGATATATCATGTACCTATAGATCACTATAGAGTAGACAAAACTATCCCGTCTACAAATGAATATATCAGGGAGAGTACATATAAAGTTTAAACTGTACAATAAAATCTAATATTATGATTAGGTAATAAATACCGAGTATACCATGATTTGTTTTATTATTTATATTAATTATTGAATAATAATATTCGATTATAATATGTTAGCTTATATGGAATATGTAATGATATACCTAATGCCTAATCATAGTAAATAGTATCATATTAAATTAATATGATTTATTTTATTATTTATTTTAATTATTAAATAATAATATTCAATTATAATATTTTAGTGTATATATAATAGGTAATGATATACCTAATGCTTAATAATAATAAATAGTGTAATCTTAAATTAACATGAATACATATATATATACAATATATATATATATATATATGATTTTTATAGCTATTGGTTAATGATTATAAATGCGTGATGGATTAAAGGCAGTGTGCATATCTCGAATGCGACCAGAATTGATAACTATTACGACCAACATCACAATGGGTATAGCATAATACAATGTAATAACTAACATACCCATGTATTCATATCGGATAATGAGTGTAGCATGAGAGGTATCAACATATTCGGAATCTAGTTATGATGATAGTTACGATCAATTCACAAACCGATCATCTACATGTGATACAGAGTTAAGTAGGCCAAGTATCAATGCGGGAGATACACATTAAGGCATTGTAGTTATGGGAATACTGAATAAATATAGCGTATCTAGAAGTTTTTGTAGTATGTTATTTATATGTTATTAGATTTCTTTTGAGATAAATTTAAACATATATGTTCTATAGATAAATACTTATAACTCGGAAACTCCCGGGATAAGTATTACACGCAGTAATGAGCAGGATCACGATCCTAGATCGGCGATACGATCCGGATCCGGATCGAAAAAGGATCGGGTAATGAATTAAGTATCGGGATCGTGTAAAGGATCGCCGTTCCAGAAAAAAGAATCTAGGCCGAGCCGAGACTCTAGCCAAATGAGACCGAGACGAACCGATACTTTATCCAAACGATCCCGAGCCGAGATGAGACTCTCACAAAACATAATCGAGCCGAAATGATACTTTTTTGAAGATACATTTTTAATATAATTTTTATATATTTATCCATATTTTTATTAATGTTTCCTATTTCATTTGACATAATATAAATCATATGTATGGATAAGTGGATATTTTGTTTATAATATACTCATATGTTCGTATAGTATACGAATATATTTAAAATTACAAAATATAATCGTAAATCTATAATTATATAGTTTTATTTAATACAATGGAAAATTCGGAAGATTCTTTTGTTGTGTTGCTTTTGATTTGATGTAGATTGTGTGGTATATGTACTCGCAGACTTGAATATGGCTTGATTAATTTCGAGTTATGTCGGTGTCATAATCATATACAAAATGTGCCCAAGCAACCAAACAATTTGCCCGTCAACGTAAAATATATAACAACGTTCCAATATTGTATATATTTTAGATCAAATAAACACTTTCGATATAATTATTTTATTTATGCAATATATGTTCCAATTTTGTATATTTTATAGGTCAAATAAACACATTGGATATTACAACAGCGATATCTATTGTGAAATATTATATTTTATAAAATATATCTCTTATCAATAAGCATTATTATTAATAGAATTCTATATCAATATAATTGTATAATATATACATACGCACGCACACACACATACACACATACACATACATACACACACACATATATATATATAATATATATATATATATATATATATATATATATATAATATATATATTATCTAATAGTGTTAATGTATACACTTATTTCTGTTTAATATGTATGTGATTTATTTCACATCCCATATTAAAGTACTAATGCACTAATGAACTAATTAGTTCATTAGTTTGAAAATATACATTATTATATTGAAATATGTATATAAGATATAATTAGATAAAACAACTATTAATAATATGATTATATATATATATATATATATTATTAATAGTTGTTTTACCTAATTATATCTTAAATGTACATGGCATACAACCAATGTATTATATCATACATGTCGTGATAATGAGTGAAATGAAGCGTTTCGACAAGACACGCCCATTGCATCACTCACTGCGAATGTAATTGTGTTTTGCGCGAAAATTTAATTTAACGGTATTGTTTATTTACTTTGTTGGATAATACTTCCTATATTAACAATTTATCAATATTTAGATTATTTATCATATACTACAAGTTGATTTAATAAGGTAATATAATATTCTTATTGTTAAATATAAACATATTACCTGAACTATTTTCAGTTATTCCTATTACTTTTTCTAAATTATAATTAATCGTATTATTTAATATTATATATTAATTAAACTTATATTAATAATATAAGCTTGTATTACAATCTTTTCATTTAAAACTGTTATGATCAAATCCATTTAAATTATTTATAATTATTTCAATTCAAACTTTTATAATTAATCAATTGATCAAATCTATTTAAACTATTTATAATTACATTAATTCAAACTTTTATAATTTATGGTAGTTATTAAACATAAATCATCATATATTTTTAATATAATATATATTTTATATTTTTTCTATTTTATTTATACTAAATTGACAGCTGTCATATAGATATTTATGCTTAATATATTGATAGAAATACACCAATATTAACTTTAAGGGCATACTTAAAACTAGACACATCAGTAAAATCACGCCTTCTTTATTATAAACATATATTAATAATAATACAATTGTACAGTATAAACAAGTTTATCTAGTATACAATGAATAGATTTCAACAAAGAAAATACAATTCAGAATGTAATAATTTAATATTTTGTATAAAGAAAGTTAGGAATTAAAAAGTTTTTTTACGCAGTAGGAAAGATTTTTTGTAATATTATAACATTTGGGCTGACATCATCTTAATACATATTTTGTAAGGTATTAAATAACGTCGTAAGTTGTTCGTGTATCATTGATATATATCATATATAAATATATACCATGTATAAATAATAAATAATAATATACACTATTTTAATATAATTACTATAGGGTTTAAATTTAAAATCATTATTAAAACATAAATTCCATAATAATTAAATTGCCTGCATGTTATAATTAATTATATTTAAGCATATCTACTTTTTTATTGGATATTATAATACAACAATTATTTATACTACGATTATTTTAGGGACTCGGTATTAAGCATATATATCCGATTACCGACCCCCCTATTTATTCTTGTATATATAATTATATCAACAATTTAAAATAGCCACATTATTCATTGCCATAATATTACCTTAATTACACAATTTCAAATAAATATACTTAATATTGAATAAGTTATTACAAATAATCATTTAGGGGTCGGTAATCGGAGACTTTCCCCATATTAGAAATTGATGAAATTATGCAGATAATAATGAAAATATTAATTTAATTTTAAGAATAATTTCTGAACCTGAAATTAGAATAAGAAATAGTGCATAATGCAAAAGGATTAAGTAGAGTTTTTTTGATTACAAATAAATATAATATTATTATTCGTATAATAATTATTATCCTTAAGGATAATAATTCATTAATTAATGATTTAAAATTATCCTACAAGTATAAAATATAGTATAATTTCAATACTTAAAAATGTAAAATATGTTAATAGATTTCTATATTTGATTAATGAATATTAATAGGTTATAAATTAAGTTGTATATTAGTGAATAATAGTATACTACGTTAACATTAAATTCAATTTAATTCATGTGCATAAGTTAAGTTTTGATATATGTTTAATTAAGTTTTAATGCATACTTATTTATGTATACTTAATTATACTCATTTATGTATTTAAGCATGCAAGATAAATTCGGAAAAGTATGGCGATGATAACATATGAATTATATTATAGGGTATGTGGTTTTTAAAAAGATAAAAATAGTATAAAAATAGTATAATTATAAAACCATATAATATATATAGTCATATACTATATAAAACTATATATATAGTTGTATAATTATCGAGTTTTAAATAATATATATATATGTATATATTTGTAAAATATACTTATTAAATATTTTGTTTTCAAAATACATTGTTATTAGGCAATTTCACATTATGTATAGATTATAATATAATATATATTATAAGTTCTAAAACATTGAACTAGATATTGAATTATGAATAAAAATAAATCTATTATAAGCACACGCAATATAGTTTATAACTTTATTCATTATAGGTTTCACTACATTACATGTACTGGCGTTAATTACCCGACGTTGGGTGGGAGTCTATTACAGATAGTAGGTTTTTTTTTAAATTACTAATATACATTAATATACATTAATATACATTAATGTACATGATTTCGCCGATATTTTTTATATAAATGTAGGGGAAAGTAACCTAATACGGACACTTTAAAATAAATAGTCTTACAATTTTATAGACTCATTATTTTTATTAAAAAATTACAATACATTAATATTACATGATTATGGATAGTATTGTGATTTTAAAACTTTATATAATCTTTTTATTCAATAGACAACGGGGTATCCATATTCGGTACCCATGTCTGCAGACAGAGTATTCATGAATACGGATAGTGTCCGTCGGACCGCCTATGTTATAATACGTAAAAACTATATACCACTAGATAAACTATATATTATTGATGAATCAATAAGACAAATTACATTTACATTAATTATATTTAATTTTATGAATAATTTATTCTAATTTAATTAATAATTAGTTAATAATTTATTTATTTTTATTATTTTTTTAATTAATAATACAATTTAAGTATCTAAATAATACAATTATTAGATTTAGCTTTATTGGTGGTATAAATATTATAACGCACGTGATTTTTATGAATTAAGAAGTCTGTATTAAGAATTCTAGAGTGTCCGTATTATGGACTTATATGACCTCTAGATATATGTTTATAACTTAATGAATATTAGATAACAAATATAGAAATTACATACATTATTTTTAGAACGCTTTATTTTTTAATAATATATATATTATTACTATAGTGTTATATTTTATATCGATACATTTGTATATTTTTGAGAAGGTTTTAAGTTGACATTTATTCATAAATTTTAAAATGTAATAATAAAATCAGTTTATTGAATATATCAGAAATATTTTAATAATTAAAAATAATTAAAAAATAAAAAATACTTTTTTAGACTATTTATATAATTATGAATATTTTGTTTATTAAACATTTTTTTGTAGGAATTATGGTTTCTGAGATACTGAGAGTGTCCGTATTCGAACATTTTCCATATTCTGTTACTTTACCCTATTTATAATATATTATTTTAGATATATTACAAAAAATATATTAAATTATTAACATTATATTCATTTTTATGTTTTGAGTTGCACATATTTGGTAAATTAATTGATTGTCAATTAACTGATGTATTTGTAGTTCTATTTTCAGTTTGATATTTCTCATCCATTCCATTGAACAGTTGCAAGTAAATGGATTATGTCTGACATCAAGAATAGTATTGTTTTCACGCCCATTTTCATTAACAACGAATTGCTTAAACACGCCCTCTTTCAGTGTGGGTAGATAATTATCTCTTAGTATTAGACTTTCTAGTTCCGTTAACATATTAAAATAAAATCGAAAGTCTCTATATTATTATATTCTAAGGAAATTTACTTTAATTTCGTATTATTTCTAAATAAAGCATTTCCTATCGAACCTATATTATTATCGTATAAATTCAGATATGATAACTCGGTTAAATAGATAAATTGGTTTTCGTGACATTTTTCTATAAAATTAAACGATAGATCTAATTTCCTTAATTTAAGACGTTCACCAAATTCAGCAGAGAATACATTCACCCCGATATAATCGAGAGACATTGATTCACATATAAAATTAGTGTTAACTGTTTTCAATACGTAGTCGATGAGAGTGTAATTTCGTATGTGCTTTTTCATTGTACATACAACCTGTATTATTTGATAATATATTTATATTGGCGACTAACCATGCTAATAATGATGAAGATATATATAATTATTACGAGCAAATTTATTATAATATTCTTTAATACTATTGTTTAAATATCATATATGTTGTCGTATAATAGTCTATAGACTATATATATATATATACTAATACTACACAACTATATATATATATATACTAATACTAAATACTACTCAACGCATGCACATATGTTCAACTCGTGTTACGTTAAACTAGAACAATAATACGTGACGTAATCACATACCACGTGATATAGATATGACGTGTGATTTTACTATGTATATCGTACCGTGTACATACACTAATATCATATAAGGGCACGCAGTTTATATTCGGTTTACTTTACCGATATATATATATATATATTTATATATATATTTAAATATCATCATAGATATGGTCACATATATATGGAAACAAATTATAGAAAAATCACGTGACTACCAATCTAGGTACCTATAAATATATAGATTTATAGTTTACCTAGATTGGTAGTCACATGATTTTTCTTCAACAGACATAGAGCCTATTTAGCGCAATGTTGCAATTATATTGCAGTATATTAAATAAATATATAATATAAATAAATATCAATGTTTATTACATTCATGTGTTTGTTATTAAATTAAGAGATATAGAAATATCGATAAAGGTAAAATACAAATCTATGCATATATCGAATAAAAAGTATCGTTATAAATCATAAAAATATAGCATACAATATATTTGATAATAGGAAATGTGTCAACAAAAACAGAAAATAAATATGTATTTCAACTTAATTTAAAATGTTACATGTATATTATTTCTTTAATATATGTGTACCAGGTACTTTGTTATTAAAGAAAATCCGTGTATTACAATGAAAAAATGTCCGTGTAATACACAGCCAAATGGCTACGATAGAATCAGTGTATTATACCGAAATGTTGTTACTATAATACATCTTTTTATATAAACGTTCTTTATACTCTATATTCTGAAGAACATTTTATATTATTGATATGTTTATAATTCTATATGTATTAGTGGGGAGCACCTGTATAATTGTTTAAATTGTAATGACTTATATATTACAATATATTATAGAATACATATCGGTTATATTTAAAACATGAATTTAATAATAATAATAATATTCAATAATATTATTCAATGTTCAATATTAAGTAATCATTATAACATTATTTCAAATTGTATTATCTCAATTATGAATATACCATAACTATGATTGTAATTGTTGTTTAATTAAGTTGACACGTAAATTATAAATGATGATGATTTTATAAAAAAAAATCAAACCATAGATACTTAAATAATTTATCATTTTAAAATAGTAACTTTATTTATTAAATTTATAATATTAACTTAATATAAAATTAAAATAATAATTGATAATTAATTTACATTAGTACTAAATTAAATCAATATATTAAAATAAAAAGAGGTAATGTAGTATAATATTTCTATATTACAAAAAAAACAATGTATTTATAAATTAATATTATAGTGACAACATATCCATGTATTATAATGAAAAACATGTCATGTATTATCCTGGTTCTATCGTAGCAATGTGGATGTTTAATACACGGACATTTTCCTATGTAAAATATCGATATTTAGTCTGTGATTTACACTACCAATAGACACATTTTTGTAATATTTTTCATTTTATTATATATTATTTTATAAATAATCTATAATAAATAATATAATTAATACTATTCTACAACATATGTTAAATTAAACCATATTATTTATTTGTATAAATTGTGATTAATGTCGTTTTAATAAAATGACAGTTGTCCATGTAAAACATATCACTGTGTAAAAACGAACATTAGTCACCTTACAAATTAATTAATATTTATGTAAATCAATAATTTATTGTAAAACAAATGTAAATAAATTGTTATATCTAATTAAAGATTTGTTTCTGTATCATATATTAACTTTTAATTATGTTTTAAATTTCTACTGTATAAAATGTAAAAGTCAAATGTAAAATGCTTCGATGTAAAGAAGTTATATCTAATTAAATTAGAATAAATTGTTCATAAAATTAATTATAAATAATGTAATTTGTAATTTTTCTGATTGATTCATCAATAATATATAGTTTGTCTGTATATATCTGTGTCCGTATTCGTACATGGGTACCGAATACGGACACCCCCATTATCTGTTGGATAAAAAGATTAAATACAATTTTAAAATCACAATAATATCTATAATCATATAATATTAATAGGTATATTGTAATTTGTGAATACAAATAATAAGTCTTATGTTAATACCATGTATTGTTAAAGTGTCCGTATTAGGTTACTAGTTTCCCCTAACGCGAATAACGTAAATAATGCAGACATTAATATAGTATATTAACTACATCTTTTAAGTTTAGAGAAACTCTTATTGTTTACTCAGTAAATATATTATACCATACTATATAAATATTAGTGACATTTAGAATTTAATTGACATAAATGTTCAAAAGGCTCATAAAAAACAAACTATATCTGAAATAGATGATAATAATGATGAAATATATTTCTTAACGCACGGGTAGCTGTACTACCTATAGGTAACGTTAAGTCCTAGGGGATATACTTGTGTAAACTATGCGAGACTCACTATGTGTGTAGGGTATATATATCTATATCCTATAGGATATAAATGCGCAGAATATTATAGAAAATTATATAGAAATCAAATAATTGTGTATGAATAGAAATTGTATGCTACATTTTTATGAATTAAAATACGTCTGTTCAGTTCGATGTAAAAGTAAAAATTATATATATATATTATGAATATTATATGAGTATAATAATACAATATATGTAAATAAAAAACATATATAATACATATTTGGTATATATATATATATATATATATATAGATATGGGTATATATATAGTTATTTATTTCAATATTATATTTGAAATACAGGTATATTATTGATTTTTCACTAATATATATATATATATATATCGAATACTGTATTAATAAACTATAATATGTGTTTATATAATGCTCTATATACACACACGCGTATTACCTAAGTATATTGATACATTATTTTATGATGCAAGTATAAACACTTAAAAACCATTACGCTTATATCGTATGTAATAAATTGTAAAATTAAGCTAATATCATGATAAGGTGCATAATAAAGTGCACTTTATAATTATTAATACATATTGGACATTTATCAAATATGATGGAAATTGATAAGTATATCCAATATAATAATTATGATATTATAAAGTATATAATATTAGTATAATAACGTAACGTTTTCCGTACGTAATATATTAATATATACCATATATGGTCGACACGTTATAACGGAAGTAACACATTTAGTATAGCGATTCGGGCGACAGCATAGAAAAGATCTTGATCTTTATCCGAAGCCCTTTAGAGGAAATAACAATATAATTAATTTAAATACTTCATACGAAAAAAATGTACAACTTTCTTCTAATAAATATGTATTGTTATTATTAATAATATTATTATAGTGATGCATCTATACCGTAGCCACGCGAAGTATAGGTCACGTGACGCATCACATGTATTACTGTATGTTATTACTACTCTCGTACAAATGACATACAAATTAGCCTATTTAATATTTATATTTCTCGGAATTTAACGCCACGCCGCGTCCCATGATTAATTTATCGTGTGTATTATTGTATGTTATTAATTTTAATAGTATTTTGTATGGCTATTTTTTTTTTACTAAATTATAGATATTCTAAATTGACAATTATATCGATTGAGTTAAGATACGGGTATTTATCCCAGCTTGTTTTACCTTAGGCTAGAGATATCTGACTGCATTATTTACATGTATGACCATGTATAAATATAGGTGTACCTATTTAGTATACTAATATACGTATATTATCTGAATAATAAACTAATTATTGCAAAATAATGATTACAAAGTTAATACGTTATCTATATTGGCATACCAATCGCTATATAACAGTCAGGTATATACACCGGTTATATATTATATGTTAGTATTTAAATTAACGAATTTCCCCTAAATGATATATATATATATATATATATATATATATATATATATATATGATTTTATTAATGTTGTTAACATCTATGATATTATTGTCAGCATTTTCAGTATTATCAGAATTGTCAGCACCCCCCAGGTCAGTACTGACCCCATAGGGTATATGGGCAGTACCCCTATAGTCATTAATGACCATATAGGATATAGGGTCAGTAGCCCGTAGTTTAGTTCTGAACTTCTAGTGTACAGTGTCAGCATCTATAGGGTCAGTATTATCGCATAGTAACAATAATTTAACTATTTACTTATTTTTTTATATTATATGTAATCCTATTTCTTAATATAATTAACTTTAAATTGTCATCGTCAATTACATTAAATTATATTACCATACACTACATATTATAGTTTAATATATACTATCAATGTATATTGGTTGATTATATATGAGTTTACTACCAACATATTATACAACTTACTTTTCATGGCGTTCCTCAAGGATCAGTACTGGATCCGATTCTTTTTATTTTGTATATTCTTCCCATTAATTTGATTTTTTTAAAATACCCATATATTCGTTATTACCTATTTGCTGATGACTTACAAATTTATACTTTTTTCTACATGGTTCTGATATTGACATAATTCAACTTTCAATTGCTAACTGTATTAATGATTTAATCTGTTGGTTCTCCTGTAATTCACTTTCATTAAATATTACTAAAACTGATAGCATTATACTTTCTAGATCTATTTCTTCAATTACTCTCACTCATCCATTCCTTATCTTACTTCCTATCTCAAGCAACATCACTACTCTAGGTTTTACTATAAATAATGCATTAGATTACTCAGTACATATATCAAACACTGTCCGCACTGCTAATTATTTCCTGTATAATATAGGCAAGGCTCGCTCTAAGCTAACATTTAATTTAACTAAATCATTATTACATTCATCAGTATTTAGTCGAATTAGATATTGTAATTCGCTTTTTATTAAAATTCCGCAAAAATTGATGAAAAAATTCGATTCAATAAAACGTAGAGCAGTTCGCATATTATTTAAGCTAAATCGTAATGATATAACCATATCTATACATTCCATAATGGCGACTCTCGGGTGGTTGAATCTTCGATATTTATGCAAGTTTCGACTTCTTTGCATTACTCACAAGGCTATATATATATATTCCGTCATATATAGTCCGTCATATATAGTCCGTCATATATAGGTATACCTTTCGAAGGGACTCATAATTCGAGCAACTACTTGTCCGAGTCGCAAATATGAGCTTATGAAACTCTCTTTACCGCTTGTCTCATCTATATATGGAGATGCTGCTTTCACTGTTGCTGCTCCGAAGTACTGTAACAATCTTCCCGATGAACTACGGACCATGTCATAATTTATTACTTTTAAATGTCGACTACATTCATATATGTTATCATTATAATGTATTATTTTTAAATTTATTATTATTTGTGTAACTATTTATTTGTTTTATTATTTCAACTTGAGGCATATGCCTATATATATAAAACTTCCATCGTTTTCTGAGTCAATAAATATAAGTTCTATTATTATTATTATTATATAGGTATATAGTTAGGTACTAGAGTACCTACTTAGTACATAGAGTAACTTACTCTATATAGTAACGCATCTATGTAGAATATATTACAATTGTAGTCTCTAGAGTCTAGAGTGAATATTATACGAAATATAATTCATGATAGCATACGAGTTCATGAATTATCTAAAACTTTCTAGAAATATTCTACTCTAGTGGATTTTATTTAAACTCCATGAATTAATTATTTGTTATCATACACTTTAAATATTTGTCGTGTATTTACCTTTATAACAATATAATTATATTAAACTTTATTATATATATATTGATTCATTCATAATATTCTTTAGCATCTTATTAAATAACCGTTTATAATAATAATATATTACCTTAATAATATAACTTTAATATAATATAAATATAAAAAATGTATCTAATAAATTAAATATTAATAAATGAGGATTGGTTTTTGTTGAATTACCATTTTATATTAATAATAACTGAATAATAAATACCGCGGTATATTTTCATTGTGAATTTGAACCCTACAATTCCACGGTGATCGATATATATGTCACCAAATCCGCACACACACACGCACACACACATACACACACATAACCATATGCATACATATACACACTAGTATATCGAATACATATAGGTGAGACTTCTGTGATACGTTCCGAAGTAATCCATCTCACTTGTGAAAATCCTAGTCTCCCACTTTATTATATATTCTAAACTAGATATGCAATTCAGAATTTTATACACGATTCGCTTATTTTGATTTCAATTCATATGCAAATATACTATAGTTGATTAGAAATTAACTAGGTTGTAGTTAATATTAGTATATATATATATATGTATACAGTATATTGTAGTTTTATGTTATAGCTATGTAGCATATATGATATACATACTACATGCTATATATATATATATATATACAATATATATATAATAATAATAATAATAATATCAGAATTTAGGCATGACCAAGGTAATCGAAGAAGCGCAATGCTTATCTAGTCGTTTACCTGAAACATATTCCCAATTAACAATTATGAGGAGAAAAAAAATAAAAGTAAAATTTATATAATATAGAAGTAAAATATGTAATTTTATAAATCTTAATAAAAAATTAATAGTACAAGAAATTAAAAGTATAATTGGAGTATATATATATATGTTAGTTTTGAATGCTGTAGTTAAAGATTACTAATAAATTAGATCCAGAGTTGCCAATATTATGTTGAAATTAATGATGGTATATGATGTATCAACTTCAAGGATATGGGTACGCCAGTTCCAATGCCTTAGGGATCTTAATACCGCCAATAATAAGAACACTGACAATACTTGCCTACTCCACAAGTATATCCCATCCCCCGACACGTATCATAATCATATCAAGTCCAAACATATTAGCCACTCCGGTCATAGAAAAAATATAATGAAAAAAAAAAAAAAAAAACTAATATATATATATATATATTCCAATAATTAAAAACTCCTCATAATGTCATTCATCATATAATAATAAAATGTAAAGAAGAAAAATAAATTAATATAAAAATCTAGGAATATAAATATAAAATAATTATAAAATTAAAAATTAAAAGACAAATCCTATTGAATAAAACAATTAAACATAACTAAAAATAACTAAAAAAATAAAATAAAAAAATAAATAAAAATAAATAAATAGCTATATTATATACAAAAATTAAAAAAAAAATTAAGTAAATTTATAGTAAGTCGAACACTGTAAACACATTTTTTTTTAATATTATAATAAGTCAAGAAAAAGTCAAGAATAAAACAAACAAATAATATTTTGTAATTTTATATTATGTCAAAGTTATATAAATAATAAAAAAATTATATAAATATTAAAAATAAAAATAAAAATAAAAATAAAAATTTAAAATTATAAAAAACATCAGAAATATTTGTTAAATTTATATTATGTCAGAAATTAAAATTAAAATAAAACAATAAAAAAATAATTATTTAGACAAATTTTCCTTTTTAAGTCATTTTTAATTCAAGAATATATTTTTTAACACGTCTTCTAAACGATTTAATACACTTATTTTTTGTAAGTTGAATGGGAAGTAAGTTCCACTGTCTAGAGGACACATTTCTCACTCTAAACAGGTCTCTGCTAGTTCTTGACTTGAATCTTACAAATTTATCCGTGTTTTTATTAATCAAAAAAAGTTTTTGAATGTTACTCGGTAATTTATGATAATATGCTCTGTGAGCAACTTTAATCGAACTTAATTTTACAATATGATCAAAATTCAAAATTTTATTTTCTCTCAAAAATACATTATACGATGAACTTGTGATTAGTTTTAGTATTCGCTTTTGTAATCTATTTATATAATCAGTTAATGAGGAAAAAGTATTTCCCCATATATGGGCACAGTAGTATAAGTGAGGAACAAATAAAGCATTATATATAGATAGTAAAGTATATTTGTTTGCCATTGGTCTAACTTTCCTTATAATTCCGGTTATCCTAGATAACTTTTTGGAAATGTAATTATACTGTTCTTTCCAGTCTAGTTTGTCATCAATGAATACTCCAAGAAACTTATAGTTTTTAACCTTTTCGATCTTGGTATTATTTATTCTGATATCAAATATAGAGTTAGTATGTATATTTCTAACATTGAAAAGGATAAAATTAGATTTTTTCAGGTTTATAGTTAACTTGTTTGCGCAAAGCCATTTATTCAATTTTTCAAGTTCCTTATTCATTTTAACATTTAATTTATCTAGTGAATCACTATTAAAAATAATATTAGTGTCATCTGCAAATAAAATTGTTTTGAAGTCATTGGAAATATTCTGTAAATCATTAATATATATTAAAAATAAAAGTGGCCCAAGAACCGAGCCCTGCGGAACACCATATTTCATAATCTCAGTAGTTGAGTATTCATCTTTATAGTGAACAAATTGTAGTCTATTATGTAGGTAACTTTTAATTAATGAAAGTGCTGACCCCCGTATACCATAATGCTCTAGTTTAACAAATAATATGTCATGGTGTATAGTATCGAACGCTTTTTTTAGGTCAATTGATACAACTGCACATTTTTCCAATCGTTCAAGACTTTCAGATATTGATTCAGTTAGATCCATTAATGCATCCGAAGATGAAATACCTTCTCTGAATCCATATTGTGAGTCACTCAATATATCATTTTTTGTTAAAAATACATTTAATCTTGTTTTTATTATCTTTTCAAATAATTTTGATATTTGTGGTAACATTGATATTGGTCTATAGTTGGATAACTCATTTTTAGCACCAGATTTATATATAGGAATTATTTTAGAAATTTTTAAATCATCTGGAAATAAACCAACCTGTAAACATTTATTAAAAAGTATTGCAAGAATTGGACTTATCTCATCCTTTATTTGTTGAATTATATGCATATTAAAACCTAAGGTATCAATGCTGTACTTATTATATATATATATATATATATATTTGTGTGTGTATGTGTGTGTTTGTATGTGCCTGTATATACATATTTATGTGCGTATGTGTGTATCGATGTGTGTGTCGTATTAAGATTAATTGCACAATAGTAAAATCTTTCGTAATACATCATAGAATCATTTGTTTATGTATCGTATGTATTATGTATGATGAATGATGCCTGGTGTATGATGCATTCATATTTTCCTCTAAATAATTCACGACGAATAATTGAATGTGTAAATTCGACAGTTATTGCATAATTAGTTCGGACGATATTGTCTCTAGAAAATGTTAATATGTTACCTCTGCGGCGTGTATTGTAATTAATACCATTTCCGGCGATTGTTTACCATGTGTTGCATAATTATCGTTCGTGTCATATTTATAATATATTGCGTAACACGGATAGTATGTGAAATCACAACTGATAAGTACAAATAGGTAAACATCACTAAAATAATATATATATATATATATATATATATATATATTGATTTATTGATTGATTGATTGAAAGATTATTTAAACATTTAAATAAATCATAAATGATTTCTCAAAATTGTATATATAGAATACAAATAATAAAAGTAAAACAAAAAAGACTATTAATAATAATAAAATAAAATAGAATAAACTGTACGTAAATTAATAAATAAAATAATAATGATAGACAATATTAGTATTACAGGTTGGTTTTACAGTAATTGATTTTCGTATTTTTCTAATTCTAAATAGATGATAATTTGCAGATTAATGATGGCAGTAATATGAGGAATGAAGGAAATAGTAGAATCAAAAATTACACCTAAATTGGATGAAGTAGGATAAGGATATATTAAAATGTTATCAATAAGAAAATGAGGGAAGTATGTTGGTGATGGAGAAAGATTCAACAATGTAGTTTTGGAGGTATTAAGGAGAATATTATTCGAAATAAGCCATTATTTAATGTCATTAGCACAATATGAAAGTTGCTTATTGAGACCTGGTGATGAATTAGTGGGAAAAAACATATATAGTTTTATGTCATCTGCGTATAGATGGTAATAGAAATTTGGATATTTAGATATTATGGATGGTAGTGGATATAAATAAATAGAGAAAATTGAAGGACCGAATACTGATCCCTGGGGAACACCATATTTCATAGGAGAAAGGGAAGCAAAAGAATTATATATTTTACACTGCTACTACGGTCAGATATATATTAAGTAAACCATGAGAGAGCAATGTATCTAACTCCTAGAAGGTGTAGACGGGACAGTAGGATGTGGTGATCAAGCGTATCGAAATCACTGTATATGTCCAACATTACTAGTTGACAGTAATTGTTAGTATTAAGGGTAGAAGTGATGACATCAATTACGTTTAGTAGTGTTGTTTCTGTTGAGTATTCTCGACGAAAACCACTTTATTGAGGAATATTAAAATTATTGGCGGTTAAATAGGAGATAAGTTGACGAGAGACAATTTTTCGAAAATGTTACTCAACAAAGGTAGCTGAGAACTTGGGCGATAATTGAGAAGTGATTCGGGATCGATTGAAGTTTTTTTAAGAATCTGAGTGATTATTGCTTGCTAATAATAGAAAGTACAGTATCGGAATTTAAGGAATATGAGATGATATTACAGATAGTTGGACATAGATAACACTGGTTGACAAATAATTAGTTTTTTCAGATTAGATCTAATTTTTTATTATTTCACTTTTAAATTGTTTGAAAAAATTGTCAAATTTGGCAAATTTTCAGAAATTTTGAAATATATATATATACATATTATTATTTAATATAGATATATACACATTATTAAATACTCTATATATATTGTATATACTATATATTATAATTAATACACTGAATATACTGTATAGTGCATTGTATATACTATATTATATGTATATATATATATATATATATATATATATATATATATATATATATATATATATATATATATATATATATATATATATATATATATGTATAATAAGTATATTCATTTATGTATGATAATACTGGTCGACATTTGAAAAAAATTCTCTGAGGTATGGGTTCTGTTAACTGATTCTAGATTAGTTTTTAACACTGATTTAAAATATGTAATTAGTTTTTTCAGATCAGATCAAGTTTTTTATTTATTTAAATTTGAAAATTTATGAAAAAATCACAAAAATAGGAAAAATAAAGAAAATTAACAGAAATTTATTGATTTTATTTCAATAGTATTTGGTATATTTAAATAAATAATGATACAAAATAATAATATACATAGTTAATGTTATAATAGAGGCTTCATAGACTTATCAAATACAAGTTGAAAAGCTGTATTTCTCAATAATAGTAATACAGTTGTATTTCTTCACTTTGGATATTCGCTATAGCGAATTGTATACTGGAAGATATAGCAAAATGACTATTCCACTTGATTCATAAATATACAATAATCATCATTGAAATATACCTATGTGGAGACTTTAATTTATATCGGTACTTTTGGGATGAAAAGAAGGATATACAAAATATCCATGCTTTCTCTGTTTATGAGATAGTCGAGCATACGCTATTCATTGAACATAACGTGATTTTTCAGTTACAGAGCATTTATTAATTTATTTTAGCATGATTCATACAAGACCAAGTCACAATCGCTTATTAATACAGGCATGTTATATAACCATTAATAATATTCTATTACCTCCATTACACATTAAAATTAGATTAATGAATAATTTTGTATAAGTATTGGATAACGAGGTGCATGATTTTACTCATTTACAACAAATATTTCCAAATATTATTGAAACTAGAGAAATTATAATTTATCAACAAATAGTGAGTTAATAGATAATACTAATGTTGATGTATGTATGATACATATTGAATTAAGAGCTGACTAGAATTAGAGTCAATTATTAAAAAAAAATATTCTAACATCATTGATGTACAGAATATGTAAATAATATGGAAGACTTGCTTCTATGTTTTATAGATTTCTGAGATCGTATGTCCATAAAAATTCATTTTCTCAGTATATATCTAGATTATTTTTCTGATAACTTTGTTGACTGTAGTGAAGAACAAGAGAGTGCTTTAATCATGATATTTTGACAATAGAAGATAGATACCAAGAAAATGTAACTATTAACATCCTAGATGATTATTGTTGGAGTCAAAAAGAGATATAAAAGACTTAAAATATAAGAAAATCATTACAATAATCGTTTAATCAATGAATATTATAACATTAACTATGTATATTATTATTTTGTATCATTATTTATTAAAATATACCAGACACTATTGAAATAAAGTCATTACATTTCCGTTAATTTTCTTTATATTTCCTATTTTTATGATTTTTTCATAAATTTTCAAACTTACATAAATAAAAAACTTAATCTGATCTGAAAAAAACTACTTACATATTTGAAACCATTGTGAAAAACTAGTCTAGAATCAGTTAACAGAACCCAGACCTCAGAGAATTTTATTTTCAAATGTCGACCAGTGTAATCAAAGTAAAGTTTGAAAATAGATAGTGGAACAGGATCGGAGGGAGATATCGAAGTGAACGCATGTAGGAGTTTATATATGACATATATATATCTGCTTTTTTAAGTTTTTTTCAGACTTTACCTTTAGCAATAACTCCCTGTCTTGTCCTACATTATTGGATAATAAGGCTATATCATCAGCAACATCCGCTAGAATAATTGAATATATATATAGTTGTGTATGTACCATACATACATAATGTATGCACGACTATGTATACACCACTAGGTAATACACATTATATGCACCACTAGGCCTACTTATTCAACATGTATGTGAATATTATATATTATGTAATGAATTAATAATTTTTAATTTATCGAACAATATATTTTATTAAATATTAATTATACAATATTTCTCCTTTTGAATATTGTATTCCAGACGGAAACTGTAAACGTATAAATAATAGTATAGTTTACATAATAATATACATTTATTATATTGTAAATTTGATATATTTAATAGAACTGATTGATGATTCATCGACTTTGTTAACACACACACAAACACACGTATATATATATATATATATATATAATATATTATAGTTTTATATATGTTGCTATAATTTAGTATACAATAGAATATATTGTATTATAACTATAGTTAATATTATTATTATCATATGTAGGTATAAGTACCTGGGTAATTGTATAATCATTGATGCTTGTCATAAATATATATATATATATATATATATATATATATATATATATATATATATATATATATATATATATATATATATACACAAATATACCTATAACCTACATACGTATTAACCTATAACTCTGTTTTTCTAAAATTATGATTTTATTTAAAAAATAGAAGTATTCATATACGAAGTATACCGGTAGAGGTAGGGTGTGACGACGCTGATATACAATGTACACGCTTATATAACATTTCGTGACGTACGTGTGTCATCGTGTAGACGTGTTAGACTCAGTACGTTGGCACAGACAGACACGTGTCTCGCTGCGGGCTCATACGACGAGTAGAACGTTACCCGCCTAAATCATGCGGACATTCGGAGTGATGCCATTTTACCTCGTAACGGTAAATGTCAGCGAACGTTTTACATTGCTCCGGGTCATATATATATTATTTTATGGATATTATAAGACAATATCATATTATATTAGTAAATACATATCTGAAAACACCATTGACTGAGCACACTTTAATGTACAACAGACAATCAATCAGAACTATTACTATTACGCATGATTAAAATTACTGTAACCGATTGTTAGTTTTTAATATTTATATAAGTAAAGATTTTGTATATTTAATAACTTCTCGCGACTTATGTTTAGAAACATGTACGTTTGTTAAAGTACAATCTACGGAGGGTTTAATTTTATTTAATATACAAATATTATATAAATTTCATATTCAATATTAAAATTATATATTCTACAAACAGTATATTATTAACTAGGCGTTTATGATGATAGCCACCAGCATTACAGACACAATCGGTTAATAGTAATACGGTATATAACTATAGGGTATTAGTTAGTAATGTATGTACATATATGTGTATACACCGGCAACTTTGTTAATTTATATATATATATATATATATATATATATATATATATACATATATGTATATATATACATATATGTATATTTTATTTAGTTATATAACTATAATTATATTTAATATATAATTATAATTAATATAATATAATTATGATTACATTGATATTATTATCAATACTAATACACATAAATATTACACATGAAATATATAAATATTATATTACTTGCTTATTTATAAGTACACTGGATCGCGCGGATTTCCCGAGCACTTTTAAAAATATACTTCCAAACTTTACGGTTAATCATCACTCTTGATACGTCGTTGATATATATGTCGACATCGTTTAGTAGCTGAACCAGGTTAGTTTTATTTGATCTTCCAGCACTTCTCCGTCCATGTGTTGGTGTCCACAATAAAACATTACTTACTATATCGTATTTACTTATAAATTCTTTCCATTATATACTTTAATAAATGTGGGATGTTGCTATATAAATCTTTTTTTTGTGGGTGTTGTCTCAAGATTAATATAAGCATCCTTGTGTATACTCAATCTAACTTAATATTTTTTTTTAGTTAGCGTCCATCCTGTGGGTCCGTATAGCAGTACCGATTCTACTATTGGTCGAAAGCAATTTCTTTTAAGTGATCGATGCATATTAGATTTCCAAATTGATGTGAGCGTATACGTAATATATGCAGTGATCCCCATGCTTTACAGATTCGGAATGAAACATTCCTCTCTGTTGACGGAATGTACTGCCTATATAGATGACATTATGTACTTTTTTCAGTGGAGTTCCTTTTAGTGTGTTAATGGTATATTTAGAATTGAAATATAGGTATATATTATGTCTTTTTACTATTTATGTGCAGGTCAATGATTATCGCAGATTATTCTAACTCTTTCAAAAGTATTTCGTCATCTTTGCCCGAATCAGCGAAAAGTGCCTAATCGTCTACACAGTATGCATTAGTTATAGTAACTACGGAAGCATATAATTGTGGATGTCTGTAGAGTAAATCCTTTTTGGGATATATATATAGAATCTATTGATGTTAGTATTTCATAATATAATGTAATGACACTGAGTAGTATTTGGTGCAAGTATTTGGCCCTGTAGTACTCATATATCAATATTAAAATATATGTATATCCGTCAGGAGAACGAATCATGGATTTAGTATTATCATATAACATCACAATTGCAATTATAATGTCCATTAGAATTCCGTATGATCACAATATTTCTGCCACCTTATTCCTGTTAATCGAATCAAAGGCCTTGGAAAATTCAACAAAGATTATACATGCTTAAAGATTATTTTCTTATACTTATTTCTTCCATTATTTTTCTCATAGTTAAGATTGATCCCATTGTTGATCTGTTCTTTCGGAATCCATTATGATGCGAGCGAACTTTTTCAACTTATTATATATATAAATTGTATTATATATATATATATATATATATATATATATATATATATATATATATATATATATACAGTCAACTCCCGATAAGTCGGACTCGCAAGGGACCGAGAAAAGTGTCCGACTTAGCAAGATGTCCGACTTATCCGAGATTCAGAATATCATACAAATAAGATATGAAATGCCCAGCGTGAGTTAAATGGTTACCGAAATGTGGAATTATGTAATCAACAACATAAAATTTTATGATGCAAGTATAAACACTTAAAAACCATTACGCTTATATCGTATGTAATAAATTGTAAAATTAAGCTAATATCATGATAAGGTGCATAATAAAGTGCACTTTATAATTATTAATACATATTGGACATTTATCAAATATGATGGAAATTGATAAGTATATCCAATATAATAATTATGATATTATAAAGTATATAATATTAGTATAATAACGTAACGTTTTCCGTACGTAATATATTAATATATACCATATATGGTCGACACGTTATAACGGAAGTAACACATTTAGTATAGCGATTCGGGCGACAGCATAGAAAAGATCTTGATCTTTATCCGAAGCCCTTTAGAGGAAATAACAATATAATTAATTTAAATACTTCATACGAAAAAAATGTACAACTTTCTTCTAATAAATATGTATTGTTATTATTAATAATATTATTATAGTGATGCATCTATACCGTAGCCACGCGCAGTATAGGTCACGTGACGCATCACATGTATTACTGTATGTTATTACTACTCTCGTACAAATGACATACAAATTAGCCTATTTAATATTTATATTTCTCGGAATTTAACGCCACGCCGCGTCCCATGATTAAAATATCGTGTGTATTATTGTATGTTATTAATTTTAATAGTATTTTGTATGGCTATTTTTTTTTTACTAAATTATAGATATTCTAAATTGACAATTATATCGATTGAGTTAAGATACGGGTATTTATCCCAGCTTGTTTTACCTTAGGCTAGAGATATCTGACTGCATTATTTACATGTATGACCATGTATAAATATAGGTGTACCTATTTAGTATACTAATATACGTATATTATCTGAATAATAAACTAATTATTGCAAAATAATGATTACAAAGTTAATACGTTATCTATATTGGTATACCAATCGCTATATAACAGTCAGGTATATACACCGGTTATATATTATATGTTAGTATTTAAATTAACGAATTTCCCCTAAATGATATATATATATATATATATATATATATATATATATGATTTTATTAATGTTGTTAACATCTATGATATTATTGTCAGCATTTTCAGTATTATCAGAATTGTCAGCACCCCCCAGGTCAGTACTGACCCCATAGGGTATATGGGCAGTACCCCTATAGTCATTAATGACCATATAGGATATAGGGTCAGTAGCCCGTAGTTTAGTTCTGAACTTCTAGTGTACAGTGTCAGCATCTATAGGGTCAGTATTATCGCATAGTAACAATAATTTAACTATTTACTTATTTTTTTATATTATATGTAATCCTATTTCTTAATATAATTAACTTTAAATTGTCATCGTCAATTACATTAAATTATATTACCATACACTACATATTATAGTTTAATATATACTATCAATGTATATTGGTTGATTATATATGAGTTTACTACCAACATATTATACAACTTACTTTTCATGGCGTTCCTCAAGGATCAGTACTGGATCCGATTCTTTTTATTTTGTATATTCTTCCCATTAATTTGATTTTTTTAAAATACCCATATATTCGTTATTACCTATTTGCTGATGACTTACAAATTTATACTTTTTTCTACATGGTTCTGATATTGACATAATTCAACTTTCAATTGCTAACTGTATTAATGATTTAATCTGTTGGTTCTCCTGTAATTCACTTTCATTAAATATTACTAAAACTGATAGCATTATACTTTCTAGATCTATTTCTTCAATTACTCTCACTCATCCATTCCTTATCTTACTTCCTATCTCAAGCAACATCACTACTCTAGGTTTTACTATAAATAATGCATTAGATTACTCAGTACATATATCAAACACTGTCCGCACTGCTAATTATTTCCTGTATAATATAGGCATATTGATGTGAGCGTATACGTAATATATGCAGTGATCCCCATGCTTTACAGATTCGGAATGAAACATTCCTCTCTGTTGACGGAATGTACTGCCTATATAGATGACATTATGTACTTTTTTCAGTGGAGTTCCTTTTAGTGTGTTAATGGTATATTTAGAATTGAAATATAGGTATATATTATGTCTTTTTACTATTTATGTGCAGGTCAATGATTATCGCAGATTATTCTAACTCTTTCAAAAGTATTTCGTCATCTTTGCCCGAATCAGCGAAAAGTGCCTAATCGTCTACACAGTATGCATTAGTTATAGTAACTACTGAAGCATATAATTGTGGATGTCTGTAGAGTAAATCCTTTTTGGGATATATATATAGAATCTATTGATGTTAGTATTTCATAATATAATGTAATGACACTGAGTAGTATTTGGTGCAAGTATTTGGCCCTGTAGTACTCATATATCAATATTAAAATATATGTATATCCGTCAGGAGAACGAATCATGGATTTAGTATTATCATATAACATCACAATTGCAATTATAATGTCCATTGGAATTCCGTATGATCACAATATTTCTGCCACCTTATTCCTGTTAATCGAATCAAAGGCCTTGGAAAATTCAACAAAGATTATACATGCTTAAAGATTATTTTCTTATACTTATTTCTTCCATTATTTTTCTCATAGTTAAGATTGATCCCATTGTTGATCTGTTCTTTCGGAATCCATTATGATGCGAGCGAACTTTTTCAACTTATTATATATATAAATTGTATTATATATATATATATATATATATATATATATATATATATATATATACAGTCAACTCCCGATAAGTCGGACTCGCAAGGGACCGAGAAAAGTGTCCGACTTAGCAAGATGTCCGACTTATCCGAGATTCAGAATATCATACAAATAAGATATGAAATGCCCAGCGTGAGTTAAATGGTTACCGAAATGTGGAATTATGCAATCAACAACATAAAATGTTGTATTCAATAATATTACTTACTAAAATTATAATATTAATTATTTAAAGTAAACATTTCTGACAATTTATAAAAAGTCCGACTTATCCAATCCAACTTATCCGACTTATCCGATTAATTTAACATGGAACTAGATACAAATCCAACCAAACCAACTAAATATGTCCGATTTATCGAGAAGTTCGAGTTATCCGTAGTCCGACTTACCAAGAGTTGACTGTATATATATATATATATATATATATATATATATATATTGTGTCCTAAATATATAAATTAATATGTATTAATATTTATAATTTAATATAATATTTTATATATTAATAAATATTAATAATTAAAATTAATTATATTATTATTAAAGTATTTCATTATATATACTATAATATTTTTCAGTAAAAATAGCATATATATTATAACAAGGTTCTTGCAAATAGTGGAGTATATTTACTTAGTTGCGTATTCCCGTACACTATGAAACACATATATATAGCAACATCTCTAGGGGTGTTAGACGAGTGTAAACTATAAACTACCCCAATAGGTGTTATCAAGTACTCTGAGGAGCACACATGTGTGTCGGAATCATCTTAGCCTATTTTGACTACATTAACGTATTCATCGTAATTCCTCCATAGTAATTCCTCCAACGACATTCCATCTATAGCGTGCCAATGTAATATCTAACATCATCCTGTCGAGAGTGCAGTCTAACTATAGATATAATCCATCTATTTAATTTGTGATAGATCTATGTTTGTTCTACCTAATAATTATTATGTTAACATTCATCGCAGAAGCTTTTCGGCCAAAGAGTCGTACAATTTGAGGTGGCCGAAATAGATTAGCTATCTTCTTTTAATAGTGTACATTAGCTGTTCATATCTCCCTACAACTAATGTAATTATTTCTGATATATATATACATACATAAATATTGTTTTTCATTCGCGATACATTATACTAAGTGATATTCTTTATTGTTTATGTTAACATAATTATACTTCTTTGATTATATACGTATATATACGTGTAATGACCATGATTCACAGCTTTAAAGTAGTATGGTTAGAACTTGCGAGTTATATAGATTTAGATTTTAAGTTGAATATATTCGTAGAGTGCTTTATTTCTGTATCTTTATATTATTAGATATTATTATATTTCCACCCTATATATATATACACTGATATGTTTTCCTGTAGTTCATCGGTTAGTCACATAAAATATGTTGTCAGCCTGCTAGTAGGGATATATATCATTAATATGTGAGGTCTCCCTATAGATATTGTAGAGTTATGATTTGAAATCATGTCTTGCATAATTAATTATAAGTAAATGTTAAATAACACACTGAGATAATATGCGTCATTGCCATACTACGAATATTGTTGGACATGCATGTACACCATGGGTTATAATTAAGATGGTAAATAGTACATATGTAGGTATAATAGTACATATGATCATTCATATGAGCATCTCGTCATTATGGTTATCCATTGGCTTATGCCGAAAAATGGTATGCCATTACATAGTCGATCATCACCTACTCTATATAAGCATTTTTGAAATCAAACACATCATGAAATAGTACCTGATGATCGATGTGTATTTCATCAACAACCGGCAATTTGGTATTGCTTAGTAGTGCTTCTATTTTTCTTAAAGCATGCAAGCTCATCTGACAGTATAATTTGCATATTAAATATTACCTTCAGAAGAATCCTACTAGAGTGACTAATAAAGCTAATAATTCAGTAGTTTGAGCAATTATTCAATAGAACTTTGGTAATGGAATAACTATATATGTTGTCCATAATTTGGGTCACTATTTTATCATCCATATTGTTTGACAAAGTTATGTGAATATTATAGTTATTGATAATCCCACTTATTTAATAAGTTCAACCGTGACATTGTCTATTCCAGGTGACTATAAGTATAATATACTAGCATTTAAACACTTAATCGCTCTCGTTACTTCTGATCTAATTATAGGTAATGATTCTTTCTTTTCGTACATTTTGTATTGATTAATTTGAATAGTCAGGATTGATGTGATGATTTTAATGATTCTCGCAATACTATGTTCATCTACGTATACGTACTATGGTAAGGCGACATCACCTGCAAGTTGAAGGTCGTGTTTATCTTCGTTAATGCATATTATATTTGAGTTTGCATTAGTAATTGATTCTAGATCATTATAATATATTTTACTATATACTACTCTTTTTAAATAATCATATATTGATTTTAACAGTGTCGTTAACCAACCTCTGAAGTAATCTTATATGACTGTGTATGAACAATGACCGGATTTCGTTAAACATGTGTACCTTAATACTAGAGCGGCTTCGAATTGACATTACAGTTATTTAAGTAATAACTTTATCTATATTATTTGATGGGATAAATGACTATAGAAAAATTAATTAACAATATATATATATATATGAATATATATTTATATTTAAATACCTATATTTAATGAGACATGAATTTGTATTAAGATACATATTTAGGGAATATCAACAACTCCAATGTATAGTTTTATAAAATAGAATTTAAAACTTTTGAATTAACTGCCACTATTATTAAATTAGAAAAAATGAATATTGAATTCATTAAATGGTTGTAATGGTTACACAAAATATATTTTATTCGAATATTTATTTAGTATGTTCTTTTGAATAAACTATTTTACAGTAAATTTTGTTTATTTATGTAATTAGAAAATATATATATATATATATATTATATAATGCGTTAAAATATATATATATATTATATATGTATTTAAACAATATTCATATAAAATCTATAAATTATATGCAATTGTATTTGTTAGGAGTTTTCACCTTATAGAGAATTTTGCGATGTTACACGTTAATAGGGAATACACAGTATACTATGTATACTATAGTAGTAGGTTATGGGTACCTATAGGTATACCTACTACTATAAATATATCGAGTGCTTCAATTTTTGGAATAATTTTGATACAAAACAAATTTCGTTCATAAACTAGACATAATATTAGTATACGAAATGTATAGGGGAAAGTAACAGAATACGGAAATACTAAATTATTCATAAAATTAATTGCAAATAATGTAATTATAATTTATTTGATTGGTTCATCAATAATATATAGTTTATCTATTGGTATATATCTATAGATCTCTATATATAGAGTGTCCGTATTGTAACACAGGGTGTCCGTATTGTAACACAGGGTGTCCGTATTCGGTACCCATGTAAAGTATCTTTTTATTTATAATCCAACTCTCGAAAAACTTAAAATATATATATTTAGTATACACATAATTAGGAAACGGTAGTTTAAATTTTGAGTTTGATTATAAATAAAAAGATACTTTAAAAAAATATAATAAGCTTATCACGAGTTTATAGGTGCACCTATAGTTTCACCATATATATAGTATATTATAGTACAGTATAGAATAGTATACTATAGTATACATGAAGTTCAAAGTTGTGGTTTTTGTTTCTTAATATTAATTACTCTTGATATTATATGAGTTTTTTTATTCGCACATTATGTGCTATATCATTCTCTATACCATGTTATCGAGCAGTTAAACAATACATACATATTCTAGTGTATGTACTATGGTGTATGTTTGTAAGACTGTGTGTATTTGTGCGTATGTGTGCGTACGTATGCTTGTTCATATATATATATATAAATGATATCATATAAACGAGTGATACATACAATATGATATGACGAAATATACATTCATTATTATTTTATTATTCAATACAGTTAACATCGGCGTTAATACCCAATGTGTTATACAATGTATATATTATATAAATATATAAATAAATATATATATATATATATATAATTTGATATAATATGATTAACTGCTAATAATATTATAATATATACTAGCGTTAATCATATCGTTATATATTTATAACTATTACACATATACGTATACACGCGACCGATGACATATATTTCGTCGCCGACATCAGCCGCTACGCAGTCGACATATGTCGAGCGCACGCACACATAAGTGTGGCGGTGGCGGTGGTGGCGGTGGTCCCTCGTTCGTAGGGCATACATAGGTAGTCGTCAATAGCGATACGTAGCCTTACAACACGCGCATGCGCTCGAGCTTCGATCTATTACGTAACTCCTCGTCGATGACGTAACCTCATACCCGATCAGCGATGACGCAACCGCGGACCTGACCGGCTATGACGCAACCCATCCGCTGTTTAGATTCTCACAGATGACGATATCTCTCCACCACTCGATGACCACCACAGGGGAAGTCGTCCGGTCATCGTACAGAACTTTGGCCTCGACCCTCATGGTGTTGGCGACCGTTATCGGAGACTGTAGACCGACAGACATCGCCGCTAGACTTCCGGATGTTTACAGGTCGTCGGGTGATATCAATGTGGGGGGTATCTTCAGGTTTTCCGAGTATCTGTTAGTATACTAATATAATATAGTATATATATATATATATATATATATATATACTATATACTATATATATATATATATATATATATATATATACTATATTATATTATATATATATATATACTATATTATATTATATATATATATATATATATATATATATACTATATTATATTAGTATATATATTACTATAGTATATAAAGACATTATACTAATATACTATCTTTCACACTTCACTCGTGAATCAAGTTAATACACTTGCACTATACGTGTTCTGAACGAAATAAGTAAGAATGTTTTTATTACTAAATATGCATATAGGAGAGGAGCGGGACAGGTTGAGCCGGTTTTTATACAAACACATTTATCTAATAGTTTTATGAATATATTTTAATAAAATAAAGTGCATAAGATAAATATAGTGTATCATCAATAAAAAACATTCATAAATCAGTGTAATGATAAATAATTAATTATATAATTGCATTATTATTTTTTAATTTGGCTCAACCTGCCACGTCTAATGGGGTTGAGCCAGGTAGAAAAAATGCAAAATTAAAGATATATTTAAAAAATAAACCAAGTTAAAATTATATATTTATATTTATTAGTTATTAACAAGTATATTCACCAAGATTAATATCAAAACTAATGACACTTGTAAGGCGAGAGGTTTGATAGGTTAGGTGCTCTATGTTTTAATCCAGCATATAAACCAATTATTTAATTATTTTAAATAATTACTCAATTATATATTTAATTAATTAGATTATTATTATTATTAAAATAAATCATTAATTAATTAATTAATAAATAAATATGTTTAATGATAAATGTGGCAGATTGACCCTATGGTCAACCTGCCCCGTTTTGCTATTATAAACATGCCATATATCACTAGTATATATAAAAGTAATATAATTAAATAAATTAAGTTGTGAATGATAATTTTTGAATTTTTTATTTTATAATATATAATATATTAAATATACTTTATTTATATACCATTAATAATGCTATGTTATTACAAAATATATTAATAATATCAAATTTAACTTACCAATGAGTTTTTCATACTATATTAATAATTAAATAGTAGTTGAGTTGTTATAATAATGCTAAATATAGGTTGGATACATGTATTCAAAATTACATTAAGATATTTATTAATAGCAGAAATAATTGAGATGGCTTAACCTGCCCCTATGGTCAACCTGCCCCGCTCTCCCCTATATATATATATATATATATATATATAAAATACATATAAGTTACGTTTCTATATATTTATATATATATATACACACATATATATATTTTATTTTAAAATATTTTATTGACTACAAAATCACGTGGTGGTTATGGGCGTCATGAGAAGGAAACAAAAATAAAATAAATAAAGTACAATAAAAATAAAGGAAAAGGGAGGGTAGGTTACAATGTTAATAGGTGCGTGGAGAGTTTACATTTAAATAGTGTTTACATTTAAATATATATATATATATATATATATATATATATCAGTATATGTATATATATTAATATATTAGTATATTTCACTACATTTCTGATTTAATTTAATATTTATTTTCGTTTAAATTCAATTAATAGCATAATTGTTCTGTTTTTGTTAAAGTGAAACATGAAATTCAACTTTATATCATGGACGGGTTTGGTTCCATTCTTAGTACCTATATTGTTAGAAGCTTTTATAGTAGCCTTAAATGTTTATAACGCATTGTATCATAATCTAAGATTATAGCCATATTAATAGTCAATAAAAAACTATTTTTAAAATTAATTATTGCAATATGTTTATATCTAAATTGTAATATTATTTGATAACAAATTTTAAAATTTGAAAAACCTTTAATTCAAACGTAATTTATAAATACATTCTTATTTTTATTAACATATTTATAAATAAGTACAAATTAAAAAAATGAGGCATTTTTATTATACAAATAAATTAATATCTCTATTATATTTGTAATCATTTAAATACAATTAAATATACCACTAATATCAGTAATACATATAAGTAAGGATATGACTTTTGCTCTATAACTTCTACAAGCATTAGTTGTTGTACTCCAAAATATATACCTATATAGTTATATATTGTGGAGTACAACAACTAATGCTTGAAGGTATAGAAAAAAGTCATATCCTTGTTAAAGTTACAATCTAATTAATAGAGTCATTATATTTGTAAGTACATGTACTAAATGAAACATACATAGATATTAATTAAATATAATGATTATATTAATTAGATTTTAACTTAGCATAACTATGCGTACTGTTTAAATTCCACTCATACCTACTTTATATAGTAATTAACTACTACAGAAGTTAATATATTAACGATAATAATAATTATATATAATACAATAATAAATACATGTATATTATCATTATATATATATATATATATATATATATATATACAATGTATACAGATATATATATATATATATATATATATATATATATATACAATGTATACTGATATATATATATATATATATATATATATATAGATATATATTTATATATATACAGATATGATATATCATACCTATAGGTATATATAAGTATATATATATATACTTGTATATTGGTGGATGGAAGACGCAATTATATTTATTATTAGTAAATTAATTATGGAAGAGTATGTATACTATTGAGTGGTAGAAAAGGGCCATGCATATAGTTATCCTTGATGTAAATAACGGTTTAAATAGGTTGATTAAGTAACAATTAGTGCGTACACATACATGTCACTGAGCATGTTTTAAATGTAATCGTTATCTCTTTTGAACTTATTTAATATATGCTGTACGTTGTGCATATAATATACAAATATAGTGAATTGAATGCGTGTAAAGGTGTGTGTGTTTTCGTGTATGTATTTGATATATATACATATATACATAATATATAGTACAAAATACGAATTTATTGTACAATAGAAACCACATTAGCTTATCAGTATATGCTTGTTTGTAGTATACAATTAATATATAATTAAACAAATATACACAAATTACTTTTTATATAAATTCGTTTCACTTTACAATTGTGAGTTCCGCATGTTCATTACACGTTATTAATGTTCAACGCTTACATCACACCTCTCTTTTGTATCCAATATCAACCTTTTCATTAGGGCAGGTGATAATGCGATATTTACAATGTCCTACATTAGTTATTAATATGACAGATATATTATGTCATGAATGAAAAGGGTAATTATTACCATCGAGTATATAATTAAAATTACTACGAAATAATAATGTATTAATAATGTATTAATTGTACATATAACATACATCATTACATACTTTCTAAATGTCGCCTCCGCTAGGAATTCTACCCAGATATATCACGTGGTATCACTAGGAATGTCACGTGGTATCACTAGATATGTCACGTGGTACTTATTATGTATGTCACGTGGTACTTATTAGAACAATGCACCTATTCTTATAGCAAACATATGTCATAGCTACGATGATTATAATATGTATTATACACTGTTTATGATATATATATAAAATATATATATAAAATAGATATATACGAAATATAGTATATATTAATAGATATAGAACGAGGCAATGCGAAATATAGTATATATTAATAAACGATGATAAAATAGTCAATATAAAGATTTCAATAGTCTTTGCAATGCATTAATTTCTTCACATATAGTATGAATTCATAGTAGTCTACCTAGTTTTTATGAAAAAAATTTCATATTCATGTTATAGATGGTTTGTTCATAAACAATATATTGCAACTGTAATAAAGTTCAAATGTACCAATTATATTATTAATGAAGTAAAACAATGTGTACTATTAATTTTAAATAATAAAAAATGGTATCTATTATAATGATTATTAGGTATTATGTAGATAGATATACACCTATTGTATTGCATTATAGTGCACTAAATAAAATCAGAAATGCAAACAATAAAACACGAGCAAAAAATAATGAATGAAATGAATTCGAACTATTTTATATTCGATATAGTGGAATTCATTATAATCAACAAGCAACCGTTATCAGACTAATTATACCGACGGTATCATGATATTTAGGCCCATGTGTGGTTTGTCAGATTAAAAAAAATAAATCAACAAAACAACAAGGTATAACCACATATAATGGATCAGGATAATAATTGATATAATAATAATTATTAATAAAAGTGCACGTCAATAAATATGATTAGTTATAGCTAATAAGCGTATAACTTATAAATATATTCAGATATTTAGATAGAATGACTATACATCATTTATAGAGTCGTAATTAAGAATATATAAAGGTAATTTAGTCCATTAGGTCGATATTCAATTTCTAAATACATTAGTATAACATATGTTAGAACATATATAGGAATATTCTATAGAATGATTCGATATATCGAGGGAGTGAAGTATTGATGGACATCGAAGTGTCGAGTCGTTAGAATCGATAACTTGATTATAATCCATATAAAATATAATTACTTTATAAGTTTGGATCCAAGAACTTTATTTGTATATTATCTAAGATGGGATGACGATTTTAATTTAAGGAATAGAAATAAAACCTACACATCTATCAGAATATTTGTTTGAAGATTAATTTATTCCGTGAGTTGCAACTCTGGTTAAGGATATATTGAAGTTAACACATATCGGATAAAGATGTGAATGAACATCTCATTTTTACTTCATCTGCAAAAAGAAAATGTACAGAGAATACTTAATTAAATTTGGAAGATAATTAATATATACAATTGGTATAATAATATCAATGATCCAATAATAGATGCTTATGTGATATAATGTAGATATACACTATCTTATAAACTCTAGTGAATGAAATTTATTATTACATATTAGTTCATTCTAGAAAGATATTACTTAGCTCCAAAATAATACATTTCTAGGTCTTCCAATCAAAGTTAATCTATAGATAAATAAATTATGAAGTACTTTATCAAAGGATTTTGCAATATCAATATATGTACTAATTTATAGTTATATTTGTTAATAATTATATTTTCTTAATAGAACTCTGAAAGTTGTAACAATCTAACTTGTTTATCATTAATTAGTAATAAGATGATCGCATTTTTTAAATAGAATGAAATATAATACATAAGATTTGTTTTAAAAAAATATAATATTATACACATTATCTCATATTATACTGTAGAAATTATATAAGAAAAGTGCAGGCTCATATTTTGGAGTCATTGGTATATCTCCTTTATTAAACTTGGTCTATAGTATAATAATTAGTATTATATATTATGTTGTTTATATTATAGATGTATCTGTTTTTTCTCCTAAGGGTTTTAGAATAAGAGTTTAATAATTGTTGACCATTAAATATATATATAGCAATAACAATATAAACTATATAATAAATAACGATATACATATATATATATATATATATATATATATATATATATATATATATATATATATATATATATATATATACTATAGTATAACATGGATACTAGTACATAATGTATTTATTATACATATTTATCGTATCCAATAAATCCTATATCGCGATTTCATATACTACATACATACGTTGTCGCCACACTATAGTGACACAATAGTGACACAATAGTGACACGTCGCATACACACGTGACCTATTTACCGACCACGCCCCCTAGCAATGACCGTTACACTCTGTGCGGTGACAAGCTGAGATCTCCGGGGGTGTTCCAATACGCCGAGGCGATGGTCTGGTACCTGGACAGGGTAAACAACGACACCGCCGTATTGCCGCACATAGCACTCGGATACTCCATAGTGGACGACTGCACGAAAGATCAGGTTTCATTATGATTATTCACCGTCTGTAGCGCCATCTATACACGGGTGTGTGTGTATTAGCGGGACTCCGCGAAATAATCTATACTGTTTGTAGATATGTATAGCACACGCAATGGCTGTATTACCTACACTTTATATGTTATTATTTATTGTCTATATATATATATATATATATATATATATATATTAATATATCATTATCTGCTCTGGGTTATTTTCATTGATATTAAAGGACAATATTTATTATAAATATTTGTAATACCGTTATTCTTAAACGTATCGATATCGTTGTGTATTATAATACATTATAATCGGTATACGTAAGTTATTTCTATACGTGTATGTCACATAATGGATTATACACCGTATAATATACACTGTATATACACATTATACACTGTATTATAATACTGTATAATATACAGTATACTGATCATAATTATCAAATAGTATATATAATGAACATAGAATAGATGTCACATGTGATTCGATAAATAACGCTTTAAAAAATATTAATATATTATTAATTGAAATTATTTTTAATAAAAAGATATTAATAAATGTCATGATTTGGTTCATAATAAATCTATAACATAACCATTATAAATTGTACTATCAGACTTTCATACGTTAATATATATATGAATGTATACTCAACATTAATGATTACTAATTATAATGAATTATTAACGAATTCTAATAATTATAAATATATTATTAATATAACTCATACTTTATTATAAAATGTAAAACATTAGTGTCATTGAAAATATAATAATAATATATATATAAATATATATTATAAACATGGCGAGTATACTCGAAAAGATATATATATATATATATATATATATATATATATATATATATATATATATATATATATATATATATATCTGTATTGCATGCTAACTATTCATTACCATTCATAGTGTTACCATTACCAGTCATGTTATGCAATATTACATAACTGCCCTACATAATCAGGTGGCTATAGCACGATCACTGAACTTCGTGGATCACGACATGTGTCACGAGAACAAATCCGATTCAAAAGTTAGCAGAACAACTCATATTATCGTAGTGGTATATACTATATATATAATTATATTTAAACTCTCAATTTAAATAGCGTGTTTCTGTTATTGAAAATATTACATTATTTAAATATGTATTTAATATTATTTCGATTATATACAGTTTATTTATATATGTGTGTATATGTATGTATTTGTGTGTATGTACAAACAAAACTGATACAGTTATGATACAAAAACTACTACTACTACTACTACTACTACTACTACTACTACTACTACTACTACTACTACTACTACTACTACTACTACTACTACTACTACTACTACTACTACTACTACTACTACTACTACTACTACTACTACTACTACTACTACTACTACTACTACTACTACTACTACTACTATACTACTACTACTACTACTACTACTACTACTACTACTACTACTACTACTACTACTACTACTACTACTACTACTACTACCACTACTACTACTACTACTACTACTACTACTACTACTACTACTACTACTAATACTACTACTACTACTACTACTACTACTACTACTACGATTACTATTGACCACCATTACTACTGACCACTAGGTAGTGGCCGTAATGACAGCTAGCGGAAGCCAACAAACTATAGCAATAGCTAACCTGTACAGTTTGTTCAAGGTGCCCTTGATAGCCGCGTGGGCGACATCGGAAGAGGTAAGTCAGCCATACGAATGTACATACTGAATATAACAAATGTATTTATTGATTATATAAAACGTGTTATAATAACTGTGGGACCCGGGACCTAGGGAAATACAAAAATAAACGTAATTGTTGTGTTTGCTTGTGTTTTATTATAATTTATTATTAAGTTCCTGATAAACAATAACTACGTGGATATGGGACATCTCGCTTACTAGCTTTTGACCGACCAACCGAGCCAAGTTCAATGTATGTAAGTTAGTATATAGTATATATAGTATATAGTATAATATATATTGTATATAGTATATACTATATACCAACATTAAATACTCCCATTAGTATTTTCAAAACTTATGCTGAACGACGTCTGTAGAGATTTTTCTTCACTCATTATAAAATTTCAGAATACATCGAAGATAAAAAAATGTGGCATCAGTTAATCAAGTTACTGGGCTAATCCTATTTATTAAATCAATTTAATTGCATAGTTTCCCTGTATGTGCAATTATTTAAATCTTGAGGTCTCCTTTATGATATGCTAAATTTATATTGAAACGATACGCTCCATGACTTTCAGTAATATTATAATATCACTTAATCAAGTTACTAGGCTAATCCTATTTATTAAATCAATTTAATTGCATAGTTTCCCTGTATGTGCATTTATTTAAATCTTGAGGTCTCCTTTATGATATGCTAAATTTATATTGAAACGATACGCTCCATGACTTTCAGTAATATTATAATATCACTTAATCAAGTTACTAGGCTAATCCTATTTATTAAATCAATTTAATTGCATAGTTTCCCTGTATGTGCAATTATTTAAATCTTGAGGTCTCCTTTATGATATGCTAAATTTATATTGAAACGATACGCTCCATGACTTTCAGTAATATTATAATATCACTTAATCAAGTTACTAGGCTAATCCTATTTATTAAATCAATTTAATTGCATAGTTTCCCTGTATGTGCATTTATTTAAATCTTGAGGTCTCCTTTATGATATGCTAAATTTATATTGAAACGATACGCTCCATGACTTTCAGTAATATTATAATATCACTTAATCAAGTTACTAGGCTAATCCTATTTATTAAATCAATTTAATTGCATAGTTTCCCTGTATGTGCATTTATTTAAATCTTGAGGTCTCCTTTATGATATGCTAAATTTATATTGAAACGATACGCTCCATGACTTTCAGTAATATTATAATATCACTTAATCAAGTTACTAGGCTAATCCTATTTATTAAATCAATTTAATTGCATAGTTTCCCTGTATGTGCATTTATTTAAATCTTGAGGTCTCCTTTATGATATGCTAAATTTATATTGAAACGATACGCTCCATGACTTTCAGTAATATTATAATATTACTATATTATATGTATAGGTACCTATAATACTTATAATATTAGCTATAGCTTATATATAACCTATAGTTTACTCAAGCTTATATTTAACCTTTTATATACTTACATTGTTATTTGAGCATTCTTTACAATTTCAGCCTGCTCATTAAGATGAATTCTATATTTTCTTTTCGATCCTTCTATCTTTCTATTCTTCAATCCTTTCCCATCTAATATTTCTTAGTAGGTCCAATCCTAACTCATTAAATAGATACAACTTCTGTTTTTATATTACTTACTTAATGTTATATTTTTTTATCATTTATTTTGATACAAGCCAGTTCTATACTAGCTATTCTTCCTATCAATACATATAACTATTCTGAAATTAGTTATTTTACAAGTAATTCTTTATTATAATGACGTATTTTCATTATTACATCCATTTTGATTTTAAAGTTGGTCCCTTGAAATCAGTTATGTGTTTTATTTTGTAATGTTTATTGTCATTTCTATAATTTTCATTTACCTTCATTGGTATAATGTTTAATGAATTATCAACTTAATGAAACTTCATCATTGTGTTTTCAAAGTTATTATTTCTTTATATATAGGCCACAAATAGGGACATCTATAGGCATATCTAAACTATCCTATCCGCCATGTTTCAAGTGAGAAACACATTTAATCTCATTCCGTTTTATCTCATAAACTATATGTTACTCGATATTAGTCATAGTTGCCGTATGCAAGTTACTCTATATATTGGTCATATATCCTTATTTTATTCCGTGGCTGTTTCCTAATAATATAGATTATCCTTTTTTGTTTATTTTCTGTGATGTCTTTGATTTCCATTTGCTATTTGATTCTAGAGCATTGCTTTCCTTTCTTTTCTATATTCACGATTGTTATTTTAATATATCCACTATTATAATAATTATTATTAAAAATGTTAATTGGCTCATTATAATGTAAATATTGTGTATGCATATAAATGAAATGACAAGTAAATAAATAAAAAACAAACTAATAAACGAACTCAATTGTTAAAGTTCAAGATAATAGTTGAAAAGGTGAAGTTTACTTACTTAGGTTATTTTTTTACCTACTTTCGTCGAGCTCCTGTTCGATCCAATTTTGACAGTTTCTTCCATTCACCACGATTCATCATCACAGATCGTATTTCATCGATGTTCTCAATGCGAGTCTGAAGTTTTAAAATCTCTAAACGTAAACTGTTGACGACCTCTTATTCTTTTTCCTCGTGTGGGCCCACACCGGTGTTCAAAGTATTAGGTTATGAGCCATTTCTTCATTGTGATGTATACAGTGTCCAGCAATATTTAACATTTTTTTCAGAGATTATATCAGTTGCTATAGTGACCATTATATAGTTTTTCGTTGCTGGTTTTGCTTTTCTATAGAAATATAGAATTTGTATTGAATTTCTATAGAATATCTCCTATATGAGATATTCTGATCCATACGTAGTAAGTGAGTATACCATCCATCTATCCATTTTTTCAGCTTAATATCTAAGGTCCAGCATTAAATACCATATAATATAACTGTTTCAACAGTAGATTTAAATGCCCGGATCTTTAACTTGTTCCTCATGTTAGATTCCCATAGGCATTTCATTCTATGCATAACCATCCAAGCGAGAGCCTTTTGATTTCGAAGTCTTTTTCAGAACTTGCAATCCATGCTCCTAGATATTTGTAATTAGATACTTCTTTAATCTACTACATCTAATAAAACAGGTCAAGCGTTCCATAATGTATATAGCTAAATAGTAAAATGAATATCACAAAATGCAGAATTTGACAGTTGGACGCTAAATGATATTATATATTTCTCATGTCGATGTCGATTATTGGGTATAACATAGATAATTTCGGCTAGGTATAATAGCTAATTCATATAAATAGATTTGTAAGAAAAGTAGAATAATCTTTATTTATAAATATATCACTATCACTACAGATATATCTATAACTATAGTGCTCTAAATTTCACCATCAGAGTAATCGAATGATATCCGAAATTGATACGTGGTCAATTTGATTAAGTTTGAATAAGTACTGCACGTCGATGAAAAGATTCTACCTTGCTCACTTTATTTAAATCGATCCAATTAATAATATATATATATATTGTGTTTACTTTATAGATTATACTCTATATGTCCTAATTATATTGTTATATGTAAGTTTTAATTTATTATCAGTGTCATAATAAGTTATAATTAGTATTATTATAAGTAATATAGGGGAAAGTAACCTAATACGAAACCTTAACAATAAATGATCTTAATATTTTATCACTCATTATTTTTATTCAAAAATTACAATATATTAATATTATATGATTATAGATATTATTATGATTTTTAAATTTTATTTAATCTTTTAATTCCATAGATAACTGGGGTGTCCGTATTCAATACCAATGTCCGAATACGACACCCTATATACCACTAGATAAGCTATATATTATTGATTAATCAATCAGACAAATTACATTTACATTATTTATAATTAATTGTATGAACAATTTATTCTAATTTAATTATTTAATAATTTATTTATTTTTATTATTATTTTAATTAATAATACAATTTAAGTATCTAAATAATACAATTGTTAGATTTAGATTTATTGGTGGTATTAATATTATAACGCACGCGATTTTTATGAATAACAGAATAGTTCATACGTTGCGCGCTGATTGGTTATAGGGTGTCCGAATTAAGAAATATAGAGTGTCCGTATTAGGGACTTATATGACTTGTAGATATATGCTTAAAACTTAATGAATATTTGATAACAAATTTAGAAATTATATATATATAATTTTTAGAATGCTTTATTTTTTAATAATATAGCATTATATTTTATGTTGATACATTTGTATATTCTTGAGAAGGTATTAAGTTGAATTTTTTTTGTATAAATTAAAAACGTAATACAAAAAGCAGTTTATTGGATATATCAGCAATATTTTGAATAATATAAAATAAAAAATACTTTTTTAGACTATTTATAAAATTATGAATATTTTATTAATTAAAAAATTTTTTTGTAGGATTTATGGTTACTTAGATACCGGAGTATCCGTATTCGGTTACTTTCCCCTACAGACAAAATCAATAAATAAATACATTTATTTATAAAAATTAAATACAATTAAATTTACCCGGTAAAATATAAATCTATGATATTTATATGTACAATTAATTTATTTATATAAATATCATATTATTATATGTATAATTAATTAACGAGATTATTAAAATATTATTATATGTATAATTAATTAACGAGATTATTAAAAATGTGATTTCATGTATATAAATAATACATGTTTAATCATAGTAATATAACATTAAATATTGATAGAAGATAAATGACTAATCCTTTGTGGTACCTTTATAATATATGAAGGAAAAGTGCCTCATGATATGTACATTATCAGTATATTAAATGTAAATTATTGATAAAGATTATTGACTAGAAATAAATAACGAAGAACGTAACATACATATGCTAACATGTATTTATTCATATGATTAGTCTAACTTTATATACAAAAGTGGTATATTGAATATATACTATATTCCTTAATCTATACGTATAGTATACATTTATAAGTAAGTGGTAGTGTATATAATTACATACTTATAATAATATATATATATATATATATATATATATATATATATAATTGAGATAATATATATATATATACAATATATATATATACAATATATATACATACTTATAAGGACAAGTGTATAAAGGTGTATATAGATCACTTTGAACACTACTAATGGTTAATTCTAAACGTTGTGATGTATAGTTTAATCGATATGGATATCACTCACATACACACAAACACACACACAAACACACACACACCGGTGTGACATAACGTGTGCGGGACTGCATACACACACATAAGCACACCCACATAATATGTAGCACATGACCACAATTCTATGTGGCAGTGCTATCGCCTCGTCTTCATTACAGCTGAGACATATTTCTATTGTGACGTGAGACCACACTCCATATCGTTACATTATGTGTGTGTGTGTGTGTGTGTGTGTGTGTGTGTGTGTGTGTGCGCGCCGTACATATGTCACACGCAGCCTACGTATATGTCGTATACTGTATACTGTGTCATACACTGTACGTGTTTATATTTGTTATATATATATATACTTTTATGTAATTTTATATGATATATTAATTTGTTTATATATATATATATATGTATTCGTGACCATGTATTCATTTGTATATGTGTGCGTGTACGTGTACATATTTTTTCTATACATTTATCAGTATCACAATGTGTGTTAAACGTGTCTTAATGTGTGTGTTTTGTATACGTGCGATATAAATAGAGTGGCAAACAAAGATCGTAGAAACTCAACTCTATACTAATGGTGGGCGTATTAGATTATATAACTACTTAGTAATAACATAGTTGGAGAAGAAGAACAAATACAGCTTCTTCGAGAGAACAGTGCCCCCGGATTACTACCAGGCCAAGGCCATAGTGGACATAATGATCAAGTACAACTGGACATTCGTGGCGGTTCTCTACTCGTCTGATGCCTACGGAACTCGAGGAGCCGAGGCTAGTACAGTAGGTGTATTACACCTATAGCTACTATAGTACTATAGTACTATAGTACACCTACACCGTTACCGTAATGTTGTTGTCACAGTTAGGGGCGCTGCAATAGGGGGGACCGGGGGATATGTCCCCACTCCCACTTTAAAATCTAGGGTGATCTCATATGTATTGGGGGTCTCCTATAACCCCCCCCCCCCCCCCCCACTTTTACCAAAACTTTATTTTGATTTTTTGGTCTCCCCCCACATACACACCATCGTACCAGCGCCCCTAGTCTCAGTACGCTGATAGTCACGGGTTCAAATCCCGACAGAGCAAATTTGGATTTATAATTGTTTAGTTTTATCTGTATTCGTGAGACGACTATGGATAATATCTCTTGTAGATTTATCAGATGCTCACAGTATGCATACGATCTTGCATGCACATTCTTGTTAAGTAAAATTCTAAATCAGTATTATGGATATTAATGATTTTGAGATGTGTCTTAAAATGTAAATGTATCGAATATATATACTTATTTGATAACCTATTAAGTAACCTATATATACGGTTATGATTAATATGTCATATTAATATGCTACATATTAAGGGTAACGTATTAATATATACATATATGCATAGAAAGTTATCATTTCGAAAATATAAATATTTAATACGTATTATTTATAGAATAAAATATAGGTATAACTACATGACAAAATCTAGTTAAAATTAATTAATTTATAATTAATTAATCTAACATGCATATTAATCAATACATTATACAGATATTATATATTCTTGTATATATATATTTACAATCTTATATAATTGTGTATAAATAAATTATCGGCTCTCGTTAAAACTATGGATTCCTTAACACGAGAGCGGCTAAGAAGGGACATTATAGGCATATGGTTATAAGTGAAAACTTCAGCTAATTTCCTGGATGAGATTTCCTCCATCAAAATTACAATAACTATAACAATAACAATGAATATATGTATGTAGGTAAACAAATAAAATAATACGTAGTTTAAACCACGCCCATCACATGCGGTATACACCAAATTAATATTAATTTGATATCAAATATCGGCATATATATCGGCATATACCATGATATGTAGATCTACAGTTGTACCTACAACGATGTTATAGACATCTATGTATGACAAAAAATGCATATATATATATACATATGATATATATAATAAATGATTAATGAATATATGATTTATATACGCTATATATATTATTTACGAATTATTATATTTCTCAATATATGATTTGAATAAATAAAATATTACAATGTAAAACAATTATTGATATTTCTGAATTAAATTATTTATTATTTATTAAATATCGAAATATATATATATTACTAATGAAAGGATTATTTACTATATTTATAATGAAATTTATACTAATCAATATAATGATATAATATATTATGTAATGTTACAATTGTAGAATAGATTTGTAGCCTACTTGTGCTTAAGCACGCACACAAACATTTTTATATATTAGTATACAATATGAACAAAGTTATGGATATGACTAATAAGTAAAATAACTAAAACCAAATAATATTGAACATACTGTCAACATTAAAATTAGTTCGGGTGTCTATTATTGACATATATATATCATCATTACGTAGATTATACGCATAAATAGCTAACTAAGCTATGTATATTCGGTGTATCAATAATGCAGAAATAGCTCAAGTTTCTAAACATGAGCTATATATATATATATATATATATTTGTGTGTGTGTGTATGTATATACATATGTTTACATACATACGTAGTCTTATGAGTGAATAGTTTGCTCATTTTATATTAATTAATTAACACGACGTACAGAGGGTAATAGAACTGGCTAACGACCAGGGCATCTGTATAAAGCTGGCTAACGCGTTCAGCTCTGAGAAGACCCGACATCAGTACCGGAGGGTTATCGATAAGCTGACACGTGATCTCAGAGTTACAGTTATCGTGTTGTTCTCGCACGTTAGTAACTACCCTACATACCAAGGTAAACCTACCATACTAGCAGATACCATATACATAGATGTAAGCAATGGAATATAATAATAATACTATTATTTATTAGAAGACGTTTTTCACTTTTTATATATTTCTATTCCCGATTGTTTATATTTGATATGTAATTATTTTTCCTAAATGGCGTCAACATAATATGTATTCTTCTCTATTGTAATAAAATATATCATGGTCAAATACAATATATGCGGTTTATTATATGTAATAGAAAATCTTAATATATATAAGAAGTTTTTTTAATATTTAATAATTAATAGATTATATATTAAATATTATATATATAAATTACAAAAATGAATTATAGATAGGATTGTTAATTATTTAAACATGTATACTAGTAGTAAACAATCTTGTTTAAATATAAATATGCATGTGTATATGTATGATATGACGTAATACTAATTAATCCATACACAGATGTACGATACTTTAGGGTTCTTGGAGGAACTGAGGAACCACAGACAACAGAATTACGTCATAATAGGAAGTGACGCGGTTAACCCCCGTAACCTCTTGCAATACGGAGATATCATCACTAACTCCTTCTTTATCGATGTTAGTAATATATAAGGGAGGAGGAGGAGGAGGAGGAGGAGGAGGAGGAGGAGGAGGAGGAGGAGGAGGAGGAGGAGGAGGAGGAGGAGGAGGAGGAGGAGGAGGAGGAGGAGGAGGAGGAGGAGGAGGAGGAGGAGGAGGAGGAGGAGGAGGAGGAGGAGGAGGAGGAGGAGGAGGAGGAGGAGGAGGAGGAGGAGGAGGAGGAGGAGGAGGAGGAGGAGGAGGAGGAGGAGGAGGAGGAGGAGGAGGAGGAGGAGGAGGAGGAGGAGGAGGAGGAGGAGGAGGAGGAGGAGGAGGAGGAGGAGGAGGAGGAGGAGGAGGAGGAGGAGGAGGAGGAGGAGGAGGAGGAGGAGGAGGATTTAAATATATTAATATTAATTTTAATTATTATATTATATAAATTATAATTAAATATAAATCAAATTATATATAACATCAATGGTAAATATTATTTTATATATGCATTTTTAAATTAATAAGTAATAATATAATGTTATTATTAATGAATCAATAACATTTTGTTTCATTTATTTTTTCATAATTCTTTTAATTTCAATTTAATATTTATATATATATATATATATTATGTTATATAATATACACAAGAATATATATTTTTAGATATTATAAAATTATAAATAAATATTTTTGTAATTTATGAATTACTATTAAACTATGATTATATTATAAATAATATTAATATTTTTGAATACTACTTTGATAATAATACATATAAAATTATAGAGTATTATACTAGTATTATTTATTATTTCCATTTATTTTAGATTTTAATTAAAAGTAAATATAATAATATATGTTAATTAATTAATAATAATAATAATAATAATTAAATTACTTAACCACAGTTATATTGGGTACGAATCAAAAGTGAGTTTTATGATTATTTTGAAAATATCGAGTATAGTAAAAGCACTAACCCCTGGATGTTGAGATTATTTGAACAACAATTCAATTGCAGGTACACATGATAATTAGATATATAATGTATTAATATAAATAAATATTAAAGTAGATTATGCTACATATAATAATTATATTTATATATATATAATGTAAAGATAAAATAAGCATGTGTAATAATGCATATAGGCATATATAGATGAATATTTACCTGTGTTTAGATTCAAGTTTAAACACTGCTTTAATTCATAATCAATATAATTATGTATACATAATTATATTATATATATACATATAATGTATATTATACCAAGTATAAATATTAATATATATGTATACTAATGTTGTTGTAAATATTATAGTTTTCAGTATAAGATATATACATATAATGGAATATAATGTTGCTTAAACATTGGTTATTAATTAACAATAGTTGTATTATAATATATTAAATATAACATATTTATTGGATTAGATATATTAGATTAATCTACAATTTATAATATCTTTCCACTATTCCCTTTTCCCTCTTTCTCTCTCTCTCTATTTCTCTCTATATCTCTATTTATCTATGTATTTCTATATAATTATATCTCAATGTTTCTATCAATACCTTTCTATCGATCTATAGATATATCTAAATATATATCTACATATATATATATATATATATATCTTTATTTCTATATACATAAATATATATACATCCATATATGTCACTATCTCTATCTATTTTTATATATTTTCTCCATCATTAAATATCGATTACTCAGCGATAATTAAGACTTAGATCACGTGCTCTACTTACGTGATGATTGACAGCTCAAGCGGAGAACGCAAATGTAATGGGGGACTTAAGGTGTCAGCCATGAAGGATTATTACGATGTTGGCGGGGTTTCGTTGTACACGGATGCTCTTCAGCTATTGGTCAGGGTTCTCGACTACTACATCAAAGATAATTGCGTAAGACTTACTGATAGGTTATATATATATTATAATATATAGTAAATTATTATAAATTAAACTTATACATTTATTATATATAATCCTACTCATCCTATAATTTCAATACTTAAATTGTATTAAGAAAATATCATAATATGTGTACCATATATGATATATCATATTGTAATATATATATATATATATATATATATATATATATATATATATATATTTATTCATTGTTTTTTTTTATATTTTTCCTCATAAAATTACTAAATTAAACTATATATATTTACTGTTTTCGTTGTTCTCCGATATAATTTATTTAGTCATTAATAACTTTAAACCTAAAGTTTCTCGAGATGAACTTGACATATCTATGAAACTTATTCAATAAATATCATCCTCTATTAAAGATCCTTTAATGTATATTTTTAATAAATTATTTGATCATGGATTATTTCCTAGTTTTTTAAAAGATCTAAAATTATTCCTATTTTTAAATATGGCGATTGTAACGATTTTAATAATTATTATCGATAATTATCGACCTATTTAATTAACCTTACAATTTTCAAAAATTCTAGATAAATTATATTCAAATAGTATTTATATTTTTGTAATAAATTCAATATTATTAATGACGAACAATTTGGTTTCAGACAAAATATAAGTACACTGAACTCAATTTAATCTATTGTTTATCTATTAAGGAAAATAGAATATTATCTTTATATGATATTTGTAAGTACAATACTTGCATTTACCTCTATAAAATATTCTATAAATTGTGCCATCCTATTATTTTAAATAATTTTACATTGACGTTTAAAAAATATTTAATACTAGGAGTAGGGGAAAGTAACAGAATACTGATAGTGCCCGAATACGGATACTCTCTGTATTTCAGAAACCTACAAAAAAAGATGTAAAAAATATAGAATATTCATAAATATATAAATAGTCTATATAAGTATTTTTTTATTTTTTATTATTTAAAATAATGCCGATATATCAAATAAATGATTTTTTTATTACGTTCTTAAATTTATGAAAAAAATGTCATCTTAAAACCTTCTCAAGAATATACAAATGTATTAATATAAAATATAACAATATATTATTAATAACTAAATCATTATAAACATTATATGCATAATCGCTATATTTGTTATCAAATATTCATTAAGTTATAAGCATATACCTAGAGGTCATATACATTCCTAATACGGACACTCTACATGTCTTAATACGTATACGTATACTCCCTATAACTAATAATATTAATAACACCGTGCAGCTAAATCTAAAAATGTTATATAACAAATAATATTATTTAGATACTAAATTTGTATTATTAATATTATTAATTAATAAAATAATAAAAATTAATACATTAAATTACTAATTCAATTATATTAAATTATTCATAAAATTAATTGCAAATAATGTAATTGTAATATCTGATTGGTTCATCAATAATACATAGTTTATCTATTGGTATATAGGGTGTCTATATTATAATACAGGGTATCCGTATTCGAATATGGGTACCGAGTACGGATACCCTCGTTATCTATTGAATACAAATATTAAATACAATTTAAAAATCACAATAATATCTATAATCATAGAATATTAATATATTGTCATTTTTGAATACAAAATATGTTATCATAACATGTTATAGACCATTTATTGTTAAAGTGACCGTATTAGGTTACTTTCCCCTAACTGTGATTTATTCAACCTTATTTTAAATTGAATTATATGAATACTACATTACTTACAATCGGACCAAGACTTTTTAATTATTTAAGTATAGATATAAGAAAGTCCCATTCTTTATCATTATTCTGTACAAATCTTAAAATAATTATATTTAATACTTTGTCTATTGTAATGCATTTATTTTTAGTTTAAATTTGTATTTAATATATTTGACTTATGAAAATATTTTTTTATATTTTATTTAAATTTGTATTATATTTATTTGACACTATACAAATACTGACATTATATTAAATGTTGACACTTTAAAAAACTGACTTTATAACAATTATTATATATGATTTTTTTAATTTGATTAGCTACCTCGTCTTTAGTTCCACTATGTTATATTTTACTTTATGTTATTTTAATGCTTGATGTATTTCTTAGCTTTTAATTCTATGATTTTATAATTTATTTATATTATTAAATAATTACATTATTATATGATGATTATATTTAGTTACATGATAAGTTTCATTATATTTTATTATATATTTTATTTATTTGTAACATATATATGTAAACAGAAAGTTATAGTATTATAACATTATTATTTATTTACTACTCTTACCTATAATGAATCTTATCATGTTCATAAAAGGGAAATTGTCTCGATAAGCAACATTGATTTTATATTTACCCTGGCATTGCCTACATCTGATAATATATATATATATATATATATATATATATATATATATATATATTTATACATATATAAATAAAAATAACATTTATTATAAATGTCTCAGTTTATATCGGCAGTACAAGTCGAAGGAAGAGTTAAAGGCTGAACTAAATACTTGCCTGGTACCTTCACTACTTATGGATTACATACGCTTATTCATCAACCAAACACTTGATGAAAGGTATCAGATAAACCAGGTTACTTTATAAGTTTAGCTTTCGTCACGATCTTGTATACTATAGTATATATATTTGTATATAATATAGTATATAATATATTATATAGAATAATTAGCTATTACAACTAATATATTTATGTATAAACCAAACATCGCAAAGTTCACGTAAAAACTCTTTTTATCATTTTGGATACATACATTATTGAAGAATTCATTAAACAAACTAATTATATTATATTCCATAAAATTAATTTTTGTAGATACTATTTTATAACTTATAATACTAATTATATACTATAAAACTGGGTATTAATTTATAAATAATATTCTATATAATAATGGTATAGCTATAATATAGTAATATTATAACAACATGTTATATTTATTAATATATATTGTCTTATAATAATGTATTTAGAATATATTATGTATACTGGTATATTAATTCCGTATTTTATATACTTATTAAATATGTATAGATCCACTTCAGTGACATTAATAAAAAGTACATCGTAAAACAAATCGGAACATGGAGTATGAAGAATTTATCTTTATATCTTGAAGAAACGGTAATATATTATTTTAATAACATATATTATTATTATTATTATATATTATTATTAATAATAATAAATTATACAATTATCTATCATATTTCTTTAATATATTTATATATAATTCATATAAATATTGTTTAAATACATCATAACATTTTATAATAAAGTTTAAATTATATGAAAGTAAATACGATACGTATCATTATAATGTACATTAGAAAATAAAATGAATACTTTATATAAAAATTATAATTTCTCAATACTATTATTACATAATGAATTATCTGAATGATATTACTCCATTACACGATATCGCTAAAGAACATACAATGGGACGACGGCACCATCCCTGTTTCGGTTTGCTCGATTCCTTGTTTGGAGAGACAGTTCCACATACAGAAAGAGATGGTTTGCTGTTGGGAATGCAGGTAAGCACCTATATAAATAGTCACTAGAATTGCATTGGAAATATTAGTCACGTGGTATGCCTAGGGGCGCGGGAACGATTTTGTATGTAGGGGGCCAACCAATCAAAATAAATATTGCTGTAAAAGTGGGGGAACCAATTCATAGGATGTCCCCCTAGGAAATGGCCTAATATGGATACCCTCAATAAAAGGAAACTATAAATATTATAAAAATAGCAATGTATTCATAATTGTCTAAATACTATTTAGTAAATAGTGTCTAATAAGTATTTTTTATAAATCTAATATTATTTTAATACAATGAATTACGTTTATTATTATTTTTTAAATTTATATAAAAATATAGTTATATAAAAAATCAATATATAATATTAAGATGCAATTAATTATCAACGATAAATATAATACATTTTATATTTTCTTTCGGTATTTATTAAGTTATTATAATATTGTATGAGGTCATATACGCCATTTACTCTCTAGTTATTTTCCATAATAGTAGAGGGCGGTATACAAATATCGACACACCGACTGAGAATGGTTTTAAATAGTTATAAATGCAAAATTGTATATGAATAATATTAATATTATCTTATAATCAACATTCAACTCTTGATTGACATTTCTACACGTATGATATATCATGTATACAATATATATATATATATATATATATATATATATATATATATATATATATATATATATATATATATAAGTTGTGGTTACATATTCTTGAATAATATTTCTAACTTGCGGATATTTGCCTCGTCGGTATTCATAACAATGTGTATAGTTACTATAGGTATAGCCTACTTACGAAGAGTGTCGGTTACGTTGATTATACTAAATGCGAGACATCGGTCTTTAGCGCTAATTCTAAATATCGACACTATTCTCAAGATTTGTTATAAATACCGACACGGCAAATATCCGCAATTTGGAAATATACTTCAAGAATATGTAACCATTTACTCTATACCTTATAATGTATTGTCTATTATGCTAATATGACTTATTACCCTATAAGATATTGTCTAGTATGATAATATGACTTCTTACCTTATAAGGTATTGTCTAGTATGCTAATATGACTTCTTATCTCATAAGGTATTGTCTAGTATGCTAATATGACTTCTTACCTTATACGGTATTGTCTAGTATGCTAATATGACTTCTTACCTTATAAGGTATTGTCTAGTATGCTAATATGACTTCTTATCTCATAAGGTATTGTCTAGTATGCTAATATGACTTCTTACCTTATACGGTATTGTCTAGTATGCTAATATGACTTATTACCTTATAAGGTATTGTCTAGTATGCTAATATGACTTCTTACCTTATAAGGTATTGTCTAGTATGCTAATATGACTTCTTATCTCATAAGGTATTGTCTAGTATGCTAATATGACTTCTTACCTTATACGGTATTGTCTAGTATGCTAATATGACTTCTTACCTTATAAGGTATTGTCTAGTATGCTAATATAACTTATTACCCTATAAGGTATTGTCTAGTATGCTAATATAACTTATTACCCTATAAGGTATTGTCTAGTATACTAATATAACTTATTACCCTATAAGGTATTGTCTAGTATGCTAATATGACTTCTTACCTTATACGGTATTGTCTAGTATGCTAATATGACTTCTTACCTTATAAGGTATTGTCTAGTATGCTAATATAACTTATTACCCTATAAGGTATTGTCTAGTATGCTAATATGACTTGTTACCTTATAAGGTATTGTCTAGTATGCTAATATGACTTATTACCTTATAAGGTGTTGTCTAGTATGCTAATATGACTTATTTCCTTATAAGGTGTTGTCTAGTATGCTAATATGACTTGTTACTCTATAAGGTATTGTCTAGTATGCTAATATGACTTATTACCTTATAAGGTAGTGTCTAGTATGCTAATATGACTTATTACCTTATAAGGTATTGTTTAGTATGCTAATATGACTTCTTACCTTATAAGGTAGTGTCTAGTATGCTAATATGACTTATTACCCTATAAGGTATTGTCTAGTATGCTAATATGACTTATTACCTTATAAGGTAGTGTCTAGTATGCTAATATGACTTATTACCTTATAAGGTATTGTTTAGTATGCTAATATGACTTCTTACCTTATAAGGTATTGTTTAGTATGCTAATATGACTTCTTACCTTATAAGGTATTGTCTAGTATGCTAATATGACTTATTACCTGCTAAGGTATTGTCTAGTATGCTAATATGACTTGTTACCTTATAAGGTATTGTCTAGTATGCTAATATGACTTCTTACCTTATACGGTATTGTCTAGTATGCTAATATGACTTCTTACCTTATACGGTATTGTCTAGTATGCTAATATGACTTCTTACCTTATAAGGTATTGTCTAGTATGCTAATATAACTTATTACCCTATAAGGTATTGTCTAGTATGCTAATATAACTTATTACCCTATAAGGTATTGTCTAGTATACTAATATAACTTATTACCCTATAAGGTATTGTCTAGTATGCTAATATAACTTATTACCTGCTAAGGTATTGTCTAGTATGCTAATATGACTTGTTACCTTATAAGGTATTGTCTAGTATGCTAATATGACTTATTACCTTATAAGGTGTTGTCTAGTATGCTAATATGACTTCTTACCTTATAAGGTATTGTTTAGTATGCTAATATGACTTATTACCTTATAAGGTAGTGTCTAGTATGCTAATATGACTTATTACCTTATAAGGTATTGTTTAGTATGCTAATATGACTTCTTACCTTATAAGGTATTGTTTAGTATGCTAATATGACTTATTACCTTATAATGTAGTGTCTAGTATGCTAATATGACTTATTACCCTATAAGGTATTGTCTAGTATGCTAATATGACTTATTACCTTATAAGGTAGTGTCTAGTATGCTAATATGACTTATTACCTTATAAGGTATTGTTTAGTATGCTAATATGACTTCTTACCTTATAAGGTATTGTTTAGTATGCTAATATGACTTCTTACCTTATAAGGTATTGTCTAGTATGCTAATATGACTTATTACCTGCTAAGGTATTGTCTAGTATGCTAATATGACTTGTTACCTTATAAGGTATTGTCTAGTATGCTAATATGACTTGTTACCTTATAAGGTATTGTCTAGTATGATAATATGACTTATTACCTTATAAGGTGTTGTCTAGTATGCTAATATGACTTATTACCCTATAAGGTATTGTCTAGTATGCTAATATGACTTATTACCTTATAAGGTAGTGTCTAGTATGCTAATATGACTTATTACCTTATAAGGTAGTGTCTAGTATGCTAATATAACTTATTACCCTATAAGGTATTGTCTAGTATGCTAATATAACTTATTACCTGCTAAGGTATTGTCTAGTATGCTAATATGACTTGTTACCTTATAAGGTATTGTCTAGTATGCTAATATGACTTATTACCTTATAAGGTGTTGTCTAGTATGCTAATATGACTTGTTACCCTATAAGGTATTGTCTAGTATGCTAATATGACTTATTACCTTATAAGGTAGTGTCTAGTATGCTATATGACTTATTACCTTATAAGGTATTGTTTAGTATGCTAATATGACTTCTTACCTTATAAGGTATTGTTTAGTATGCTAATATGACTTCTTACCTTATAAGGTATTGTCTAGTATGCTAATATGACTTATTACCAGCTAAGGTATTGTCTAGTATGCTAATATGACTTCTTACCTTATAAGGTATTGTCTAGTATGCTAATATGACTTATTACCTGCTAAGGTATTGTCTAGTATGCTAATATGACTTGTTACCTTATAAGGTATTGTCTAGTATGCTAATATGACTTGTTACCTTATAATGTATTGTCTAGTATGCTAATATGACTTATTACCTTATAAGGTGTTGTCTAGTATGCTAATATGACTTATTACCCTATACGGTATTGTCTAGTATGCTAATATGACTTATTACCTTATAAGGTAGTGTCTAGTATGCTAATATGACTTATTACCTTATAAGGTAGTGTCTAGTATGCTAATATGACTTATTACCTTATAAGGTATTGTCTAGTATGTTAATATGACTTATTACCTCATAAGGTATTGTCTAGTATGCTAATATGACTTCTTATCTCATAAGGTAGTGTATAGTATGCTAATATGACTTCTTATCTCATAAGGTAGTGTATAGTATGCTAATATGACTTATTACCTTATAAGGTATTGTCTAGTATGCTAATATGACTTCTTATCTCATAAGGTAGTGTATAGTATGCTAATATGACTTATTACCTTATAAGGTATTGTCTAGTATGCTAATATGACTTCTTATCTCATAAGGTAGTGTATAGTATGCTAATATGACTTATTACCTCATAAGGTAGTGTATAGTATGCTAATATGACTTATTACCTTATAAGGTAGTGTCTAGTATGCTAATATGACGTGTTACCTTATAAGGTATTGTCTAGTATGCTAATATGACTTATTACCTTATAAGTTATTGTCTAGTATGCTAATATGACTTATTACCTTATAAGGTATTGTCTAGTATGCTAATATGACTTCTTACCTTATATGGTATTGTCTAGTATGCTAATATGACTTATTACCTTATAAGGTATTGTCTAGTATGCTAATATGACTTCTTTTCTCATAAGGTAGTGTATAGTATGCTAATATGACTTATTACCTTATAAGGTATTGTCTAGTATGCTAATATGACTTCTTATCTCATAAGGTAGTGTATAGTATGCTAATATGACTTATTACCTTATAAGGTAGTGTCTAGTATGCTAATATGACTTATTACCTTATAAGGTATTGTCTAATATGCTAATATGACGTATTACCTTATAATGTATTGTCTAGTATGCTAATATGACTTGTTACCTTATAAGGTAGTGTCTAGTATGCTAATATGACTTATTACCTTATAAGGTATTGCCACGCGAACGAGATTATCGTCGCCAACGGAACTTCGTGTAAAGTTTGTTCAGATTTCACATGGCCTGACCAATTGACAGCTACATATTGCCAAAGTATCGGTCAGTTGTAGATCATGTCATCATATATATATATATGATGTATATAATATATATTACCTATAGGTAGGAATATTAGTATATTATATACAATTACTTCCTATAGGTGTATACGTATACAACGTGTGTAATATGTTGTACAATAATTCTAAAACAATCGCGTATAATAATTTTAATTAATTATAAAATAATTAAAATAATATTGTAAAATTAATAATATATATATATATTTTTACTTAGATACAATATACATTATGTAAATTAAATAGATCATATATGATATAGAGTATTCTATAGATTAATAGTATTAATGTAATACTTAATAGCAGATAAGTTGTGTATACAATATTAGATATTTGATTATTAAATCAATATAATTTTTAAAATACCTTACTTATTTATATTTGTATATATGTATACATTTAGTCTATATATATATATATATATATATATATATATATATATATATATATATATATATATCTATATATTATTTCATGATTATACATATTCTAATACATCTATTTACTCTGATCTACAGCAACCACTCACTATCTGTGGACATCAAAAATAACTTTAATCGTGATTATCCTATGCTGTATCGGAGTGGTAGTATGCACCTTCACTCTTGCGTTCTTCGTAACCTATAGGAAACAACCTCTCATTAAAGGTTTGTATTCGAATTCTAAACGATAACTATTTTAAAACAATGTATATTTAAAAAAAATATTTTGTATGTATTTAGAAAACTATTTTCACATATTAGTTACAAATATTTTAACAATATAAAAAAGATGGAGTAAATATTGAAATAAATAGTAAAATATTTTTAAAAAATGAAGAAAAATATTTGTAAAAAATGAAGAAAAATATTTGTTAAAATTATAGACAATCTTTTTTATTAAAATTTCCCGACTTTAATCATTTAATTTATAAATATTTACATTGTATCAATAATTTCAATTGAAAATCTGTAAAATTGAAATTAATTAAATTAAATTAAATTAATTAAATGCAATTCAAATGAAATGAATATAATGAATTCAAATGAAATTCAATTACTTAAATGTAGTTCGTAAATGAATATATTCATCTAACTATAGTTTCATTTGAAAATATGTAAAATTGAAAGTAATTAAATTAAATTAAATTAATTAAATGCAATAGAAATATTCCTAAAAAAGACCATCCATTTTTTCTAACATTAGTCAAATATAAATGTACTTGATCATATAAAACATATGGTAGGGGAAAGTAACTTAATACGGGCAGTGCCCGAATACGGACACTCTCGGTATCTCAGAAACCATAAATCATACAAAAAAAAATATTAATGAATAAAATATTCATAATTATAAAAATAGTCTAAAAAAGTATTTTTAATTTTTTAATTATTCAAAATATTTATAATATATCCAATAAACAGATTTTTTTATTACGTTTTTAAATTTATGAAAAAAAATGTCAATTTTAAACCTTCTCAATAATATACAAATGTATCGATATAAAATATAATACTATATTATTAAAAACTAAAGCATTCTAAAAATTGTATTCTTAATTTCTATATTTTTTATCAAATATTCATTAAGTTATAAACATATATCTAGATGTCATATAAGTTCCTAATACGGACACTCTAAATGTCTTAATACGGACACCCTATAACCAATCAGCGCGCAGCGTATGAACAATTCTGATTTTCATAAAAATCGCGTGCGTTATAATATTAATACCACCAATAAAGCTAATTCTAAAAAAAATATTATTTAGATACTAAAATTGTATTATTAATTAAAAAATAATAAAAATAAATAAAATATTAACTAATTAAATTACAATATATTTTTCATAAAATTAATTATAAATAACGTAATTGTAATTTGTCTGATTGATTCATTAATAATATATAGTTTATTTAGTGGTATATAGGGTATTCGTATTATAACACAGGGTGTCCGTATTCTGACATGGGAACACAATACGGACACCCCCGTTATCTATGGAATTAAAATATTAAATAAAATTTTAAAATTACAATAATATCTATAATCATATAATATTAATATATTGTAATTTTTGAATAAAAATATTGAGTCATAAAAAGTTAAGACCATTTATTGTTAAAGTGTCCGTATTAGGTTACTTTCCCCTATACCATAGAGGTATAACATATGGTGTCTATAGACAATGTGGCTGGCTAATTAATGACGATTTTTTTCCGGTCGGTTTCAGATTTAGTTTGACCCAGAGCTGGGGCTTCTCGTTGTTAAATTGTTTTCCTAGTTATTTCTAGCTAAAATAAATTAAAATTAAAATGACAGATTTATAACATACAATAATCCCTCTAACACGAACACACTATAATAACTTACCTATATGTAATACCAATACCTACATACCCTCGGAAACACAATTATTATCACACTAACATATACATATTATAGCATTATTAATAGTATAAGGGCCACCGCAGTTATCTAGCTGACCACTTTACAATAAAATTACTGTTTAAATGTGTAATATATATACTATCATACCTGATATTTTGTTCTATTTTTATTAATTATTATCGTTAATATATCGTATGTATATAGGGGTAAGTAACCTAATACGGACACTTTAACAATGAATGATCTTATTTTATGAATCAGTATTTTTATTCAAAAATTACAATAAATTAATATTATATGATTATAGATATTATTGTGATTTTAAAATTGTATTTAATCTTTTAATTCAATAGATAACGGGAGTGTCCGTATTCATTACTCATATCCGAATACGGACACCCTGTGCTATAATACGGATACCCTATATACCACTAGATAAACTATATATTATTGATGAATCAATCAGCCAAATTACAATTACGTTATTTATAATTAATTTTATAAACAATTTATTCTACTTTAATTAGTTAATAATTTATCTATTTTTATTATTTTTTTAATTAATATTACAATTTAAGTATCTAAATAATAAACTTTTCAGATTTAGCTTTATTGGTGGTATTAGTATTAAAACGCACGCTATTTTTATGAAAATCAGAATAGTTCATACGCTGCGCGCTGATTGGTTATAGGGTGTCCGTATTAATACATCCAGAGTGTCCGTATTAGGGACTTATATTACCTCTAGATATATGCTTATAACTTAAAGAATATTTGATACAAAATATAGAAATTATATATATAATTTATAATGCTTTATTTTTTATTAATATAAAAAACTATATATAGTGTTATATATCGATAAATTTGTATATTCTTGAGAAGGTATTTCTTTGTAGACATTTTTTTTCATAATTTAAAAACGTAATAAAAAATCAGTTTATATAGGGATATATCAGCAATATTTTGAATAATTACAACATAAAAATACTTTTTTAGACTATTTATATAATTATGAATATTTTATTCATTAAACATTTTTTTGTAGGATTTATGGTTTATGAGATACCAAGAGTGTCCGTATTCGGGCACTATCCGTATTCGGTTACTTTCCCCTACTATAGTATACTAGGTAATTAATTGAAATCAGGTTTTTCTTTTAATAATTAAATAGTATATATTTAATTAATTAATGTAATACACTAATATTTGATTAAACTAATTCATTTAACAATGTTTTATAAAAATTAATTTGAGATAAAATAATTTTTTTTACAATCTGACATCGATTATTCTCTGCCGAGTGTTAATACATTAAGTGTATTTACTATATCATATCTTAATGTGTGATTTGTCTAATAGTACAGTTTTCTAATTATAATGTAATTAGCAAGTTGATATATATATATGATTACATTATGATATTGTAAATATAGTTGTATTACGCTTTCAGTGTACTATAATTCAGGATTATAAATTTAATTTACAATAATATCGATTAATAACGTTTATATCATACATGATATCGTTGACACACAGCCACAGACTTAGAGTTGAGTGTATTCGGTGTGTTCGGCGTCGGACTGTCGTTTATAGCGGCCTCCCTGATGGTGTTCCCCCCTACCATAGTGGTCTGCTATACCGGCAACATCTTGATGCATATCGGCTTCACGGTAACCTACGCGTCACTTCTCACCGTTGGTATAACACCAATTTATCATCAATAGTATACATATATACTATTATTAATGAAAATGATATTCAGCAATATAAAAAAGTTAATTTTTTGTAAAATTCTCAAAACACTAGAAATACATGTGTTTACACTTATTTATTTTCACTATTGTTTACTGGGTATATGTATTTATATATATAGATTATTGTAATAAAGTTTATAAATGCAGATACATTCAATTTTAACCGAGTCATTTTAGAAAAACTGTGACTATAGCACAGTTTTTTGAGCTATAGCTCATGTGCAATACGAAAATGGCTAGACTTTTATTTAAATGACTCGGTTAAAGTTGAATATTTATAAACTTTGTATAATATACCTTTATATATATATATATATATATATATATATATATATATATATATATATATATATATATAGTATATAACTATAGTTTATATAATATATATAGTATATACTCTTAATATATATATATACACTATAATATATACGAAATACCAATATGTTATGATATACCATGACAAATTCTTATATTTTACTCTATTTTCTCACATACTAGCTAAAAATGATTAGATCTTGTTTCTGAAAATGACTAGCTTTAACCAATTATTTGTATTAAACCTAGTACTTTGTTACTAAGTGTTATGATTAGATTTTTGTAAGGATATTACTAGATTATTATTCTGGTACCTATATGTACCTAAGGTTAAAAATGATGTAAAAATGATGAAAAGTACATCATATTTATTTTAAATTCTCAAAATATAAAATAGACTCTAGTTAATATACATATATTTATATATATATAAATATATATATATATATATATATATATATATATATAAATATAATTATATAATTTTAAATTAACAAATAAAAAAATTTATATTTATCTAAAATTTAAATATAAATTAGTCAATATTATGCCTAACATAAAATTAAATATGTATAATATATTTTAATATAAACATCAGAAAACTGTAAGAATATTTCGAGTTTTCAAATCTGCCAAATATTCTCCTGTACCACCGAGTTATATCTCAACAACTTACCAAATGATTGCTCTAGCATTTCTTGTAACTATCCAGGTATGTATATACTAATAGAATAACTATATAATAATTCAATGTTATATAATAACTATATATTGATTCGATTATATACCAATATACGGTATATTTACAATTTATATTAAATAGAAAATATTAATTAGCCTATAAAATGAGTCAATAAATTATGAACCTATATAAGTAAAATCTCTAACTAAAAACCTTCTAACGATATATATGTATATATATATAATCTTATCCACAAAAATTCAACATTCAAATACATTATATTAATAATTAGTAGCTAATATATCAGTATATAATCTATAGATCTATAGATTGATGCATTATATATATATATATATATATATATATATATATATATATATATATATATATATATATATATATATATATATATATATATACATATCCGATTACGCCGATCGACGCCCAATTAAGCTGGAAAAGTTGAGTTTAGAGGCCCCGCTAGCGGGGCCTCGTCAGGAACATGCTATTTACTATATGATAATGACATGGTATGCACACATAACTTCTTTTATAGTTTATTACCAATATATAGAACAACATTAATTTATAAAATCAATATATTATCAATTAATACCAGAAAAAAAAGAGTTATATAAAAATACACTTTATATATATTTTCGCCAATCGAGGCCCCTTTCACATTAATGTCATTTATACAATAAATATGCATATTTTAATATTTTTTAAAAATTATATATAATTTATTATTTGTTATACATCCGAATAATGTGTAATAAATTTAATAATATTATTATTTAGAAATATACACTTTTAATTTAATATAAATATCATAAATATGTATAAAACTGTAATTATATTTTGCAAGTTCGGTAAATATTAACAGTAACTTATGAACTCTATTTGAACTATAATTTCTATCTAAATATTCTGGCTAAATATTATTAATATTAAAATTATTTTAAAAATAGAGTAACATTTTATATTTGTATTAATAATCATTTATATGATGTATATATAAATTATATTCTCTTATTAATGTATAAATAATACACATATAACATAAAATATAATGTAGTTATGTAGTTTAAATAAAAGTAATTTCTGAATAAAGCATTTAATCAAAGTTAAATTGAATATAAATACGATTATCACGATAATATAAATATTGAATTCATCAAAAAGGTTTGTTGTATAATTAACCTATATTCATATTAAACTACTCTATTTAATTATGATAATATATTAATATAGTATATTTATTATATTTTTATAAAAACTATTGATATTTCAATAAATAATATAAAACTTAAAAACTATTATATACTATATAAATTATATGGAGTACAGTCTGAAACGGCGCCAATATTTAAAATAATACGAATTTGATTGACGTATGGGGGCGTCGCGCGCGCGAAACGAATTGAATATAGGTCATGACTAATTAGTGATAGCTGCTATGTGGCAAATATTCCTTTGATGTAAATCATTTACAAATTGTATAATATACACAACTTGTTTACATTTATATACACTGTAGTTTATACAAGTTTCTTATATACTCTATGCTATATATATAATATATAAACTAGTTATAAAATAAGTTTAAAATAATAAGTATGTTGTCACATTATATATATATAAGCAACTTGTATAATCTACAGTGTATATAAATGTAAACAAGTTGTGTATATAATTATTATATTATAATAATAAATTTAGTAAATGATTTACATCAAAGGAATATTTGCCACATAGCGGCTATCACTAATTAGTCATGACCTATATTCAATTCGTTTCGCGCGCGCAACGCCCCCCACACGTCAATCAAATTCGTATTATTTTAAATATTGGCCCCGTTTCAGACCGACCCCCAAATTATATAGGTTATACAAAATGTAATTGACGGTAGGTAAAAATTAAATAACTATAAATAACAAAGTTCATGTGTACTCAATGCGTGCGTCGCGCTAATATATTATTCGTAGTAAAGTAAAAAACTGAAGAATAAAACTAAACCAAATAAATCAAACAACCCAAAATATCAATCTGCAAATATTAATTAATCAATTAAAATGAATGGTGTATACATATATTTTTATAAAGTCATTATTCCATATATACATGTTTTCATTTAGATTTTATTTTCGTGTGCATTAGAGTGTATCATAAATTTGCGTAACGCACGCTAAGGTGGTTTTAAGTTTTACATATTCGTTGACATGGTCATAATATAATGTATTATATAGTTATAGACAATATGTGTAGAGCATTTTTTTTTAAAGTTGCTTTATAACGGCATTTTCGACTTTTATAGTTTTTTTGAAGAACAAATATTTGTTTATCTAAAGTATCAGTGCGCATATATGTTTTGTTTGTTTACATTTTAAAATTCAAAAATATTCTTATTTACTGTACTCTTATATTATATATAATGAAATTACGAAAAAATTCAGCATTCATTAAAGGATTTGGAAAATGTAAAATGAATACTAATAATTTGCCAACATACATAGATATTGCTCGGCATTATCTATGTATCATAGATTACAATATGAATGTGGAATTCAAAGAAATTTTAAAAAGTATAAAATTAATATGGAACAGATCATCTATTCCAGTAATAAGTGACAATGGTATCAATATAAAGTTCGATCGATACATGGTACATATTAATACACTAAGAAAGAAATCAACTATAATAATCTTTGATGATCTTATAAAAAATCACTTCGAAAAATACGATGTTTTATTCGACATAGCATCGTGCAACTGCAAAGTCATCGAGAACTGCCGATGTACAAATACAAACTAATAATTATAAAACAATTAATTATTAAATATGTTTATAATTATATGTTACATATAACAAAATATCTTGAACTTAATTTATATTTAGAAAAAAACCACAAATATTTATAATATATTATAATATATTTTATAAAATTTTTATTTTATAAAATAAGGATTCATCTATATGGATGTATAAGTATATAATGATTTTATATAATTATTTATAAGTTGTAATGATTAGCTTAGCTATGTGATAACATATGATTACTAATGATGTAAGTGTACACTTGTACACAGTAACAGTATGTTTGTACTAGATATTTGAAAAGTACGGTTCATTCGTACTAGATATTTGAAAAGTACGATTCGTTCGTACTCGATTTTTGAAAAGTACGGTTCGTTCATACTAAATATTTGAAAAGTAAGGTTCGTTCGTATTAGATATTTGAAAAGTACGGTTCATTCGTACTAGATAATTGAAAAGTACGGTTCGTTCGTATTAGATATTTGAAAAGTACGGTTCATTCGTATTAGATATTTATAAAGTACGATTCGTTCGTACTAGATATTTGAAAAGTACGGTTCATTCGTATTAGATATTTATAAAGTACGATTCGTTCGTACTAGATATTTGAAAAGTACAGTTCGTTCGTAAAAGATATTTGAAAAGTACGGTTTGTTCGTACTAGATATTTGAAAAGTACGGTTCGATTGGTTCGAAATTTTTATAATTTATAAATCAACTTTAATATATTTATATATACTTCTTATAATACATTTACATTTATATAATATGAAAAAAAAATAATATCAAGCTTTTTAATATTTCCCTATTAATGTAATTATACAGTTATGAATATTTCTTGGTGATAAATGTATAGTCATAAATAAATATAAATTGAATGTGTTAATATAGGCACTTAATACATTATGAATCTACAATAAAACTATTAACTATGTATATATATATATATAAATAATATGATATAAACAATTCTATGATTTATATTTTATGTTATTGTGATTTAGTAAATATTTGAAAATATAAAATTTTATATGATTTTTATTTATTTTAAAATGTATATTAAAATTAGAAACTATGCTTCGATTCCAAAAAAAAATTCCCATTTTAGGAAAAGTATACTTTAAAAACCGCCTTAACGCATGCCTCGAGTGAACTTTGTTATTTATAGTTATTTAATGTTTGCCTACTGTCCGTATTCCCCAATGTAATGTGACATTACAAATATATAGCGATCGATACTTAGTAGTTTCACACTATGAGTATATAATATAATTATTATAATGAAAATATATACGTGATATAATAATAAAACAATAACATTTATAAATATTAATATATATATATATATATATATATATATATAATATATAATAATTATATATATAATACTGGTAATATTATATTAAACTTATATTAAATATAAGTTATAATATAATAATATTATAATATTATATATTATAATATTATGTAGGATATATTACAGAATTTGTTATAATATATTTTAACTTCTATATTATAGAGTATATAACCATTTGTCATTCGGATCTAGTCAATATTAAATATTGACTAGATCCGAATGACAAATGGTTATATAGAAGTTAAAATATATTACATATTTAATTAATATACTTGTATATAATAATAGTATAATTATTATATAATACAAATATATTCGTTATATAATAATAAAATAATAGAACATTTAATAAATGATTTATAAATAATAATGATAACATTTATTGGTGTTTAAAATGTATGATTATTGTATCATTTTATTTTCTGAATGATTTATTAATTTAGTTATTTGAAATATTCTAATTAGTATGTATTTATCTATTATAATAATTATTAGAATAACTTATTTAGTAATATATATTTAATCTTATTTTTCTTATTTAGTAATATTATATGACTTATGTATATCAAATTTACATTGTCGGACTGCAAACTCTGCTTATAAATCTATCGGCCGTCCATATAGAAGATTTATTATTATTATACGACTTATTTAGTAATCTTATATAGCTTATTTAGTAATATTAAATGACTTATTTAGTAATCTTATATAACTTATTTAAGTCGAAAGTCATATTTCAAGGTACCGTAAATGGTACAAGAAGAAGAGAACGTCCAAGGATGAAATGGTCTGATAACATACAAGACTGGTCGGGCTCTTTGTGAATCCATGCGGGTGACAAACGACAAAGTAAAATGGAGAAATATTGTGAGAAAATCATCAGCGCCCCTATGGCTCAAAGCCACGGGATATGAAAGCAGGTAAAAATGACTTATTTAGTAATAGTATATGATAGTGATGGGAATTTTACAAAAATCTGGGTTTCGAAACGGTTGCACTCAAAATAATTAGGTTTCAGTTGAAAACATCTAGGTTTCAGTTTCAGTTTCGATTAAATTACATATGTTTCAAAACCGTTTCGAAACTAATTTGAACTATTAACTAAAGTAAGTAAATAAATTAACAAACTATTTATGTTGACTATACAATGTATACATATTATAGTATACTAAGTAACTCTCATGGTTTTATTTTTGATAGTAAGTCATAGATGTTTTATCGATTTGATCTCAAGTGTATGTCGATCTTCATCCTTCAATTTACACAACTTAACAACTATTAGAATTTGTTTACCATATAACATTTGTAAGCTCATGTTGAATCTAAAGTCCTATCTTGTATTAAGTACTGTAATTCTTTATATCACAGATTTCCTTTATATTCTATAAATTGCATAAATAGAGTTATACGGTATTCAGTACGCTTACTAATTCGCATAAAATTATTTGATCATGCTTGCAGTTCCGAAAAATTATATGGCATAAAATGGATATCTGGCAGATTTATAAACCCAGATTTTTGTAAAATTCCCATAACTAGCATATAGGCACCTCTAGTATACCATATATGTACCTCTAGTGTAGCATATAGGCACCTCTAGTGTACCATATATTCACCTCTAGTGTAGCCTAAAGGCACCTCTAGTGTAGAATATAGGAACCTCTAGTGTAGCATTAGGCACCTCTAATATAGCCTATGGGCACCTCTAGTGTAGCCTAAAGGCACCTCTAGTGTAACATTAGGCACCTCTAATATAGCCTATAGGCACCTCTAGTGTAGCCTAAAGGCACCTCTAGTGTAGCATATAGGCACCTCTAGTGTAGCCTATAGACACCTCTAGTGTAGCATTAGGCACCTCTAGTGTAGCATTAGGCACCTCTAATATAGCCTATAGGCACCTCTAGTGTAGCCTAAAGGCACCTCTAGTGTAGCATATAGGTATGTCTAGCATATAGGCACCTCTAGTGTAGCATTAGGCACCTCTAGTGTAGCATATAGGCACCTCTAGTGTAGCATATAGGTACCTCTAGTGTAGCTTATAGTTATATATAGCATATAGGCACCTCTAGTGTAGCATATAGGTACATATATCATATAGGCACCTATAGTGTAGAATATAGGTACATCTAGCATATAGGCACCTCTAGTGTAGCCTATAGGCACCTCTAGTGTAGCTATTTAGTAATATTAAATGACTTATTTAGTAGTCTTATATAACTTATTTAAGTCGAAAGTCATATTTCAAGGTACAGTAAATGGTACAAGAAGAAGAGAACGTCCAAGGATGAAATGCTCTGATAACATACAAGACTGGTCGGCCTCAATCTTTGTGAATCCATGCGGGCGACAAAGTAAAATGGAGAAATATTGTGAGAAAATCATCAGCACCCCTATGGCTCAAAGCTATGGGATATGAAAGTAGGTAAAAATGACTTATTTAGTAATAGTATATGATAGTGATGGGAATTTTACAAAAATCTGGGTTTCGAAATGGTTGCACTCAAAAAATGTAGGTTTCAGTTTAAGTTTCGTTGAAAACATCAAAGTTTCAGTTTCTATTAAATTACACATGTTTCGAAACTAATTTGAACTTTTAACTAAAGTAAGTAAATAAATTAACAAACTATTTATGTTGACTATACAATGTATACATATTATAGTATACTAAGTAACTCTCATAGTTTTATTTTTGATAGTAAGTCATAGATGTTTTATCGATTAGATCTCAAGTGTATGTCGATCTTCATCCTTCAATTTACACAACTTAACAACTATTAGAATTTGTTTACCATATAACATTTGTAAGCTCATATTGAATCTAAAGTCCTATCTTGTATTAATTACTGTAATTCTTTATATCACAGATTTCCTTTATATTCTATAAATTGCATATATAGAGTTAAACAGTATTCAGTACGCTTACTAATTCGCATACAATTATTTGATCATGCTTGCAGTTCCGAAAAATTATATTTCATAAAATGGATATCTGGCAGATTTATAAACCCAGATTTTTGTAAAATTCCCATAACTAGTATATAGGCACCTCTAGTATAGCATATATGTACCTCTAGTGTAGCTTATAGGCACCTCTAGTGTACCATATAGGCACCTCTAGTGTAGCCTATAGGCATCTCTAGTGTAGCATATAGGTACATCTAGCATATAGACACCTCTAGTGTAGCATATAGGCACCTCTAGTGTAGCATTAGGCACCTCTAGTGTAGCATTAGGCACCTCTAATATAGCCTATAGGCACCTCTAGTGTAGCCTAAAGGCACCTCTAGTGTAACATTAGGCACCTCTAATATAGCCTATAGGCACCTCTAGTGTAGCCTAAAGGCACCTCTAGTGTAGCATATAGGCACCTCTAGTGTAGCCTATAGACACCTCTAGTGTAGCATTAGGCACCTCTAGTGTAGCATTAGGCACCTCTAATATAGCCTATAGGCACCTCTAGTGTAGCCTAAAGGCACCTCTAGTGTAGCATATAGGTATGTCTAGCATATAGGCACCTCTAGTGTAGCATTAGGCACCTCTAGTGTAGCATTAGGCACCTCTAATATAGCCTAAAGGCACCTCTAGTGTACCATATAGGCACCTCTAGTGTAGCATATAGGAACCTCTAGTGTAGCATTAGGCACCTCTAGTGTAGCATTAGGCACCTCTAATATAGCCTATAGGCACCTCTAGTGTAGCCTAAAGGCACCTCTAGTGTAGCATTAGGCACCTCTAATATAGCCTATAGGCACCTCTAGTGTAGCATATAGACACCTCTAGTGTAGCCTATAGGCATCTCTAGTGTAACATTAGGCACCTCTAATATAGCCTATAGGCACCTCTAGTGTAGCCTATAGGCACCTCTAGTGTAGCATTAGGCACCTCTAGTGTAGCATTAGGCACCTCTAATATAGCCTATAGGCACCTCTAGTGTAGCCTAAAGGCACCTCTAGTGTAACATTAGGCACCTCTAATATAGCCTATGGGCACCTCTAGTGTAGCCTATAGGCACCTCTAGTGTAGCATATAGGCACCTCTAGTGTAGCATATAGGCATCTCTAGTGTAGCATATAGGTACATCTAGCATATAGACACCTCTAATATAGCCTATAGGCACCTCTAGTGTAGCCTAAAGGCACCTCTAGTGTAACATTAGGCACCTCTAATATAGCCTATAGGCACCTCTAGTGTAGCCTATAGGCACCTCTAGTGTAGCATTAGGCACCTCTAGTGTAGCATTAGGCACCTCTAATATAGCCTATAGGCACCTCTAGTGTAGCCTAAAGGCACCTCTAGTGTAACATTAGGCACCTCTAATATAGCCTATGGGCACCTCTAGTGTAGCCTATAGGCACCTCTAGTGTAGCATATAGGCACCTCTAGTGTAGCATATAGGCACCTCTAGTGTAGTATTAGGCACCTCTAATATAGCCTATAGGCACCTCTAGTGTAGCCTAAAGGCACCTCTAGTGTAACATTAGGCACCTCTAATATAGCCTATAGGCACCTCTAGTGTAGCCTAAAGGCACCTCTAGTGTAGCATATAGGCACCTCTAGTGTAGCCTATAGACACCTCTAGTGTAGCATTAGGCACCTCTAGTGTAGCATTAGGCACCTCTAATATAGCCTATAGGCACCTCTAGTGTAGCCTAAAGGCACCTCTAGTGTAGCATATAGGTATGTCTAGCATATAGGCACCTCTAGTGTAGCATTAGGCACCTCTGTGTAGCATTAGGCACCTCTAATATAGCCTAAAGGCACCTCTAGTGTACCATATAGGCACCTCTAGTGTAGCATATAGGAACCTCTAGTGTAGCATTAGGCACCTCTAGTGTAGCATTAGGCACCTCTAATATAGCCTATAGGCACCTCTAGTGTAGCCTAAAGGCACCTCTAGTGTAACATTAGGCACCTCTAATATAGCCTATGGGCACCTCTAGTGTAGCCTATAGGCACCTCTAGTGTAGCATATAGGCACCTCTAGTGTAGCATATAGGCATCTCTAGTGTAACATTAGGCACCTCTAATATAGCCTATAGGCACCTCTAGTGTAGCCTAAAGGCACCTCTAGTGTAGCATATAGGCACCTCTAGTGTAGCCTATAGACACCTCTAGTGTAGCATTAGGCACCTCTAGTGTAGCATTAGGCACCTCTAATATAGCCTATAGGCACCTCTAGTGTAGCCTAAAGGCACCTCTAGTGTAGCATATAGGTATGTCTAGCATATAGGCACCTCTAGTGTAGCATTAGGCACCTCTGTGTAGCATTAGGCACCTCTAATATAGCCTAAAGGCACCTCTAGTGTACCATATAGGCACCTCTAGTGTAGCATATAGGAACCTCTAGTGTAGCATTAGGCACCTCTAGTGTAGCATTAGGCACCTCTAATATAGCCTATAGGCACCTCTAGTGTAGCCTAAAGGCACCTCTAGTGTAACATTAGGCACCTCTAATATAGCCTATGGGCACCTCTAGTGTAGCCTATAGGCACCTCTAGTGTAGCATATAGGCACCTCTAGTGTAGCATATAGGCATCTCTAGTGTAGCATATAGGTACATCTAGCATATAGACACCTCTAGTGTAGCATATAGGCACCTCTAGTGTAGCATTAGGCACCTCTAGTGTAGCATTAGGCACCTCTAATATAGCCTATAGGCACCTCTAGTGTAGCCTAAAGGCACCTCTAGTGTAACATTAGGCACCTCTAATATAGCCTATGGGCACCTCTAGTGTAGCCTATAGGCACCTCTAGTGTAGCATATAGGTATGTCTAGCATATAGGCACCTCTAGTGTAGCCTATAGGCACCTCTAGTGTAGCATATAGGCACCTCTAGTGTAGCATTAGGCACCTCTAGTGTAGCATTAGGCACCTCTAATATAGCCTATAGGCATCTCTAGTGTAACATTAGGCACCTCTAATATAGCCTATAGGCACCTCTAGTGTAGCATTAGGCACCTCTAGTGTAGCATTAGGCACCTCTAATATAGCCTATGGGCACCTCTAGTGTAGCCTATAGGCACCTCTAGTGTAACATATAGGCACCTCTAGTGTAGCATTAGGCACCTCTAGTGTAGCCTAAAGGCACCTCTAGTGTAACATTAGGCACCTCTAATATAGCCTATAGGCACCTCTAGTGTAGCCTATAGGCACCTCTAGTGTAGCATTAGGCACCTCTAATATAGCCTATAGGCACCTCTAGTGTAGCCTAAAGGCACCTCTAGTGTAGCATTAGGCACCTCTAATATAGCCTATGGGCACCTCTAGTGTAGCCTAAAGGCACCTCTAGTGTAACATTAGGCACCTCTAATATAGCCTATGGGCACCTCTAGTGTAGCCTATAGGCACCTCTAGTGTAGCATATAGGTATGTCTAGCATATAGGCACCTCTAGTGTAGCCTATAGGCACCTCTAGTGTAGCATATAGGCACCTCTAGTGTAGCATTAGGCACCTCTAGTGTAGCATATAGACACCTCTAGTGTAGCCTAAAGGCACCTCTAGTGTAGCATTAGGCACCTCTAATATAGCCTATGGGCACCTCTAGTGTAGCCTAAAGGCACCTCTAGTGTAACATTAGGCACCTCTAATATAGCCTATGGGCACCTCTAGTGTAGCCTATAGGCACCTCTAGTGTAACATATAGGCACCTCTAGTGTAGCATTAGGCACCTCTAGTGTAGCCTAAAGGCACCTCTAGTGTAACATTAGGCACCTCTAATATAGCCTATAGGCACCTCTAGTGTAGCCTATAGGCACCTCTAGTGTAGCATTAGGCACCTCTAATATAGCATATAGGCACCTCTAGTGTAGCCTAAAGGCACCTCTAATATAGCCTATAGGCACCTCTAGTGTAGCATTAGGCACCTCTAGTGTAGCATTAGGCACCTCTAATATAGCCTAAAGGCACCTCTAGTGTACCATATAGGCACCTCTAGTGTAGCATATAGGAACCTCTAGTGTAGCATTAGGCACCTCTAGTGTAGAATATAGGCACCTCTAGTGTAGCATTAGGCACCTCTAGTGTAGCATTAGGCACCTCTAGTGTAGCATTAGGCACCTCTAATATAGCCTATAGGCACCTCTAGTGTAGCCTAAAGGCACCTCTAGTGTAACATTAGGCACCTCTAATATAGCCTATGGGCACCTCTAGTGTAGCCTATAGGCACCTCTAGTGTAGCATTAGGCACCTCTAATATAGCCTATAGGCACCTCTAATATAGCCTATGGGCACCTCTAGTGTAGCCTATAGGCACCTCTAGTGTAGCATATAGGCACCTCTAGTGTAGCATATAGGCACCTCTAGTGTAGCATTAGGCACCTCTAATATAGCCTATAGGCACCTCTAGTGTAGCCTAAAGGCACCTCTAATATAGCCTATAGGCACCTCTAGTGTAGCATTAGGCACCTCTAGTGTAGCATTAGGCACCTCTAATATAGCCTAAAGGCACCTCTAGTGTAGCCTATAGGCACCTCTAGTGTAGCATATAGGCACCTCTAGTGTAGCATATAGACACCTCTAGTGTAGCATTAGGCACCTCTAATATAGCCTAAAGGCACCTCTAGTGTAGCCTATAGGCACCTCTAGTGTAGCATATAGGCACCTCTAGTGTAGCATATAGGCACCTCTAGTGTAGCATATAGACACCTCTAGTGTAGCATTAGGCACCTCTAATATAGCCTAAAGGCACCTCTAGTGTAGCCTATAGGCACCTCTAGTGTAGCATATAGGCACCTCTAGTGTAGCATATAGGCACCTCTAGTGTAGCATTAGGCACCTCTAGTGTAGCATATAGGCATCTCTAGTGTAGCCTATAGGCACCTCTAGTGTAACATTAGGCACCTCTAATATAGCCTAAAGGCACCTCTAGTGTAGCCTATAGGCACCTCTAGTGTAGCATATAGGTATGTCTAGCATATAGGCACCTCTAGTGTAGCATTAGGCACCTCTAGTGTAGCATATAGGCACCTCTAGTGTAGCATATAGACACCTCTAGTGTAGCATTAGGCACCTCTAGTGTAGCCTAAAGGCACCTCTAGTGTAACATTAGGCACCTCTAATATAGCCTATGGGCACCTCTAGTGTAGCATATAGGCACCTCTAGTGTAACATTAGGCACCTCTAATATAGCCTAAAGGCACCTCTAGTGTAGCCTATAGGCACCTCTAGTGTAGCATATAGGTATGTCTAGCATATAGGCACCTCTAGTGTAGCATTAGGCACCTCTAGTGTAGCATATAGGCACCTCTAGTGTAGCATATAGACACCTCTAGTGTAGCATTAGGCACCTCTAGTGTAGCCTAAAGGCACCTCTAGTGTAACATTAGGCACCTCTAATATAGCCTATGGGCACCTCTAGTGTAGCATATAGGCACCTCTAGTGTAACATTAGGCACCTCTAATATAGCCTATAGGCACCTCTAGTGTAGCCTATAGGCACCTCTAGTGTAGCATATAGACACCTCTAGTGTAGCCTAAAGGCACCTCTAGTGTAGCATTAGGCACCTCTAGTGTAGCCTATAGGCACCTCTAGTGTAGCCTATAGGCACCTCTAGTGTAGCATTAGGCACCTCTAATATAGCCTATAGGCACCTCTAGTGTAGCCTATAGGCACCTCTAGTGTAGCATATAGGCATCTCTAGTGTAGCATATAGGTATGTCTAGCATATAGGCACCTCTAGTGTAGCATATAGGCACCTCTAGTGTAGCATTAGGCACCTCTAGTGTAGCATATAGGTACATCTAGTGTAGCATATAGGCACCTCTAGTGTAGCATATAGGCACCTCTAGTGTAGCCTATGGGCACCTCTAGTGTAGCATTAGGCACCTCTAGTGTAGCCTATAGGCACCTCTAGTGTAGCATATAGGCACCTCTAGTGTAGCATTAGGCACCTCTAGTGTAGCATATAGACACCTCTAGTGTAGCCTAAAGGCACCTCTAGTGTAGCATTAGGCACCTCTAATATAGCCTATGGGCACCTCTAGTGTAGCCTAAAGGCACCTCTAGTGTAACATTAGGCACCTCTAATATAGCCTATGGGCACCTCTAGTGTAGCCTATAGGCACCTCTAGTGTAACATATAGGCACCTCTAGTGTAGCATTAGGCACCTCTAGTGTAGCCTAAAGGCACCTCTAGTGTAACATTAGGCACCTCTAATATAGCCTATAGGCACCTCTAGTGTAGCCTATAGGCACCTCTAGTGTAGCATTAGGCACCTCTAATATAGCCTATAGGCACCTCTAGTGTAGCCTAAAGGCACCTCTAATATAGCCTATAGGCACCTCTAGTGTAGCATTAGGCACCTCTAGTGTAGCATTAGGCACCTCTAATATAGCCTAAAGGCACCTCTAGTGTACCATATAGGCACCTCTAGTGTAGCATATAGGAACCTCTAGTGTAGCATTAGGCACCTCTAGTGTAGAATATAGGCACCTCTAGTGTAGCATTAGGCACCTCTAGTGTAGCATTAGGCACCTCTAGTGTAGCATTAGGCACCTCTAATATAGCCTATAGGCACCTCTAGTGTAGCCTAAAGGCACCTCTAGTGTAACATTAGGCACCTCTAATATAGCCTATGGGCACCTCTAGTGTAGCCTATAGGCACCTCTAGTGTAGCATTAGGCACCTCTAATATAGCCTATAGGCACCTCTAATATAGCCTATGGGCACCTCTAGTGTAGCCTATAGGCACCTCTAGTGTAGCATATAGGCACCTCTAGTGTAGCATATAGGCACCTCTAGTGTAGCATTAGGCACCTCTAATATAGCCTATAGGCACCTCTAGTGTAGCCTAAAGGCACCTCTAATATAGCCTATAGGCACCTCTAGTGTAGCATTAGGCACCTCTAGTGTAGCATTAGGCACCTCTAATATAGCCTAAAGGCACCTCTAGTGTAGCCTATAGGCACCTCTAGTGTAGCATATAGGCACCTCTAGTGTAGCATATAGACACCTCTAGTGTAGCATTAGGCACCTCTAATATAGCCTAAAGGCACCTCTAGTGTAGCCTATAGGCACCTCTAGTGTAGCATATAGGCACCTCTAGTGTAGCATATAGGCACCTCTAGTGTAGCATATAGACACCTCTAGTGTAGCATTAGGCACCTCTAATATAGCCTAAAGGCACCTCTAGTGTAGCCTATAGGCACCTCTAGTGTAGCATATAGGCACCTCTAGTGTAGCATATAGGCACCTCTAGTGTAGCATTAGGCACCTCTAGTGTAGCATATAGGCATCTCTAGTGTAGCCTATAGGCACCTCTAGTGTAACATTAGGCACCTCTAATATAGCCTAAAGGCACCTCTAGTGTAGCCTATAGGCACCTCTAGTGTAGCATATAGGTATGTCTAGCATATAGGCACCTCTAGTGTAGCATTAGGCACCTCTAGTGTAGCATATAGGCACCTCTAGTGTAGCATATAGACACCTCTAGTGTAGCATTAGGCACCTCTAGTGTAGCCTAAAGGCACCTCTAGTGTAACATTAGGCACCTCTAATATAGCCTATGGGCACCTCTAGTGTAGCATATAGGCACCTCTAGTGTAACATTAGGCACCTCTAATATAGCCTAAAGGCACCTCTAGTGTAGCCTATAGGCACCTCTAGTGTAGCATATAGGTATGTCTAGCATATAGGCACCTCTAGTGTAGCATTAGGCACCTCTAGTGTAGCATATAGGCACCTCTAGTGTAGCATATAGACACCTCTAGTGTAGCATTAGGCACCTCTAGTGTAGCCTAAAGGCACCTCTAGTGTAACATTAGGCACCTCTAATATAGCCTATGGGCACCTCTAGTGTAGCATATAGGCACCTCTAGTGTAACATTAGGCACCTCTAATATAGCCTATAGGCACCTCTAGTGTAGCCTATAGGCACCTCTAGTGTAGCATATAGACACCTCTAGTGTAGCCTAAAGGCACCTCTAGTGTAGCATTAGGCACCTCTAGTGTAGCCTATAGGCACCTCTAGTGTAGCCTATAGGCACCTCTAGTGTAGCATTAGGCACCTCTAATATAGCCTATAGGCACCTCTAGTGTAGCCTATAGGCACCTCTAGTGTAGCATATAGGCATCTCTAGTGTAGCATATAGGTATGTCTAGCATATAGGCACCTCTAGTGTAGCATATAGGCACCTCTAGTGTAGCATTAGGCACCTCTAGTGTAGCATATAGGTACATCTAGTGTAGCATATAGGCACCTCTAGTGTAGCATATAGGCACCTCTAGTGTAGCCTATGGGCACCTCTAGTGTAGCATTAGGCACCTCTAGTGTAGCCTATAGGCACCTCTAGTGTAACATTAGGCACCTCTAATATAGCCTATAGGCACCTCTAGTGTAGCCTATAGGCACCTCTAGTGTAGCATATAGGCACCTCTAGTGTAGCATATAGGCATCTCTAGTGTAGCATATAGGTATGTCTAGCATATAGGCACCTCTAGTGTAGCATATAGGCACCTCTAGTGTAGCATTAGGCACCTCTAGTGTAGCCTATAGGCACCTCTAGTGTAACATTAGGCACCTCTAATATAGCCTATAGGCACCTCTAGTGTAGCCTATAGGCACCTCTAGTGTAGCATATAGGCACCTCTAGTGTAGCATATAGGCATCTCTAGTGTAGCATATAGGTATGTCTAGCATATAGGCACCTCTAGTGTAGCATATAGGCACCTCTAGTGTAGCCTAAAGGCACCTCTAGTGTAACATTAGGCACCTCTAATATAGCCTATGGGCACCTCTAGTGTAGCATATAGGCACCTCTAGTGTAGCATATAGGCACCTCTAGTGTAGCATATAGGTATGTCTAGCATATAGGCACCTCTAGTGTAGCATTAGGCACCTCTAGTGTAGCATATAGACACCTCTAGTGTAGCCTAAAGGCACCTCTAGTGTAGCATTAGGCACCTCTAGAGTAGCCTATAGGCACCTCTAGTGTAGCCTATAGGCACCTCTAGTGTAGCATTAGGCACCTCTAATATAGCCTATAGGCACCTCTAGTGTAGCCTATAGGCACCTCTAGTGTAGCATATAGGCACCTCTAGTGTAGCATATAGGCACCTCTAGTGTAGCATATAGGCACCTCTAGTGTAGCATTAGGCACCTCTAGTGTAGCCTATAGGCACCTCTAGTGTAACATTAGGCACCTCTAATATAGCCTATGGGCACCTCTAGTGTAGCCTGTAGGCACCTCTAGTGTAGCATTAGTCACCTCTAATATAGCCTATAGGCACCTCTAGTGTAGCCTAAAGGCACCTCTAGTGTAACATTAGGCACCTCTAATATAGCCTATGGGCACCTCTAGTGTAGCCTATAGGCACCTCTAATATAGCCTATAGGCACCTCTAGTGTAGCCTAAAGGCACCTCTAGTGTAGCATATAGGTATGTCTAGCATATAGGCACCTCTAGTGTAGCATATAGGCATCTCTAGTGTAGCCTATAGGCACCTCTAGTGTAGCATTAGGCACCTCTAGTGTAGCATATAGGAACCTCTAGTGTAGCATTAGGCACCTCTAGTGTAGAATATAGGCACCTCTAGTGTAGCATTAGGCACCTCTAGTGTAGCATTAGGCACCTCTAGTGTAGCATTAGGCACCTCTAGTGTAGCATTAGGCACCTCTAATATAGCCTATAGGCACCTCTAGTGTAGCCTAAAGGCACCTCTAGTGTAACATTAGGCACCTCTAATATAGCCTATGGGCACCTCTAGTGTAGCCTATAGGCACCTCTAGTGTAGCATTAGGCACCTCTAATATAGCCTATAGGCACCTCTAATATAGCCTATGGGCACCTCTAGTGTAGCCTATAGGCACCTCTAGTGTAGCATATAGGCACCTCTAGTGTAGCATATAGGCACCTCTAGTGTAGCATTAGGCACCTCTAATATAGCCTATAGGCACCTCTAGTGTAGCCTAAAGGCACCTCTAATATAGCCTATAGGCACCTCTAGTGTAGCATTAGGCACCTCTAGTGTAGCATTAGGCACCTCTAATATAGCCTAAAGGCACCTCTAGTGTAGCCTATAGGCACCTCTAGTGTAGCATATAGGCACCTCTAGTGTAGCATATAGACACCTCTAGTGTAGCATTAGGCACCTCTAATATAGCCTAAAGGCACCTCTAGTGTAGCCTATAGGCACCTCTAGTGTAGCATATAGGCACCTCTAGTGTAGCATATAGGCACCTCTAGTGTAGCATATAGACACCTCTAGTGTAGCATTAGGCACCTCTAATATAGCCTAAAGGCACCTCTAGTGTAGCCTATAGGCACCTCTAGTGTAGCATATAGGCACCTCTAGTGTAGCATATAGGCACCTCTAGTGTAGCATTAGGCACCTCTAGTGTAGCATATAGGCATCTCTAGTGTAGCCTATAGGCACCTCTAGTGTAACATTAGGCACCTCTAATATAGCCTAAAGGCACCTCTAGTGTAGCCTATAGGCACCTCTAGTGTAGCATATAGGTATGTCTAGCATATAGGCACCTCTAGTGTAGCATTAGGCACCTCTAGTGTAGCATATAGGAACCTCTAGTGTAGCATATAGACACCTCTAGTGTAGCATTAGGCACCTCTAGTGTAGCCTAAAGGCACCTCTAGTGTAACATTAGGCACCTCTAATATAGCCTATGGGCACCTCTAGTGTAGCATATAGGCACCTCTAGTGTAACATTAGGCACCTCTAATATAGCCTAAAGGCACCTCTAGTGTAGCCTATAGGCACCTCTAGTGTAGCATATAGGTATGTCTAGCATATAGGCACCTCTAGTGTAGCATTAGGCACCTCTAGTGTAGCATATAGGCACCTCTAGTGTAGCATATAGACACCTCTAGTGTAGCATTAGGCACCTCTAGTGTAGCCTAAAGGCACCTCTAGTGTAACATTAGGCACCTCTAATATAGCCTATGGGCACCTCTAGTGTAGCATATAGGCACCTCTAGTGTAACATTAGGCACCTCTAATATAGCCTATAGGCACCTCTAGTGTAGCCTATAGGCACCTCTAGTGTAGCATATAGGCACCTCTAGTGTAACATATAGGCACCTCTAGTGTAGCCTAAAGGCACCTCTAGTGTAGCATTAGGCACCTCTAGTGTAGCCTATAGGCACCTCTAGTGTAGCCTATAGGCACCTCTAGTGTAGCATTAGGCACCTCTAATATAGCCTATAGGCACCTCTAGTGTAGCCTATAGGCACCTCTAGTGTAGCATATAGGCACCTCTAGTGTAGCATATAGGCACCTCTAGTGTAGCATTAGGCACCTCTAATATAGCCTATAGGCACCTCTAGTGTAGCCTAAAGGCACCTCTAATATAGCCTATAGGCACCTCTAGTGTAGCATTAGGCACCTCTAGTGTAGCATTAGGCACCTCTAATATAGCCTAAAGGCACCTCTAGTGTAGCCTATAGGCACCTCTAGTGTAGCATATAGGCACCTCTAGTGTAGCATATAGACACCTCTAGTGTAGCATTAGGCACCTCTAATATAGCCTAAAGGCACCTCTAGTGTAGCCTATAGGCACCTCTAGTGTAGCATATAGGCACCTCTAGTGTAGCATATAGGCACCTCTAGTGTAGCATATAGACACCTCTAGTGTAGCATTAGGCACCTCTAATATAGCCTAAAGGCACCTCTAGTGTAGCCTATAGGCACCTCTAGTGTAGCATATAGGCACCTCTAGTGTAGCATATAGGCACCTCTAGTGTAGCATTAGGCACCTCTAGTGTAGCATATAGGCATCTCTAGTGTAGCCTATAGGCACCTCTAGTGTAACATTAGGCACCTCTAATATAGCCTAAAGGCACCTCTAGTGTAGCCTATAGGCACCTCTAGTGTAGCATATAGGTATGTCTAGCATATAGGCACCTCTAGTGTAGCATTAGGCACCTCTAGTGTAGCATATAGGCACCTCTAGTGTAGCATATAGACACCTCTAGTGTAGCATTAGGCACCTCTAGTGTAGCCTAAAGGCACCTCTAGTGTAACATTAGGCACCTCTAATATAGCCTATGGGCACCTCTAGTGTAGCATATAGGCACCTCTAGTGTAACATTAGGCACCTCTAATATAGCCTAAAGGCACCTCTAGTGTAGCCTATAGGCACCTCTAGTGTAGCATATAGGTATGTCTAGCATATAGGCACCTCTAGTGTAGCATTAGGCACCTCTAGTGTAGCATATAGGCACCTCTAGTGTAGCATATAGGCACCTCTAGTGTAACATTAGGCACCTCTAATATAGCCTATAGGCACCTCTAGTGTAGCCTATAGGCACCTCTAGTGTAGCATATAGGCACCTCTAGTGTAGCCTAAAGGCACCTCTAGTGTAACATTAGGCACCTCTAATATAGCCTATGGGCACCTCTAGTGTAGCATATAGGCACCTCTAGTGTAACATTAGGCACCTCTAATATAGCCTATAGGCACCTCTAGTGTAGCCTATAGGCACCTCTAGTGTAGCATATAGGCACCTCTAGTGTAACATATAGGCACCTCTAGTGTAGCCTAAAGGCACCTCTAGTGTAGCATTAGGCACCTCTAGTGTAGCCTATAGGCACCTCTAGTGTAGCCTATAGGCACCTCTAGTGTAGCATTAGGCACCTCTAATATAGCCTATAGGCACCTCTAGTGTAGCCTATAGGCACCTCTAGTGTAGCATATAGGCATCTCTAGTGTAGCATATAGGTATGTCTAGCATATAGGCACCTCTAGTGTAGCATATAGGCACCTCTAGTGTAGCATTAGGCACCTCTAGTGTGGCATATAGGTACATCTAGTGTAGCATATAGGCACCTCTAGTGTAGCATATAGGCACCTCTAGTGTAGCCTATGGGCACCTCTAGTGTAGCATTAGGCACCTCTAGTGTAGCATTAGGCACCTCTAGTGTAGCATATAGGCATCTCTAATATAGCCTATGGGCACCTCTAGTGTAGCATATAGGCACCTCTAGTGTAGCCTATAGGCACCTCTAGTGTAACATTAGGCACCTCTAATATAGCCTATAGGCACCTCTAGTGTAGCCTATGGGCACCTCTAGTGTAGCATTAGGCACCTCTAGTGTAGCATTAGGCACCTCTAGTGTAGCATATAGGCACCTCTAATATAGCCTATGGGCACCTCTAGTGTAGCATATAGGCACCTCTAGTGTAGCCTATAGGCACCTCTAGTGTAACATTAGGCACCTCTAATATAGCCTATAGGCACCTCTAGTGTAGCCTATAGGCACCTCTAGTGTAGCATATAGGCACCTCTAGTGTAGCATATAGGCATCTCTAGTGTAGCATATAGGTATGTCTAGCATATAGGCACCTCTAGTGTAGCATATAGGCACCTCTAGTGTAGCATTAGGCACCTCTAGTGTAGCCTATAGGCACCTCTAGTGTAACATTAGGCACCTCTAATATAGCCTATAGGCACCTCTAGTGTAGCCTATAGGCACCTCTAGTGTAGCATATAGGCACCTCTAGTGTAGCATATAGGCATCTCTAGTGTAGCATATAGGTATGTCTAGCATATAGGCACCTCTAGTGTAGCATATAGGCACCTCTAGTGTAGCCTAAAGGCACCTCTAGTGTAACATTAGGCACCTCTAATATAGCCTATGGGCACCTCTAGTGTAGCATATAGGCACCTCTAGTGTAGCATATAGGCACCTCTAGTGTAGCATATAGGTATGTCTAGCATATAGGCACCTCTAGTGTAGCATTAGGCACCTCTAGTGTAGCATATAGACACCTCTAGTGTAGCCTAAAGGCACCTCTAGTGTAGCATTAGGCACCTCTAGTGTAGCCTATAGGCACCTCTAGTGTAGCCTATAGGCACCTCTAGTGTAGCATTAGGCACCTCTAATATAGCCTATAGACACCTCTAGTGTAGCATATAGGCACCTCTAGTGTAGCATATAGGCACCTCTAGTGTAGCATATAGGCACCTCTAGTGTAGCATTAGGCACCTCTAGTGTAGCCTATAGGCACCTCTAGTGTAACATTAGGCACCTCTAATATAGCCTATGGGCACCTCTAGTGTAGCCTGTAGGCACCTCTAGTGTAGCATTAGGCACCTCTAATATAGCCTATAGGCACCTCTAGTGTAGCCTAAAGGCACCTCTAGTGTAACATTAGGCACCTCTAATATAGCCTATGGGCACCTCTAGTGTAGCCTATAGGCACCTCTAATATAGCCTATAGGCACCTCTAGTGTAGCCTAAAGGCACCTCTAGTGTAGCATATAGGTATGTCTAGCATATAGGCACCTCTAGTGTAGCATATAGGCATCTCTAGTGTAGCCTATAGGCACCTCTAGTGTAGCATTAGGCACCTCTAGTGTAGCATATAGGTATGTCTAGCATATAGGCACCTCTAGTGTAGCATATAGGCACCTCTAGTGTAGCATTAGGCACCTCTAGTGTAGCATATAGGTATGTGTAGCATTAGGCACCTCTAGTGTAGCATTAGGCACCTCTAGTGTAGCATTAGGCACCTCTAGTGTAGCCTATAGGCATCTCTAGTGTAGCATTAGGCACCTCTAGTGTAGCATATAGGTATGTCTAGCATATAGGCACCTCTAGTGTAGCATATAGGCACCTCTAGTGTAGCATTAGGCACCTCTAGTGTAGCATATAGGTATGTGTAGCATTAGGCACCTCTAGTGTAGCATTAGGCACCTCTAGTGTAGCATTAGGCACCTCTAGTGTAGCCTATAGGCATCTCTAGTGTAGCATTAGGCACCTCTAGTGTAGCATATAGACACCTCTAGTGTAGCATATAGGTATGTCTAGCATATAGGCACCTCTAGTGTAGCATATAGGCATCTCTAGTGTAGCCTATAGGCACCTCTAGTGTAGCATTAGGCACCTCTAGTGTAGCATATAGGTATGTCTAGCATATAGGCACCTCTAGTGTAGCATATAGGCACCTCTAGTGTAGCATATAGACACCTCTAGTGTAGCATTAGGCACCTCTAATATAGCCTAAAGGCACCTCTAGTGTAGCCTATAGGCACCTCTAGTGTAGCATATAGGCACCTCTAGTGTAGCATATAGGCACCTCTAGTGTAGCATATAGACACCTCTAGTGTAGCATTAGGCACCTCTAATATAGCCTAAAGGCACCTCTAGTGTAGCCTATAGGCACCTCTAGTGTAGCATATAGGCACCTCTAGTGTAGCATATAGGCACCTCTAGTGTAGCATTAGGCACCTCTAGTGTAGCATATAGGCATCTCTAGTGTAGCCTATAGGCACCTCTAGTGTAACATTAGGCACCTCTAATATAGCCTAAAGGCACCTCTAGTGTAGCCTATAGGCACCTCTAGTGTAGCATATAGGTATGTCTAGCATATAGGCACCTCTAGTGTAGCATTAGGCACCTCTAGTGTAGCATATAGGCACCTCTAGTGTAGCATATAGACACCTCTAGTGTAGCATTAGGCACCTCTAGTGTAGCCTAAAGGCACCTCTAGTGTAACATTAGGCACCTCTAATATAGCCTATGGGCACCTCTAGTGTAGCATATAGGCACCTCTAGTGTAACATTAGGCACCTCTAATATAGCCTAAAGGCACCTCTAGTGTAGCCTATAGGCACCTCTAGTGTAGCATATAGGTATGTCTAGCATATAGGCACCTCTAGTGTAGCATTAGGCACCTCTAGTGTAGCATATAGGCACCTCTAGTGTAGCATATAGACACCTCTAGTGTAGCATTAGGCACCTCTAGTGTAGCCTAAAGGCACCTCTAGTGTAACATTAGGCACCTCTAATATAGCCTATGGGCACCTCTAGTGTAGCATATAGGCACCTCTAGTGTAACATTGGGCACCTCTAATATAGCCTATAGGCACCTCTAGTGTAGCCTATAGGCACCTCTAGTGTAGCATATAGGCACCTCTAGTGTAACATATAGGCACCTCTAGTGTAGCCTAAAGGCACCTCTAGTGTAGCATTAGGCACCTCTAGTGTAGCCTATAGGCACCTCTAGTGTAGCCTATAGGCACCTCTAGTGTAGCATTAGGCACCTCTAATATAGCCTATAGGCACCTCTAGTGTAGCCTATAGGCACCTCTAGTGTAGCATATAGGCACCTCTAGTGTAGCATATAGGCACCTCTAGTGTAGCATTAGGCACCTCTAATATAGCCTATAGGCACCTCTAGTGTAGCCTAAAGGCACCTCTAATATAGCCTATAGGCACCTCTAGTGTAGCATTAGGCACCTCTAGTGTAGCATTAGGCACCTCTAATATAGCCTAAAGGCACCTCTAGTGTAGCCTATAGGCACCTCTAGTGTAGCATATAGGCACCTCTAGTGTAGCATATAGACACCTCTAGTGTAGCATTAGGCACCTCTAATATAGCCTAAAGGCACCTCTAGTGTAGCCTATAGGCACCTCTAGTGTAGCATATAGGCACCTCTAGTGTAGCATATAGGCACCTCTAGTGTAGCATATAGACACCTCTAGTGTAGCATTAGGCACCTCTAATATAGCCTAAAGGCACCTCTAGTGTAGCCTATAGGCACCTCTAGTGTAGCATATAGGCACCTCTAGTGTAGCATATAGGCACCTCTAGTGTAGCATTAGGCACCTCTAGTGTAGCATATAGGCATCTCTAGTGTAGCCTATAGGCACCTCTAGTGTAACATTAGGCACCTCTAATATAGCCTAAAGGCACCTCTAGTGTAGCCTATAGGCACCTCTAGTGTAGCATATAGGTATGTCTAGCATATAGGCACCTCTAGTGTAGCATTAGGCACCTCTAGTGTAGCATATAGGCACCTCTAGTGTAGCATATAGACACCTCTAGTGTAGCATTAGGCACCTCTAGTGTAGCCTAAAGGCACCTCTAGTGTAACATTAGGCACCTCTAATATAGCCTATGGGCACCTCTAGTGTAGCATATAGGCACCTCTAGTGTAACATTAGGCACCTCTAATATAGCCTAAAGGCACCTCTAGTGTAGCCTATAGGCACCTCTAGTGTAGCATATAGGTATGTCTAGCATATAGGCACCTCTAGTGTAGCATTAGGCACCTCTAGTGTAGCATATAGGCACCTCTAGTGTAGCATATAGACACCTCTAGTGTAGCATTAGGCACCTCTAGTGTAGCCTAAAGGCACCTCTAGTGTAACATTAGGCACCTCTAATATAGCCTATGGGCACCTCTAGTGTAGCATATAGGCACCTCTAGTGTAACATTAGGCACCTCTAATATAGCCTATAGGCACCTCTAGTGTAGCCTATAGGCACCTCTAGTGTAGCATATAGGCACCTCTAGTGTAACATATAGGCACCTCTAGTGTAGCCTAAAGGCACCTCTAGTGTAGCATTAGGCACCTCTAGTGTAGCCTATAGGCACCTCTAGTGTAGCCTATAGGCACCTCTAGTGTAGCATTAGGCACCTCTAATATAGCCTATAGGCACCTCTAGTGTAGCCTATAGGCACCTCTAGTGTAGCATATAGGCATCTCTAGTGTAGCATATAGGTATGTCTAGCATATAGGCACCTCTAGTGTAGCATATAGGCACCTCTAGTGTAGCATTAGGCACCTCTAGTGTGGCATATAGGTACATCTAGTGTAGCATATAGGCACCTCTAGTGTAGCATATAGGCACCTCTAGTGTAGCCTATGGGCACCTCTAGTGTAGCATTAGGCACCTCTAGTGTAGCCTATAGGCACCTCTAGTGTAACATTAGGCACCTCTAATATAGCCTATAGGCACCTCTAGTGTAGCCTATAGGCACCTCTAGTGTAGCATATAGGCACCTCTAGTGTAGCATATAGGCATCTCTAGTGTAGCATATAGGTATGTCTAGCATATAGGCACCTCTAGTGTAGCATATAGGCACCTCTAGTGTAGCATTAGGCACCTCTAGTGTAGCCTATAGGCACCTCTAGTGTAACATTAGGCACCTCTAATATAGCCTATAGGCACCTCTAGTGTAGCCTATAGGCACCTCTAGTGTAGCATATAGGCACCTCTAGTGTAGCATATAGGCATCTCTAGTGTAGCATATAGGTATGTCTAGCATATAGGCACCTCTAGTGTAGCATATAGGCACCTCTAGTGTAGCCTAAAGGCACCTCTAGTGTAACATTAGGCACCTCTAATATAGCCTATGGGCACCTCTAGTGTAGCATATAGGCACCTCTAGTGTAGCATGTAGGCACCTCTAGTGTAGCATATAGGTATGTCTAGCATATAGGCACCTCTAGTGTAGCATTAGGCACCTCTAGTGTAGCATATAGACACCTCTAGTGTAGCCTAAAGGCACCTCTAGTGTAGCATTAGGCACCTCTAGTGTAGCCTATAGGCACCTCTAGTGTAGCCTATAGGCACCTCTAGTGTAGCATTAGGCACCTCTAATATAGCCTATAGACACCTCTAGTGTAGCATATAGGCACCTCTAGTGTAGCATATAGGCACCTCTAGTGTAGCATATAGGCACCTCTAGTGTAGCATTAGGCACCTCTAGTGTAGCCTATAGGCACCTCTAGTGTAACATTAGGCACCTCTAATATAGCCTATGGGCACCTCTAGTGTAGCCTGTAGGCACCTCTAGTGTAGCATTAGGCACCTCTAATATAGCCTATAGGCACCTCTAGTGTAGCCTAAAGGCACCTCTAGTGTAACATTAGGCACCTCTAATATAGCCTATGGGCACCTCTAGTGTAGCCTATAGGCACCTCTAATATAGCCTATAGGCACCTCTAGTGTAGCCTAAAGGCACCTCTAGTGTAGCATATAGGTATGTCTAGCATATAGGCACCTCTAGTGTAGCATATAGGCATCTCTAGTGTAGCCTATAGGCACCTCTAGTGTAGCATTAGGCACCTCTAGTGTAGCATATAGGTATGTCTAGCATATAGGCACCTCTAGTGTAGCATATAGGCACCTCTAGTGTAGCATTAGGCACCTCTAGTGTAGCATATAGGTATGTGTAGCATTAGGCACCTCTAGTGTAGCATTAGGCACCTCTAGTGTAGCATTAGGCACCTCTAGTGTAGCCTATAGGCATCTCTAGTGTAGCATTAGGCACCTCTAGTGTAGCATATAGGTATGTCTAGCATATAGGCACCTCTAGTGTAGCATATAGGCACCTCTAGTGTAGCATTAGGCACCTCTAGTGTAGCATATAGGTATGTGTAGCATTAGGCACCTCTAGTGTAGCATTAGGCACCTCTAGTGTAGCATTAGGCACCTCTAGTGTAGCCTATAGGCATCTCTAGTGTAGCATTAGGCACCTCTAGTGTAGCATATAGACACCTCTAGTGTAGCATATAGGTATGTCTAGCATATAGGCACCTCTAGTGTAGCATATAGGCATCTCTAGTGTAGCCTATAGGCACCTCTAGTGTAGCATTAGGCACCTCTAGTGTAGCATATAGGTATGTCTAGCATATAGGCACCTCTAGTGTAGCATATAGGCACCTCTAGTGTAGCATTAGGCACCTCTAGTGTAGCATATAGGTACATCTAGTGTAGCATATAGGCACCTCTAGTGTAGCATATAGGCATCTCTAGTGTAGCATATAGGTATGTCTAGCATATAGGCACCTCTAGTGTAGCATATAGGCACCTCTAGTGTAGCATTAGGCACCTCTAGTGTAGCCTATAGGCACCTCTAGTGTAACATTAGGCACCTCTAATATAGCCTATGGGCACCTCTAGTGTAGCCTGTAGGCACCTCTAGTGTAGCATTAGGCACCTCTAATATAGCCTATAGGCACCTCTAGTGTAGCCTAAAGGCACCTCTAGTGTAACATTAGGCACCTCTAATATAGCCTATGGGCACCTCTAGTGTAGCCTATAGGCACCTCTAATATAGCATATAGGCACCTCTAGTGTAGCCTATAGGCACCTCTAGTGTAACATTAGGCACCTCTAGTGTAGCATATAGACACCTCTAGTGTAGCATATAGGCACCTCTAGTGTAGCATATAGGCATCTCTAGTGTAGCATATAGGTATGTCTAGCATATAGGCACCTCTAGTGTAGCATATAGGCATCTCTAGTGTAGCCTATAGGCACCTCTAGTGTAGCATTAGGCACCTCTAGTGTAGCATTAGGCACCTCTAGTGTAGCATATAGGCATCTCTAGTGTAGCATATAGGCACCTCTAGTGTAGCATTAGGCACCTCTAGTGTAGCCTATAGGCATCTCTAGTGTAGCATTAGGCACCTCTAGTGTAGCATATAGACACCTCTAGTGTAGCATATAGGTATGTCTAGCATATAGGCACCTCTAGTGTAGCCTATAGGCACCTCTAGTGTAGCCTAAAGGCACCTCTAGTGTAACATTAGGCACCTCTAATATAGCCTATGGGCACCTCTAGTGTAGCCTATAGGCACCTCTAATATAGCCTATAGGCACCTCTAGTGTAGCCTAAAGGCACCTCTAGTGTAGCATATAGGCATCTCTATTGTAGCCTATAGGCACCTCTAGTGTAGCATTAGGCACCTCTAGTGTAGCATATAGGTATGTCTAGTATATAGGCACCTCTAGTGTAGCATATAGGCACCTCTAGTGTAGCATTAGGCATATCTAGTGTAGCATATAGGCACCTCTAGTGTAGCATATAGGCACCTCTAGTGTAGCATATAGGCACCTCTAGTGTAGCATTAGGCATCTCTAGTGTAGCATATAGGCACCTCTAGTGTAGCATTAGGCACCTCTAGTGTAGCATATAGACACCTCTAGTGTAGCATATAGGTATGTCTAGCATATAGGCACCTCTAGTGTAGCATATAGGCATCTCTAGTGTAGCCTATAGGCACCTCTAGTGTAGCATTAGGCACCTCTAGTGTAGCATATAGGTATGTCTAGCATATAGGCACCTCTAGTGTAGCATATAGGCACCTCTAGTGTAGCATTAGGCATCTCTAGTGTAGCATATAGGCACCTCTAGTGTAGCATTAGGCACCTCTAGTGTAGCCTATAGGCACCTCTAGTGTAACATATAGGCACCTCTAGTGTAGCATTAGGCACCTCTAGTGTAGCCTATAGGCACCTCTAGTGTAGCATTAGGCACCTCTAGTGTAGTATATAGGCACCTCTAGTGTAGCATATAGGTATGTCTAGCATATAGGCACCTCTAGTGTAACATATAGGCACATCTAGTGTAGCATTAGGCACCTCTAGTGTAGTATATAGGCACCTCTAGTGTAGCATATAGGTATGTCTAGCATATAGGCACCTCTAGTGTAGCATTAGGCACCTCTAGTGTAGCCTATAGGCACCTCTAGTGTAACATTAGGCACCTCTAATATAGCCTATGGGCACCTCTAGTGTAGCATATAGGCACCTCTAGTGTAGCCTAAAGGCACCTCTAGTGTAACATTAGGCACCTCTAATATAGCCTATGGGCACCTCTAGTGTAGCATATAGGCACCTCTAGTGTAGCATATAGGCACCTCTAGTGTAGCATATAGGTATGTCTAGCATATAGGCACCTCTAGTGTAGCATTAGGCACCTCTAGTGTAGCATATAGACACCTCTAGTGTAGCCTAAAGGCACCTCTAGTGTAGCATTAGGCACCTCTAGTGTAGCCTATAGGCACCTCTAGTGTAGCCTATAGGCACCTCTAGTGTAGCATTAGGCACCTCTAATATAGCCTATAGACACCTCTAGTGTAGCATATAGGCACCTCTAGTGTAGCATATAGGCACCTCTAGTGTAGCATATAGGCACCTCTAGTGTAGCATTAGGCACCTCTAGTGTAGCCTATAGGCACCTCTAGTGTAACATTAGGCACCTCTAATATAGCCTATGGGCACCTCTAGTGTAGCCTGTAGGCACCTCTAGTGTAGCATTAGGCACCTCTAATATAGCCTATAGGCACCTCTAGTGTAGCCTAAAGGCACCTCTAGTGTAACATTAGGCACCTCTAATATAGCCTATGGGCACCTCTAGTGTAGCCTATAGGCACCTCTAATATAGCCTATAGGCACCTCTAGTGTAGCCTAAAGGCACCTCTAGTGTAGCATATAGGTATGTCTAGCATATAGGCACCTCTAGTGTAGCATATAGGCATCTCTAGTGTAGCCTATAGGCACCTCTAGTGTAGCATTAGGCACCTCTAGTGTAGCATATAGGTATGTCTAGCATATAGGCACCTCTAGTGTAGCATATAGGCACCTCTAGTGTAGCATTAGGCACCTCTAGTGTAGCATATAGGTATGTGTAGCATTAGGCACCTCTAGTGTAGCATTAGGCACCTCTAGTGTAGCCTATAGGCATCTCTAGTGTAGCATTAGGCACCTCTAGTGTAGCATATAGGTATGTCTAGCATATAGGCACCTCTAGTGTAGCATATAGGCACCTCTAGTGTAGCATTAGGCACCTCTAGTGTAGCATATAGGTATGTGTAGCATTAGGCACCTCTAGTGTAGCATTAGGCACCTCTAGTGTAGCATTAGGCACCTCTAGTGTAGCCTATAGGCATCTCTAGTGTAGCATTAGGCACCTCTAGTGTAGCATATAGACACCTCTAGTGTAGCATATAGGTATGTCTAGCATATAGGCACCTCTAGTGTAGCATATAGGCATCTCTAGTGTAGCCTATAGGCACCTCTAGTGTAGCATTAGGCACCTCTAGTGTAGCATATAGGTATGTCTAGCATATAGGCACCTCTAGTGTAGCATATAGGCACCTCTAGTGTAGCATTAGGCACCTCTAGTGTAGCATATAGGTACATCTAGTGTAGCATATAGGCACCTCTAGTGTAGCATATAGGCATCTCTAGTGTAGCATATAGGTATGTCTAGCATATAGGCACCTCTAGTGTAGCATATAGGCACCTCTAGTGTAGCATTAGGCACCTCTAGTGTAGCCTATAGGCACCTCTAGTGTAACATTAGGCACCTCTAATATAGCCTATGGGCACCTCTAGTGTAGCCTGTAGGCACCTCTAGTGTAGCATTAGGCACCTCTAATATAGCCTATAGGCACCTCTAGTGTAGCCTAAAGGCACCTCTAGTGTAACATTAGGCACCTCTAATATAGCCTATGGGCACCTCTAGTGTAGCCTATAGGCACCTCTAATATAGCATATAGGCACCTCTAGTGTAGCCTATAGGCACCTCTAGTGTAACATTAGGCACCTCTAGTGTAGCATATAGACACCTCTAGTGTAGCATATAGGCACCTCTAGTGTAGCATATAGGCATCTCTAGTGTAGCATATAGGTATGTCTAGCATATAGGCACCTCTAGTGTAGCATATAGGCATCTCTAGTGTAGCCTATAGGCACCTCTAGTGTAGCATTAGGCACCTCTAGTGTAGCATTAGGCACCTCTAGTGTAGCATATAGGCATCTCTAGTGTAGCATATAGGCACCTCTAGTGTAGCATTAGGCACCTCTAGTGTAGCCTATAGGCATCTCTAGTGTAGCATTAGGCACCTCTAGTGTAGCATATAGACACCTCTAGTGTAGCATATAGGTATGTCTAGCATATAGGCACCTCTAGTGTAGCCTATAGGCACCTCTAGTGTAGCCTAAAGGCACCTCTAGTGTAACATTAGGCACCTCTAATATAGCCTATGGGCACCTCTAGTGTAGCCTATAGGCACCTCTAATATAGCCTATAGGCACCTCTAGTGTAGCCTAAAGGCACCTCTAGTGTAGCATATAGGCATCTCTATTGTAGCCTATAGGCACCTCTAGTGTAGCATTAGGCACCTCTAGTGTAGCATATAGGTATGTCTAGTATATAGGCACCTCTAGTGTAGCATATAGGCACCTCTAGTGTAGCATTAGGCATCTCTAGTGTAGCATATAGGCACCTCTAGTGTAGCATATAGGCACCTCTAGTGTAGCATATAGGCACCTCTAGTGTAGCATTAGGCATCTCTAGTGTAGCATATAGGCACCTCTAGTGTAGCATTAGGCACCTCTAGTGTAGCATATAGACACCTCTAGTGTAGCATATAGGTATGTCTAGCATATAGGCACCTCTAGTGTAGCATATAGGCATCTCTAGTGTAGCCTATAGGCACCTCTAGTGTAGCATTAGGCACCTCTAGTGTAGCATATAGGTATGTCTAGCATATAGGCACCTCTAGTGTAGCATATAGGCACCTCTAGTGTAGCATTAGGCATCTCTAGTGTAGCATATAGGCACCTCTAGTGTAGCATTAGGCACCTCTAGTGTAGCCTATAGGCACCTCTAGTGTAACATATAGGCACCTCTAGTGTAGCATTAGGCACCTCTAGTGTAGCCTATAGGCACCTCTAGTGTAGCATTAGGCACCTCTAGTGTAGTATATAGGCACCTCTAGTGTAGCATATAGGTATGTCTAGCATATAGGCACCTCTAGTGTAACATATAGGCACATCTAGTGTAGCATTAGGCACCTCTAGTGTAGTATATAGGCACCTCTAGTGTAGCATATAGGTATGTCTAGCATATAGGCACCTCTAGTGTAGCATTAGGCACCTCTAGTGTAGCCTATAGGCACCTCTAGTGTAACATTAGGCACCTCTAATATAGCCTATGGGCACCTCTAGTGTAGCATATAGGCACCTCTAGTGTAGCCTAAAGGCACCTCTAGTGTAACATTAGGCACCTCTAATATAGCATATAGGCTACACTAGAGGTGCCTAATGCTACACTAGAGGTGTCTATAGGCTAGATGTACCTATATGCTACACTAGAGGTGCCTATAGGCTACACTAGAGGTGCCTTTAGGCTATATTAGAGGTGCCTAATGCTACACTAGAGGTGCCTATAGGCTAGACATACCTATATGCTACACTAGAGGTGCCTATAGGCTACACTAGAGGTGCCCATAGGCTATATTAGAGGTGCCTAATGTTACACTAGAGGTGCCTATATGCTACACTAGAGGTGCCTATAGGCTACACTAGAGGTGCCTAATGCTACACTAGAGGTGCCTATATGCTACACTAGAGGTGTCTATATGCTAGATGTACCTATATGCTACACTAGAGATGCCTATATGCTACACTAGAGATGCCTATATGCTAAATTAACTAAAGTAAGTAAATAAATTAACAAACTATTTATGTTGACTATACAATGTATACATATTATAGTATACTAAGTAACTCTCATGGTTTTATTTTTGATAGTAAGTCATAGATGTTTTATCGATTTGATCTCAAGTGTATGTCGATCTTCATCCTTCAATTTACACAACTTAACAACTATTAGAATTTGTTTACCATATAACATTTGTAAGCTCATGTTGAATCTAAAGTCCTATCTTGTATTAAGTACTGTAATTCTTTATATCACAGATTTCCTTTATATTCTATAAATTGCATAAATAGAGTTATACGGTATTCAGTACGTTTACTAATTCGCATAAAATTATTTGATCATGCTTGCAGTTCCGAAAAATTATATGGCATAAAATGGATATCTGGCAGATTTATAAACCCAGATTTTTGTAAAATTCCCATAACTAGCATATAGGCACCTCTAGTATACCATATATGTACCTCTAGTGTAGCATATAGGCACCTCTAGTGTACCATATATTCACCTCTAGTGTAGCCTAAAGGCACCTCTAGTGTAGAATATAGGCACCTCTAGTGTAGCATTAGGCACCTCTAATATAGCCTATGGGCACCTCTAGTGTAGCCTATAGGCACCTCTAGTGTAGCATATAGGCACCTCTAGTGTAGCATATAGGCATCTCTAGTGTAGCATATAGGTACATCTAGCATATAGACACCTCTAGTGTAGCATATAGGCACCTCTAGTGTAGCATTAGGCACCTCTAGTGTAGCATTAGGCACCTCTAATATAGCCTATAGGCACCTCTAGTGTAGCCTAAAGGCACCTCTAGTGTAACATTAGGCACCTCTAATATAGCCTATAGGCACCTCTAGTGTAGCCTAAAGGCACCTCTAGTGTAGCATATAGGCACCTCTAGTGTAGCCTATAGACACCTCTAGTGTAGCATTAGGCACCTCTAGTGTAGCATTAGGCACCTCTAATATAGCCTATAGGCACCTCTAGTGTAGCCTAAAGGCACCTCTAGTGTAGCATATAGGTATGTCTAGCATATAGGCACCTCTAGTGTAGCATTAGGCACCTCTAGTGTAGCATATAGGCACCTCTAGTGTAGCATATAGGTACCTCTAGTGTAGCTTATAGTTATATATAGCATATAGGCACCTCTAGTGTAGCATATAGGTACATATATCATATAGGCACCTATAGTGTAGAATATAGGTACATCTAGCATATAGGCACCTCTAGTGTAGCCTATAGGCACCTCTAGTGTAGCTATTTAGTAATATTAAATGACTTATTTAGTAGTCTTATATAACTTATTTAAGTCGAAAGTCATATTTCAAGGTACAGTAAATGGTACAAGAAGAAGAGAACGTCCAAGGATGAAATGCTCTGATAACATACAAGACTGGTCGGCCTCAATCTTTGTGAATCCATGCGGGCGACAAAGTAAAATGGAGAAATATTGTGAGAAAATCATCAGCACCCCTATGGCTCAAAGCTATGGGATATGAAAGTAGGTAAAAATGACTTATTTAGTAATAGTATATGATAGTGATGGGAATTTTACAAAATCTGGGTTTCGAAATGGTTGCACTCAAAAAATGTAGGTTTCAGTTTAAGTTTCGTTGAAAACATCAAAGTTTCAGTTTCGATTAAATTACACATGTTTCGAAACTAATTTGAACTTTTAACTAAAGTAAGTAAATAAATTAACAAACTATTTATGTTGACTATACAATGTATACATATTATAGTATACTAAGTAACTCTCATAGTTTTATTTTTGATAGTAAGTCATAGATGTTTTATCGATTAGATCTCAAGTGTATGTCGATCTTCATCCTTCAATTTACACAACTTAACAACTATTAGAATTTGTTTACCATATAACATTTGTAAGCTCATATTGAATCTAAAGTCCTATCTTGTATTAATTACTGTAATTCTTTATATCACAGATTTCCTTTATATTCTATAAATTGCATATATAGAGTTAAACAGTATTCAGTACGCTTACTAATTCGCATACAATTATTTGATCATGCTTGCAGTTCCGAAAAATTATATTTCATAAAATGGATATCTGGCAGATTTATAAACCCAGATTTTTGTAAAATTCCCATAACTAGTATATAGGCACCTCTAGTATAGCATATATGTACCTCTAGTGTAGCTTATAGGCACCTCTAGTGTACCATATAGGCACCTCTAGTGTAGCATATAGGAACCTCTAGTGTAGCATTAGGCACCTCTAGTGTAGCCTATAGGCACCTCTAGTGTAGCATTAGGCACCTCTAGTGTAGCATTAGGCACCTCTAATATAGCCTATGGGCACCTCTAGTGTAGCCTATAGGCACCTCTAGTGTAGCATATAGGCACCTCTAGTGTAGCATATAGGCATCTCTAGTGTAGCATATAGGTACATCTAGCATATAGACACCTCTAGTGTAGCATATAGGCACCTCTAGTGTAGCATTAGGCACCTCTAGTGTAGCATTAGGCACCTCTAATATAGCCTATAGGCACCTCTAGTGTAGCCTAAAGGCACCTCTAGTGTAACATTAGGCACCTCTAATATAGCCTATAGGCACCTCTAGTGTAGCCTAAAGGCACCTCTAGTGTAGCATATAGGCACCTCTAGTGTAGCCTATAGACACCTCTAGTGTAGCATTAGGCACCTCTAGTGTAGCATTAGGCACCTCTAATATAGCCTATAGGCACCTCTAGTGTAGCCTAAAGGCACCTCTAGTGTAGCATATAGGTATGTCTAGCATATAGGCACCTCTAGTGTAGCATTAGGCACCTCTAGTGTAGCATTAGGCACCTCTAATATAGCCTAAAGGCACCTCTAGTGTACCATATAGGCACCTCTAGTGTAGCATATAGGAACCTCTAGTGTAGCATTAGGCACCTCTAGTGTAGCATTAGGCACCTCTAATATAGCCTATAGGCACCTCTAGTGTAGCCTAAAGGCACCTCTAGTGTAGCATTAGGCACCTCTAATATAGCCTATAGGCACCTCTAGTGTAGCATATAGACACCTCTAGTGTAGCCTATAGGCATCTCTAGTGTAACATTAGGCACCTCTAATATAGCCTATAGGCACCTCTAGTGTAGCCTATAGGCACCTCTAGTGTAGCATTAGGCACCTCTAGTGTAGCATTAGGCACCTCTAATATAGCCTATAGGCACCTCTAGTGTAGCCTAAAGGCACCTCTAGTGTAACATTAGGCACCTCTAATATAGCCTATGGGCACCTCTAGTGTAGCCTATAGGCACCTCTAGTGTAGCATATAGGCACCTCTAGTGTAGCATATAGGCATCTCTAGTGTAGCATATAGGTACATCTAGCATATAGACACCTCTAATATAGCCTATAGGCACCTCTAGTGTAGCCTAAAGGCACCTCTAGTGTAACATTAGGCACCTCTAATATAGCCTATAGGCACCTCTAGTGTAGCCTATAGGCACCTCTAGTGTAGCATTAGGCACCTCTAGTGTAGCATTAGGCACCTCTAATATAGCCTATAGGCACCTCTAGTGTAGCCTAAAGGCACCTCTAGTGTAACATTAGGCACCTCTAATATAGCCTATGGGCACCTCTAGTGTAGCCTATAGGCACCTCTAGTGTAGCATATAGGCACCTCTAGTGTAGCATATAGGCACCTCTAGTGTAGCATTAGGCACCTCTAGTGTAGCATTAGGCACCTCTAATATAGCCTATAGGCACCTCTAGTGTAGCCTAAAGGCACCTCTAGTGTAGCATATAGGCACCTCTAGTGTAGCCTATAGACACCTCTAGTGTAGCATTAGGCACCTCTAGTGTAGCATTAGGCACCTCTAATATAGCCTATAGGCACCTCTAGTGTAGCCTAAAGGCACCTCTAGTGTAGCATATAGGTATGTCTAGCATATAGGCACCTCTAGTGTAGCATTAGGCACCTCTAGTGTAGCATTAGGCACCTCTAATATAGCCTAAAGGCACCTCTAGTGTACCATATAGGCACCTCTAGTGTAGCATATAGGAACCTCTAGTGTAGCATTAGGCACCTCTAGTGTAGCATTAGGCACCTCTAATATAGCCTATAGGCACCTCTAGTGTAGCCTAAAGGCACCTCTAGTGTAACATTAGGCACCTCTAATATAGCCTATGGGCACCTCTAGTGTAGCCTATAGGCACCTCTAGTGTAGCATATAGGCACCTCTAGTGTAGCATATAGGCATCTCTAGTGTAGCATATAGGTACATCTAGCATATAGACACCTCTAGTGTAGCATATAGGCACCTCTAGTGTAGCATTAGGCACCTCTAGTGTAGCATTAGGCACCTCTAATATAGCCTATAGGCACCTCTAGTGTAGCCTAAAGGCACCTCTAGTGTAACATTAGGCACCTCTAATATAGCCTATAGGCACCTCTAGTGTAGCCTAAAGGCACCTCTAGTGTAGCATATAGGCACCTCTAGTGTAGCCTATAGACACCTCTAGTGTAGCATTAGGCACCTCTAGTGTAGCATTAGGCACCTCTAATATAGCCTATAGGCACCTCTAGTGTAGCCTAAAGGCACCTCTAGTGTAGCATATAGGTATGTCTAGCATATAGGCACCTCTAGTGTAGCATTAGGCACCTCTAGTGTAGCATTAGGCACCTCTAATATAGCCTAAAGGCACCTCTAGTGTACCATATAGGCACCTCTAGTGTAGCATATAGGAACCTCTAGTGTAGCATTAGGCACCTCTAGTGTAGCATTAGGCACCTCTAATATAGCCTATAGGCACCTCTAGTGTAGCCTAAAGGCACCTCTAGTGTAGCATTAGGCACCTCTAATATAGCCTATAGGCACCTCTAGTGTAGCATATAGACACCTCTAGTGTAGCCTATAGGCATCTCTAGTGTAACATTAGGCACCTCTAATATAGCCTATAGGCACCTCTAGTGTAGCCTATAGGCACCTCTAGTGTAGCATTAGGCACCTCTAGTGTAGCATTAGGCACCTCTAATATAGCCTATAGGCACCTCTAGTGTAGCCTAAAGGCACCTCTAGTGTAACATTAGGCACCTCTAATATAGCCTATGGGCACCTCTAGTGTAGCCTATAGGCACCTCTAGTGTAGCATATAGGCACCTCTAGTGTAGCATATAGGCATCTCTAGTGTAGCATATAGGTACATCTAGCATATAGACACCTCTAATATAGCCTATAGGCACCTCTAGTGTAGCCTAAAGGCACCTCTAGTGTAACATTAGGCACCTCTAATATAGCCTATAGGCACCTCTAGTGTAGCCTATAGGCACCTCTAGTGTAGCATTAGGCACCTCTAGTGTAGCATTAGGCACCTCTAATATAGCCTATAGGCACCTCTAGTGTAGCCTAAAGGCACCTCTAGTGTAACATTAGGCACCTCTAATATAGCCTATGGGCACCTCTAGTGTAGCCTATAGGCACCTCTAGTGTAGCATATAGGCACCTCTAGTGTAGCATATAGGCACCTCTAGTGTAGCATTAGGCACCTCTAGTGTAGCATTAGGCACCTCTAATATAGCCTATAGGCACCTCTAGTGTAGCCTAAAGGCACCTCTAGTGTAGCATATAGGCACCTCTAGTGTAGCCTATAGACACCTCTAGTGTAGCATTAGGCACCTCTAGTGTAGCATTAGGCACCTCTAATATAGCCTATAGGCACCTCTAGTGTAGCCTAAAGGCACCTCTAGTGTAGCATATAGGTATGTCTAGCATATAGGCACCTCTAGTGTAGCATTAGGCACCTCTAGTGTAGCATTAGGCACCTCTAATATAGCCTAAAGGCACCTCTAGTGTACCATATAGGCACCTCTAGTGTAGCATATAGGAACCTCTAGTGTAGCATTAGGCACCTCTAGTGTAGCATTAGGCACCTCTAATATAGCCTATAGGCACCTCTAGTGTAGCCTAAAGGCACCTCTAGTGTAACATTAGGCACCTCTAATATAGCCTATGGGCACCTCTAGTGTAGCCTATAGGCACCTCTAGTGTAGCATATAGGCACCTCTAGTGTAGCATATAGGCATCTCTAGTGTAGCATATAGGTACATCTAGCATATAGACACCTCTAGTGTAGCATATAGGCACCTCTAGTGTAGCATTAGGCACCTCTAGTGTAGCATTAGGCACCTCTAATATAGCCTATAGGCACCTCTAGTGTAGCCTAAAGGCACCTCTAGTGTAACATTAGGCACCTCTAATATAGCCTATGGGCACCTCTAGTGTAGCCTATAGGCACCTCTAGTGTAGCATATAGGTATGTCTAGCATATAGGCACCTCTAGTGTAGCCTATAGGCACCTCTAGTGTAGCATATAGGCACCTCTAGTGTAGCATTAGGCACCTCTAGTGTAGCATTAGGCACCTCTAATATAGCCTATAGGCATCTCTAGTGTAACATTAGGCACCTCTAATATAGCCTATAGGCACCTCTAGTGTAGCATTAGGCACCTCTAGTGTAGCATTAGGCACCTCTAATATAGCCTAAAGGCACCTCTAGTGTACCATATAGGCACCTCTAGTGTAGCATATAGGAACCTCTAGTGTAGCATTAGGCACCTCTAGTGTAGCATATAGGAACCTCTAGTGTAACATTAGGCACCTCTAATATAGCCTATGGGCACCTCTAGTGTAGCCTAAAGGCACCTCTAGTGTAACATTAGGCACCTCTAATATAGCCTATGGGCACCTCTAGTGTAGCCTATAGGCACCTCTAGTGTAACATATAGGCACCTCTAGTGTAGCATTAGGCACCTCTAGTGTAGCCTAAAGGCACCTCTAGTGTAACATTAGGCACCTCTAATATAGCCTATAGGCACCTCTAGTGTAGCCTATAGGCACCTCTAGTGTAGCATTAGGCACCTCTAATATAGCCTATAGGCACCTCTAGTGTAGCCTAAAGGCACCTCTAATATAGCCTATAGGCACCTCTAGTGTAGCATTAGGCACCTCTAGTGTAGCATTAGGCACCTCTAATATAGCCTAAAGGCACCTCTAGTGTACCATATAGGCACCTCTAGTGTAGCATATAGGAACCTCTAGTGTAGCATTAGGCACCTCTAGTGTAGAATATAGGCACCTCTAGTGTAGCATTAGGCACCTCTAGTGTAGCATTAGGCACCTCTAGCGTAGCATTAGGCACCTCTAATATAGCCTATAGGCACCTCTAGTGTAGCCTAAAGGCACCTCTAGTGTAACATTAGGCACCTCTAATATAGCCTATGGGCACCTCTAGTGTAGCCTATAGGCACCTCTAGTGTAGCATTAGGCACCTCTAATATAGCCTATAGGCACCTCTAATATAGCCTATGGGCACCTCTAGTGTAGCCTATAGGCACCTCTAGTGTAGCATATAGGCACCTCTAGTGTAGCATATAGGCACCTCTAGTGTAGCATTAGGCACCTCTAATATAGCCTAAAGGCACCTCTAGTGTAGCCTATAGGCACCTCTAGTGTAGCATATAGGCACCTCTAGTGTAGCATATAGGCACCTCTAGTGTAGCATATAGACACCTCTAGTGTAGCATTAGGCACCTCTAATATAGCCTAAAGGCACCTCTAGTGTAGCCTATAGGCACCTCTAGTGTAGCATATAGGTATGTCTAGCATATAGGCACCTCTAGTGTAGCATTAGGCACCTCTAGTGTAGCATATAGGCATCTCTAGTGTAGCCTATAGGCACCTCTAGTGTAACATTAGGCACCTCTAATATAGCCTAAAGGCACCTCTAGTGTAGCCTATAGGCACCTCTAGTGTAGCATATAGGTATGTCTAGCATATAGGCACCTCTAGTGTAGCATTAGGCACCTCTAGTGTAGCATATAGGCACCTCTAGTGTAGCATATAGACACCTCTAGTGTAGCATTAGGCACCTCTAGTGTAGCCTAAAGGCACCTCTAGTGTAACATTAGGCACCTCTAATATAGCCTATGGGCACCTCTAGTGTAGCATATAGGCACCTCTAGTGTAACATTAGGCACCTCTAATATAGCCTAAAGGCACCTCTAGTGTAGCCTATAGGCACCTCTAGTGTAGCATATAGGTATGTCTAGCATATAGGCACCTCTAGTGTAGCATTAGGCACCTCTAGTGTAGCATATAGGCACCTCTAGTGTAGCATATAGACACCTCTAGTGTAGCATTAGGCACCTCTAGTGTAGCCTAAAGGCACCTCTAGTGTAACATTAGGCACCTCTAATATAGCCTATGGGCACCTCTAGTGTAGCATATAGGCACCTCTAGTGTAACATTATGCACCTCTAATATAGCCTATAGGCACCTCTAGTGTAGCCTATAGGCACCTCTAGTGTAGCATATAGACACCTCTAGTGTAGCCTAAAGGCACCTCTAGTGTAGCATTAGGCACCTCTAGTGTAGCCTATAGGCACCTCTAGTGTAGCCTATAGGCACCTCTAGTGTAGCATTAGGCACCTCTAATATAGCCTATAGGCACCTCTAGTGTAGCCTATAGGCACCTCTAGTGTAGCATATAGGCATCTCTAGTGTAGCATATAGGTATGTCTAGCATATAGGCACCTCTAGTGTAGCATATAGGCACCTCTAGTGTAGCATTAGGCACCTCTAGTGTAGCATATAGGTACATCTAGTGTAGCATATAGGCACCTCTAGTGTAGCATATAGGCACCTCTAGTGTAGCCTATGGGCACCTCTAGTGTAGCATTAGGCACCTCTAGTGTAGCCTATAGGCACCTCTAGTGTAACATTAGGCACCTCTAATATAGCCTATAGGCACCTCTAGTGTAGCCTATAGGCACCTCTAGTGTAGCATATAGGCACCTCTAGTGTAGCATATAGGCATCTCTAGTGTAGCATATAGGTATGTCTAGCATATAGGCACCTCTAGTGTAGCATATAGGCACCTCTAGTGTAGCATTAGGCACCTCTAGTGTAGCCTATAGGCACCTCTAGTGTAACATTAGGCACCTCTAATATAGCCTATAGGCACCTCTAGTGTAGCCTATAGGCACCTCTAGTGTAGCATATAGGCACCTCTAGTGTAGCATATAGGCATCTCTAGTGTAGCATATAGGTATGTCTAGCATATAGGCACCTCTAGTGTAGCATATAGGCACCTCTAGTGTAGCCTAAAGGCACCTCTAGTGTAACATTAGGCACCTCTAATATAGCCTATGGGCACCTCTAGTGTAGCATATAGGCACCTCTAGTGTAGCATATAGGCACCTCTAGTGTAGCATATAGGTATGTCTAGCATATAGGCACCTCTAGTGTAGCATTAGGCACCTCTAGTGTAGCATATAGACACCTCTAGTGTAGCCTAAAGGCACCTCTAGTGTAGCATTAGGCACCTCTAGTGTAGCCTATAGGCACCTCTAGTGTAGCCTATAGGCACCTCTAGTGTAGCATTAGGCACCTCTAATATAGCCTATAGGCACCTCTAGTGTAGCCTATAGGCACCTCTAGTGTAGCATATAGGCACCTCTAGTGTAGCATATAGGCACCTCTAGTGTAGCATTAGGCACCTCTAGTGTAGCCTATAGGCACCTCTAGTGTAACATTAGGCACCTCTAATATAGCCTATGGGCACCTCTAGTGTAGCCTGTAGGCACCTCTAGTGTAGCATTAGGCACCTCTAATATAGCCTATAGGCACCTCTAGTGTAGCCTAAAGGCACCTCTAGTGTAACATTAGGCACCTCTAATATAGCCTATGGGCACCTCTAGTGTAGCCTATAGGCACCTCTAATATAGCCTATAGGCACCTCTAGTGTAGCCTAAAGGCACCTCTAGTGTAGCATATAGGTATGTCTAGCATATAGGCACCTCTAGTGTAGCATATAGGCATCTCTAGTGTAGCCTATAGGCACCTCTAGTGTAGCATTAGGCACCTCTAGTATAGCATATAGGTATGTCTAGCATATAGGCACCTCTAGTGTAGCATATAGGCACCTCTAGTGTAGCATTAGGCACCTCTAGTGTAGCATATAGGTATGTGTAGCATTAGGCACCTCTAGTGTAGCATTAGGCACCTCTAGTGTAGCATTAGGCACCTCTAGTGTAGCCTATAGGCATCTCTAGTGTAGCATTAGGCACCTCTAGTGTAGCATATAGGTATGTCTAGCATATAGGCACCTCTAGTGTAGCATATAGGCACCTCTAGTGTAGCATTAGGCACCTCTAGTGTAGCATATAGGTATGTGTAGCATTAGGCACCTCTAGTGTAGCATTAGGCACCTCTAGTGTAGCATTAGGCACCTCTAGTGTAGCATTAGGCACCTCTAGTGTAGCCTATAGGCATCTCTAGTGTAGCATTAGGCACCTCTAGTGTAGCATATAGACACCTCTAGTGTAACATTAGGCACCTCTAATATAGCCTATGGGCACCTCTAGTGTAGCCTATAGGCACCTCTAGTGTAGCATATAGGCACCTCTAGTGTAGCATATAGGCATCTCTAGTGTAGCATATAGGTACATCTAGCATATAGACACCTCTAGTGTAGCATATAGGCACCTCTAGTGTAGCATTAGGCACCTCTAGTGTAGCATTAGGCACCTCTAATATAGCCTATAGGCACCTCTAGTGTAGCCTAAAGGCACCTCTAGTGTAACATTAGGCACCTCTAATATAGCCTATGGGCACCTCTAGTGTAGCCTATAGGCACCTCTAGTGTAGCATATAGGTATGTCTAGCATATAGGCACCTCTAGTGTAGCCTATAGGCACCTCTAGTGTAGCATATAGGCACCTCTAGTGTAGCATTAGGCACCTCTAGTGTAGCATTAGGCACCTCTAATATAGCCTATAGGCATCTCTAGTGTAACATTAGGCACCTCTAATATAGCCTATAGGCACCTCTAGTGTAGCATTAGGCACCTCTAGTGTAGCATTAGGCACCTCTAATATAGCCTAAAGGCACCTCTAGTGTACCATATAGGCACCTCTAGTGTAGCATATAGGAACCTCTAGTGTAGCATTAGGCACCTCTAGTGTAGCATATAGGAACCTCTAGTGTAACATTAGGCACCTCTAATATAGCCTATGGGCACCTCTAGTGTAGCCTAAAGGCACCTCTAGTGTAACATTAGGCACCTCTAATATAGCCTATGGGCACCTCTAGTGTAGCCTATAGGCACCTCTAGTGTAACATATAGGCACCTCTAGTGTAGCATTAGGCACCTCTAGTGTAGCCTAAAGGCACCTCTAGTGTAACATTAGGCACCTCTAATATAGCCTATAGGCACCTCTAGTGTAGCCTATAGGCACCTCTAGTGTAGCATTAGGCACCTCTAATATAGCCTATAGGCACCTCTAGTGTAGCCTAAAGGCACCTCTAATATAGCCTATAGGCACCTCTAGTGTAGCATTAGGCACCTCTAGTGTAGCATTAGGCACCTCTAATATAGCCTAAAGGCACCTCTAGTGTACCATATAGGCACCTCTAGTGTAGCATATAGGAACCTCTAGTGTAGCATTAGGCACCTCTAGTGTAGAATATAGGCACCTCTAGTGTAGCATTAGGCACCTCTAGTGTAGCATTAGGCACCTCTAGTGTAGCATTAGGCACCTCTAATATAGCCTATAGGCACCTCTAGTGTAGCCTAAAGGCACCTCTAGTGTAACATTAGGCACCTCTAATATAGCCTATGGGCACCTCTAGTGTAGCCTATAGGCACCTCTAGTGTAGCATTAGGCACCTCTAATATAGCCTATAGGCACCTCTAATATAGCCTATGGGCACCTCTAGTGTAGCCTATAGGCACCTCTAGTGTAGCATATAGGCACCTCTAGTGTAGCATATAGGCACCTCTAGTGTAGCATTAGGCACCTCTAATATAGCCTAAAGGCACCTCTAGTGTAGCCTATAGGCACCTCTAGTGTAGCATATAGGCACCTCTAGTGTAGCATATAGGCACCTCTAGTGTAGCATATAGACACCTCTAGTGTAGCATTAGGCACCTCTAATATAGCCTAAAGGCACCTCTAGTGTAGCCTATAGGCACCTCTAGTGTAGCATATAGGTATGTCTAGCATATAGGCACCTCTAGTGTAGCATTAGGCACCTCTAGTGTAGCATATAGGCATCTCTAGTGTAGCCTATAGGCACCTCTAGTGTAACATTAGGCACCTCTAATATAGCCTAAAGGCACCTCTAGTGTAGCCTATAGGCACCTCTAGTGTAGCATATAGGTATGTCTAGCATATAGGCACCTCTAGTGTAGCATTAGGCACCTCTAGTGTAGCATATAGGCACCTCTAGTGTAGCATATAGACACCTCTAGTGTAGCATTAGGCACCTCTAGTGTAGCCTAAAGGCACCTCTAGTGTAACATTAGGCACCTCTAATATAGCCTATGGGCACCTCTAGTGTAGCATATAGGCACCTCTAGTGTAACATTAGGCACCTCTAATATAGCCTAAAGGCACCTCTAGTGTAGCCTATAGGCACCTCTAGTGTAGCATATAGGTATGTCTAGCATATAGGCACCTCTAGTGTAGCATTAGGCACCTCTAGTGTAGCATATAGGCACCTCTAGTGTAGCATATAGACACCTCTAGTGTAGCATTAGGCACCTCTAGTGTAGCCTAAAGGCACCTCTAGTGTAACATTAGGCACCTCTAATATAGCCTATGGGCACCTCTAGTGTAGCATATAGGCACCTCTAGTGTAACATTATGCACCTCTAATATAGCCTATAGGCACCTCTAGTGTAGCCTATAGGCACCTCTAGTGTAGCATATAGACACCTCTAGTGTAGCCTAAAGGCACCTCTAGTGTAGCATTAGGCACCTCTAGTGTAGCCTATAGGCACCTCTAGTGTAGCCTATAGGCACCTCTAGTGTAGCATTAGGCACCTCTAATATAGCCTATAGGCACCTCTAGTGTAGCCTATAGGCACCTCTAGTGTAGCATATAGGCATCTCTAGTGTAGCATATAGGTATGTCTAGCATATAGGCACCTCTAGTGTAGCATATAGGCACCTCTAGTGTAGCATTAGGCACCTCTAGTGTAGCATATAGGTACATCTAGTGTAGCATATAGGCACCTCTAGTGTAGCATATAGGCACCTCTAGTGTAGCCTATGGGCACCTCTAGTGTAGCATTAGGCACCTCTAGTGTAGCCTATAGGCACCTCTAGTGTAACATTAGGCACCTCTAATATAGCCTATAGGCACCTCTAGTGTAGCCTATAGGCACCTCTAGTGTAGCATATAGGCACCTCTAGTGTAGCATATAGGCATCTCTAGTGTAGCATATAGGTATGTCTAGCATATAGGCACCTCTAGTGTAGCATATAGGCACCTCTAGTGTAGCATTAGGCACCTCTAGTGTAGCCTATAGGCACCTCTAGTGTAACATTAGGCACCTCTAATATAGCCTATAGGCACCTCTAGTGTAGCCTATAGGCACCTCTAGTGTAGCATATAGGCACCTCTAGTGTAGCATATAGGCATCTCTAGTGTAGCATATAGGTATGTCTAGCATATAGGCACCTCTAGTGTAGCATATAGGCACCTCTAGTGTAGCCTAAAGGCACCTCTAGTGTAACATTAGGCACCTCTAATATAGCCTATGGGCACCTCTAGTGTAGCATATAGGCACCTCTAGTGTAGCATATAGGCACCTCTAGTGTAGCATATAGGTATGTCTAGCATATAGGCACCTCTAGTGTAGCATTAGGCACCTCTAGTGTAGCATATAGACACCTCTAGTGTAGCCTAAAGGCACCTCTAGTGTAGCATTAGGCACCTCTAGTGTAGCCTATAGGCACCTCTAGTGTAGCATATAGGCACCTCTAGTGTAGCATATAGGCACCTCTAGTGTAGCATTAGGCACCTCTAGTGTAGCCTATAGGCACCTCTAGTGTAACATTAGGCACCTCTAATATAGCCTATGGGCACCTCTAGTGTAGCCTGTAGGCACCTCTAGTGTAGCATTAGGCACCTCTAATATAGCCTATAGGCACCTCTAGTGTAGCCTAAAGGCACCTCTAGTGTAACATTAGGCACCTCTAATATAGCCTATGGGCACCTCTAGTGTAGCCTATAGGCACCTCTAATATAGCCTATAGGCACCTCTAGTGTAGCCTAAAGGCACCTCTAGTGTAGCATATAGGTATGTCTAGCATATAGGCACCTCTAGTGTAGCATATAGGCATCTCTAGTGTAGCCTATAGGCACCTCTAGTGTAGCATTAGGCACCTCTAGTATAGCATATAGGTATGTCTAGCATATAGGCACCTCTAGTGTAGCATATAGGCACCTCTAGTGTAGCATTAGGCACCTCTAGTGTAGCATATAGGTATGTGTAGCATTAGGCACCTCTAGTGTAGCATTAGGCACCTCTAGTGTAGCATTAGGCACCTCTAGTGTAGCCTATAGGCATCTCTAGTGTAGCATTAGGCACCTCTAGTGTAGCATATAGGTATGTCTAGCATATAGGCACCTCTAGTGTAGCATATAGGCACCTCTAGTGTAGCATTAGGCACCTCTAGTGTAGCATATAGGTATGTGTAGCATTAGGCACCTCTAGTGTAGCATTAGGCACCTCTAGTGTAGCCTATAGGCATCTCTAGTGTAGCATTAGGCACCTCTAGTGTAGCATATAGACACCTCTAGTGTAGCATATAGGTATGTCTAGCATATAGGCACCTCTAGTGTAGCATATAGGCATCTCTAGTGTAGCCTATAGGCACCTCTAGTGTAGCATTAGGCACCTCTAGTGTAGCATATAGGTATGTCTAGCATATAGGCACCTCTAGTGTAGCATATAGGCACCTCTAGTGTAGCATTAGGCACCTCTAGTGTAGCATATAGGTACATCTAGTGTAGCATATAGGCACCTCTAGTGTAGCATATAGGCATCTCTAGTGTAGCATATAGGTATGTCTAGCATATAGGCACCTCTAGTGTAGCATATAGGCACCTCTAGTGTAGCATTAGGCACCTCTAGTGTAGCCTATAGGCACCTCTAGTGTAACATTAGGCACCTCTAATATAGCCTATGGGCACCTCTAGTGTAGCCTGTAGGCACCTCTAGTGTAGCATTAGGCACCTCTAATATAGCCTATAGGCACCTCTAGTGTAGCCTAAAGGCACCTCTAGTGTAACATTAGGCACCTCTAATATAGCCTATGGGCACCTCTAGTGTAGCCTATAGGCACCTCTAATATAGCCTATAGGCACCTCTAGTGTAGCCTAAAGGCACCTCTAGTGTAACATTAGGCACCTCTAATATAGCCTATGGGCACCTCTAGTGTAGCCTATAGGCACCTCTAATATAGCCTAAAGGCACCTCTAATATAGCCTAAAGGCACCTCTAGTGTAGCATATAGACACCTCTAGTGTAGCATATAGGCACCTCTAGTGTAGCATATAGGCATCTCTAGTGTAGCATATAGGTATGTCTAGCATATAGGCACCTCTAGTGTAGCATATAGGCATCTCTAGTGTAGCCTATAGGCACCTCTAGTGTAGCATTAGGCACCTCTAGTGTAGCATTAGGCACCTCTAGTGTAGCATATAGGCATCTCTAGTGTAGCATATAGGCACCTCTAGTGTAGCATTAGGCACCTCTAGTGTAGCCTATAGGCATCTCTAGTGTAGCATTAGGCACCTCTAGTCTAGCATATAGGCACCTCTAGTGTAGCCTATAGGCACCTCTAGTGTAGCCTAAAGGCACCTCTAGTGTAACATTAGGCACCTCTAATATAGCCTATGGGCACCTCTAGTGTAGCCTATAGGCACCTCTAATATAGCCTATAGGCACCTCTAGTGTAGCCTAAAGGCACCTCTAGTGTAGCATATAGGCATCTCTAGTGTAGCCTATAGGCACCTCTAGTGTAGCATTAGGCACCTCTAGTGTAGCATATAGGTATGTCTAGCATATAGGCACCTCTAGTGTAGCATATAGGCACCTCTAGTGTAGCATTAGGCATCTCTAGTGTAGCATATAGGCACCTCTAGTGTAGCATTAGGCATCTCTAGTGTAGCCTATAGGCACCTCTAGTGTAGCCTATAGGCACCTCTAGTGTAGCATATAGGCACCTCTAGTGTAGCATATAGGCACCTCTAGTGTAGCATTAGGCATCTCTAGTGTAGCATATAGGCACCTCTAGTGTAGCATTAGGCACCTCTAGTGTAGCATATAGACACCTCTAGTGTAGCATATAGGTATGTCTAGCATATAGGCACCTCTAGTGTAGCATATAGGCATCTCTAGTGTAGCCTATAGGCACCTCTAGTGTAGCATTAGGCACCTCTAGTGTAGCATATAGGTATGTCTAGCATATAGGCACCTCTAGTGTAGCATATAGGCACCTCTAGTGTAGCATTAGGCATCTCTAGTGTAGCATATAGGCACCTCTAGTGTAGCATTAGGCACCTCTAGTGTAGCCTATAGGCACCTCTAGTGTAACATATAGGCACCTCTAGTGTAGCATTAGGCACCTCTAGTGTAGCCTATAGGCACCTCTAGTGTAGCATTAGGCACCTCTAGTGTAGTATATAGGCACCTCTAGTGTAGCATATAGGTATGTCTAGCATATAGGCACCTCTAGTGTAACATATAGGCACCTCTAGTGTAGCATTAGGCACCTCTAGTGTAGTATATAGGCACCTCTAGTGTAGCATATAGGTATGTCTAGCATATAGGCACCTCTAGTGTAGCATTAGGCACCTCTAGTGTAGCCTATAGGCACCTCTAGTGTAACATTAGGCACCTCTAATATAGCCTATGGGCACCTCTAGTGTAGCATATAGGCACCTCTAGTGTAGCCTAAAGGCACCTCTAGTGTAACATTAGGCACCTCTAATATAGCATATAGGCACCTCTAGTGTAGCCTAAAGGCACCTCTAGTGTAGCATTAGGCACCTCTAATATAGCCTATAGGCACCTCTAGTGTAGCCTAAAGGCACCTCTAGTGTAGCCTATAGGCACCTCTAGTGTAACATATAGGCACCTCTAGTGTAGCATATAGGCACCTCTAGTGTAGCATTAGGCACCTCTAGTGTAACATTAGGCACCTCTAATATAGCCTATAGGCACCTCTAGTGTAGCCTAAAGGCACCTCTAGTGTAGCATTAGGCACCTCTAATATAGCCTATGGGCATCTCTAGTGTAGCATATAGGCATCTCTAGTGTAGCATATAGGCATCTCTAGTGTAGCATATAGGTACATCTAGCATATAGACACCTCTAGTGTAGCATATAGGCACCTCTAGTGTAGCATTAGGCACCTCTAGTGTAGCCTATAGGCACCTCTAGTGTAGCATATAGGCACCTCTAGTGTAACATTAGGCACCTCTAATATAGCCTATGGGCACCTCTAGTGTAGCCTATAGGCACCTCTAGTGTAGCATATAGGTATGTCTAGCCTATAGGCACCTCTAATATAGCCTAAAGGCACCTCTAGTGTAGCCTATAGGCACCTCTAGTGTAGCATATAGGTACATCTAGCCTATAGACACCTCTAGTGTAGCATTAGGCACCTCTAGTGTAGCCTATAGGCACCTCTAGTGTAGCATTAGGCACCTCTAATATAGCCTAAAGGCACCTCTAGTGTAGCCTATAGGCACCTCTAGTGTAGCATATAGGTATGTCTAGCATATAGGCACCTCTAGTGTAGCATATAGGCACCTCTAGTGTAGCATATAGGCACCTCTAGTGTAGCCTATAGGCACCTCTAGTGTAGCATTAGGCACCTCTAGTGTAGCATATAGGCATCTCTTGTGTAGCATATAGGTACATTTAACATATAGGCTGTGCTTATAAAGCAATAGGCAGTCCATATAGATTGTTTAGTTATATTATATGATTCTTATAATATATACAACATGTACATTTTCCATATAAGTTTATCATGTATATAATATCGCAACAAGTATTTTTAATTTTTTATTCTTTATATTCAGTAATCAAAATAAAATGGTATAATTTTTGATACAGACCGATAATACTCACGAATTGATATTAAATGATACTATATCTATATAAATATATATATATATAATAATTTGGTGCCGGTTATCTATATTCATATTTTGTATTAATTTAATTTTATATTTGTATTTAGATTATTTATGAAAAATGTATTTGTATTTATCTACAAAACCTATAATAATTACAGTATGCTCAGAATATTCCTTGACCCGAACAAAGCTTAAAGAGGCAACACTTTGTAACGAAAGTTCTGAATGAAATAACCCACCAGCTATATCTTAACCAGGTTTTTTTTATTGAAACGCGAATCGTGGTAAATAATAATAACGATTTTGCGAAGCAAAGATATAAATCCATATCTACGCAAATTGATTAGTATTCATACATCCCAATGATATTAGCAGTATCGAAATCGATTTAGGTATGCCGCGATTTGCATAGTACAATGATTTCATTGCTCTATTAAATAACATGCAATATAAATTAGCTTTAACTCACATAGATATTTATAGAATTTAAAACTAACATATCCTATTGCTTTGTTATATATTAGTAATGAACCATCGATATAAAGAAAGTGGATAAGCAATTGACACACGCAATGCATGTTAAAGATAGATATGTGAAAGGCACTTTTATCGATAAATTATAACAAAATGGTATCAGTGATTTTGATTGGATATTAGTCATATTATATATGTCAAATATTAAAACAGTAGACTTTTCGTCGAAATAGATTAAAGTGACTTCTATCTATATCAATGGATTTAGATTATAAATATCAATAAAATAGTATGATATATTTAATTTAAATGCACAAAATTACGTGGAATATTGATATGATGTATTATAAATATATAATTTTATTTTTAATATAAATAGTACATTAAAATTGGTAATAATTATCAATATATATATGTATAAATAAATAATATTATAAATAAAATGTAGTGGTCAGATAGTGGATTTCGACTGCAGCACCCGTAGCGTATAGTGCCATACACTTAATTCAATTTCTTATCCACTTTCTTTATATCAATGTAATGAACACATTTAAAATAATAATTGAAAGCATATAATTTTCATTTTAAAAGTTCATAGTTTGATACTAATTTACATTATAAATAACACAGAGTTCCAAAAATTGGTCATATATAGGTGGGGATGTTGGTTTTTGTGTACAAAATAGAAGTACATAATTTCGCGTGAGTGTTATATCTTTCTTTAGAAAAATCGTAGATAATAATATCTATATTATACATTATTATAGTTTTTTTTTCGATTGCTATCTTAATATATATTTTCAATATTTTTAGTAACAGTATCATGTATAGATAAATATATTATGATTACATAATAATCAAGAGCTGTTTTAAATAATAAATATAAAAATTAATGTATTAATCATAATGGTCAATATATTTATTTATAATATCCTAATACATTCATATATATAATACATTTATTCAGTTTTATTCAGTTTTACTTCATTTTTTTCTTCTTTTATACTAATACATCTATATTTTTGTTTAGTGTATTATTTTATAGTACTTATTATTTATTTTAGTTATTTATTTATAAATAATTAAATGATGATTACATAATTTTATGGCAAGTTCAAACAATTTATATTATTTTTCTATTTTATTCATTGTATTGTATCTATGTAAACAGGAAGTCATCTAATATTTTATAATATTTTATTTATTTAGTTTTTTTTTGAACTTGCTTTAAAATTAAGGGTAATTGTCTCGATAAGCTTTAGCTTCTACAAAAACCCTGGTGCAAACCTAAATCTGATAATAATAATAAAATAATAATATATTTCTCTATATAGGATTTGTAGGATACTGTTGGGGCAATAAAGAGAAACTGGTGAGAGATGTTCTTCTCTGGATGTCATCGCATGAGTGATGTCTTGTATCCTGAAGTCCAATATAGAACTATATACAAACGTTGATGGGCGATGCATATACAGTCAGGAGCCCTACCAAATATGATGAGCGATAGAAATGATCTGAGAACGCGTGTCATGGTGATAAACGATAAAGCTCAACCTGGTTAGTAAAGTTAGTATATGTATATATATATCAATTAATGTTGTGTTCACAAATCCATATTGCATCTATTTCCACCTGCCCTACTACAGTTAAATAACTTTTAGATCTATGGTGGTTATTTTATTTAGTTCAATTAATATCACTATTTAATCGTATATTTAATATTTTTGTATAGCTCAAACTATCAGTCACTAATGAAAAATGTATTAATTAATATCACTCACTATTATATAGTTGAAGACAGCGAAAAGGCTATGTATAATATTAATCAGTGGATATATGATCATCGGTGAACCACTGGACATAGAAGCGACCTGAGACGATTTGTTATTGAAGCTAGTGAGAAATGTACCACTACGATTCATGAGTCATGGAACTAAAATTTAGTTAGTATAGTTGAATACCTATAATCCAGTGAATTTGATTCACTGATGGATTAATTAAAAATAAGAATATAAATAATATATTTTACTTTCGATAACTTACTTTTATTTTGCAATATTAGATATAACTATTAAATTCTTTATAAAATTTGTATTTAATTAATAATTATCTTGATTTTTTCAAATATAAATATACTTTTAAATCCAAATAAGAATATAACTAAAATATATAAAATTACAAATAGAGCATATCTGATTTTTATCATTATTAAATTACTATTTTATAAAATGTATTTTATCATATACAAATGTATAAATATGTATATTTTGTATTCAAATACAATTACAAATGATAAAAATATAATTTTAATAATTATGAAAACTTATTTAATCACATATGCATGTTTAATATCTTATTCAAATATAGATACAATAGAAAATACAAATATATTTCTGTTTAATAATTCAAATACAGAAAATCTGATTTTAGTAATTAATAAATTTCAAATATAATAATGTATATGATTAAATACAAATAATATTTTATATATTAATATAATCTTATTCTAATATAAATACAATAGACAATACATATTTACTAAAAATTTAAATAAATGTCTGATTAATGATTCATATATTATATATTATATAATTACACTAAATCTGATTTTTATATTTATGATCATTTATTTATTTAAAAATATATAAGTCATTTCTAACTATAAATACACACAAATGCAAATAAATTTATGATTATCAATATCAATCAAATACACCTAATCTGTTTTAGATAAATATTAAAATATTAATTTGATATATTAAATATATATATTTATATAAGTTGTATTCATAAAATAATTAATTTTGTAATGTTTTAAAGGTATCATTAGTGTATCTTGACAACTAAAGAAAAGTGATACAACGGAATTGATACAAGTTTAGTATATTTAATTATAAATTAAACACATGTATCCATCATTAATTTATTATTGTTTTATAGCTGGATTATAAGTTATACATCTGATGACTAAAGGAAAGAGAAAGAAAAAATATTTTATTATTGTAAATGTTCTATATATATTGTATATAATTTTTGTTAATAATATATATGATATTAATATGTTATGTTATATGTATATAGGTTAGTACTTAATGTTAAAATAAATTGTATATTTGAAAAAACGATGTATAATATTTATTATTTAAATGTGTTTATATTTATAATATAATTTTAAATAATATATAAAGTAGAATTTAGAAATGTTTGCATAAATTATTAACTAATATTTGTTACTAGAATTTTTTTTATTTTATAAATTTGTAAAAACCAACATTTATATTATAGAATTTAAAGAGCTTTGTAAAAATATCAATTAAATTTTAGATAAAAAAAAAAAAATAATTTCCCATATTGGGTAGTAATAGCTGATCATTTTTTATAACGTTACATATTTATATATATATATACATATATATTTAAGATAGTCTGTTAATTTAATTAAAAAATATCCATTATTCAATGAGTTATAATCTAATATGTATTATAAATTAATTAAAACATGCATAATTCCTATCTACACCATGTAAAAATTTTACCATTTTTTTTGCACATTTTTGATCATCAACTTTTTTTTAAACAAAAATTAAAAAAAACTAAGACACAAGTAATATTATAGAATTTAAAGAGCTCTGTAAAAATATAAATTAAATTAATTTTAGATAAAAAAAAAAAAATTGTTTCTCATATTGGGTAGGAATGCTGCTAATTTTTTTATAACGTTACATATATAATTAAAGATAGTCTGTTAATTTAATTAAAAAATATCCATTATTCAATGAGTTATGATCTAATATTTATTATAAATTAATTAAAACATGCATAATTCCTATCTACACCATGTAAAAATGTTACCATTTATTTGCATATTTTGATCATAACTTTTTTTTTAATAAAAATTTTAAAAAACTAATATATGACTTACATTATAGAATTTTATATCCTTTCTAATGATACCAATTTTATTATAATAGCATCAATATATAAAATCTCATACTCGTAAATAAAACTAGTGTAATACTCATTATTATACATATATAATGTACAGGTTCTACTTGAAATTATACAGGCATTCTAAAACTATATAGATATCATATTTTCGTAACATATTCGAAGTAGAATAAAATAATTTCTAATAGTATAAATTAAAATTTAATAAAAAATTAAATTTATTAACAAATATTCGATTGTACAGTTACTATAACGGATAATATATCGATGGATTACATTATTATACATATATAATATATAGATTCTACTTGAAATTAAACGGGCATTCTCAAACTATATAGATATCATATTTTCGTACCATATTCGAAGTAGAATAACATAATTTCTAATAGTATAAATTAAAATTTAATAAAAAATCAAATATTTTATTGTACAGTTACTATAACGGATAACATATCGATGGATTAAAATAATATACATATATAATGTATAGGTTCTAGTTGAAATTAAACGGGCATTCTAAAACTATATAGATATCATATTTTCGTAACATATTCGAAGTAGAATAAAATAATTTCTAATAGTATAAATTAAAATTTAATACAAAATCAAATTTATTAACAAATATTTGATTGTAAAGTTACCATAACGGATAACATATCGATGTATTACATTATTATACATATATAATATATAGATTCTACTTGAAATTAAACGGGCATTCTAAAACTATATAGATATCATATTCTAAGTAGAATAAAATAATTTCTAATAGTATAAATTAAACTTTAATAAAAAATCAAATTTATTAACAGATATTCGATTGTACAGTTACTATAACGGATAGCATATCGATGGATTATATTATTATACATATATAATGTATATGTTCTACTTGAAATTAAACGGGCATTCTAAAACTATATAGATATCATATTTTCGTAACATATTCGAAGTAGAATAAAATAATTTCTAATAGTATAAATTAAAATTTAATAAAAAATCAAATTTATTAACAAATATTTGATTGTACAGTTACTATAACGGATAACATATCGATGGATTATATTATTATCTAGTATCTACAACCCAATAATACATCTCTAAATAATTGTATATATTAATTATAATAAACATGTATACATATGTGTAATATACATAATTAGTATTACACTAGTTTGTATTTATAAATTATTTTCGTATTTTATTATATGGTATTTTGATTGACAGTTTAAGGCAAAGGAAATTTGTCCTTGATTGCGGTCTAGTTTTATAATATATGTTGGTTAATTTTGATTGGCCGCTCTTATTGCGTATACAGTGTATACCCTTATACTATACACCATATATGGCTGCGACGCACGCCTCACAGCGTGCGTCGCATATACATTTGAATATACAATTCCTATTGGTTGAATATGGCGGGGCCTCTATTGGTGATAATATATATATATATATATATATATATATATATATGGATTACTAGGGGGGGCCTATATCGCTCAAAGAGTATGTAAAAAGGTGAACAGGGTCCATTTTATGTATATCTTTTAAAATAATAAATTAATTAAAAATAAAAAGTTAACGGTTAATACATAAGTTAATACATATGTCATATGTATCACTGAAAAAAATGTCGTTTACAAATAATCATTATTTAAAAGGGGCCTCCAACGTTGCTTATATATTGGAAATATACACTGGGGCCTCGATCGGCGAAAATATACCTCTATATATATATAAATTATTATATATAATATAATTATATTATTAACTATCAACTACGTTCATACATTAACCTCTACCCAATTTATAATCATTTCTAAAGCACATTCCGCGTTAGTTAATCTGCTAAATATATATTATTAATAGCCTATAGGATAGTATACACTGTATTTTATTATAACACCAATACTGAACAATTAATCTATATTTAAATTTCAACTATAATATATAGGTATTATCTCGTATAAACAAATTTGTAATATTCTACTTTTTGAATAGTTCAAATCCTACAAATCTATTTATTCATCTTTACGATAAGATAATATAATCCAGTTTCCTACCCTTTAAATATTGTAATATAAGTATATTTATAAATGTTCTTGTGCAATTTAATATACTTATTGCCTGCTTGTATCTTATATGATAAATAGGTCTATAAATAACTATTAGTCTAAATATGAATACACTTACTATAGTAAATTAATTCTCACATAGAAAATTGAAAACCTAAGTCATGCTTTATAATTATTATTTATATATTAGTAAAGAAACGAAATTAATAAATGTTACATTTTTATGTATAACTTTAAAGATAAGAACTTATATTAATATTTCGAACCATATATAATAATACTTAATCACCCGATTAAAGGTGGTGGTACTAGTATCGCTGTTAGTTCTAGATGGTTCCGAGATACAATTAAGGATGCCTATAACGACTATGGAGTTCGTGGAGCTTATGTGTCAGATACATCCGAGGACATTTCTACCCCCTATTGGGTATAATATGGTGTTACTATTTGGATGTAGGTTAGTTATTGGCTAATGTATATACCTGATACCAATATATATATATATAACTAAGGTATAATATTGATAATAATGTCTTATTATAAGTTGTAGATTTAAGAGAATAAATACAATTATAATGAATCAATGCATTATTTATTATAAATGGTTTTTAATAAGAACCCTTTATAAGAACTTCTTATATCTTTATGTGTTGATGTCATAGATTTATAGTTTACATAGATCGGTAGTCACGTGGTTTTTCATGGTCATACATGGTGCCTGGAATGGGGATTTTTGATCTTTAATTGTTGTAAACTTAAGATGGCCGACATCACGTGACACATGATATTTCATAACAAATATTTAAATAAATAATATTTATTTTTTACATACATTTGAATTATTTTTCTATATACGCTTATAAAATGCATTTCGATTATATCAAAATAAACATTTATATTTATTTATATTATATATTTATAATGTAATATAATCGCAACACGTAATTTGCTTAAATAATACTTTATATAGGTAATTTTAAATTAAAATTTATCGATGTATTTTTAAATTCTTATATCGCTTTAATTTTTCTATATACGCTTATAATGTGCATTTCGATTATATAAATATAAACATTTATATTATATATTTATATCGAAATATAACTGCAACATTTAATTTGATAAATAATACTTTATATAGGTAATTTCAAATTATATTTTATCTGTGATATTTTAAAATTCTTAGATCTTTTAAATTTGTTTATAAATTGTATTTAAATTATATCAAAATAAACATTTATATTAAATTGTATTAAATATATAAATTACAGTATAATAAAAAACTTTAATTACATAAAATAATACTTTACATGAGTAATTTAAAATGTGAAATGTAACAGTACAATTTTAAATAGCATTATCTAGGTTAATTTCATTACTAATATTTAAATATTACAACTTAATTAGATAAATACACATTTATATTAATTTATATTATATACTGCAATATAATTACAACATTTAATTTGATTAAATAATACATTATATAATTCTAAATTACGACAACTATAAGAACGCTATTATTTTAAATATTTAAAAATGCTTAATTAATCGATGACTGTTGTTCTAATAGTACACGTAATTATCCAGAAGGAATAACTCTCTACAAGTTTGTATTATATAAATACATTTAAATATTATTTTGAAATTCATACAATTATTTAATTAGACATGTAGATGTTATATCTAATTATGTATGAAGTCAATAAATGAATACACGCTTAACGTATGAAAATCAAATAATCATACGAAATTTAATTTTAATTTCATAATTATAATTATTATAATATGTTACACGATTATAGCAACAATTTTCTGAAGGAAAGATATAACACTTACACTAAATCGTGTAATTCGAATTTGTATACAAAATACCCCAGTGCCACCTATAGCTGGTTACTTTTAGGAACTATGTGTTGTTTATAATGTAAATTCGTATTTAACTATACACTTTTAAAATGTTAAATAATATGCTTTAAATTAATATTTATATGATGAAAACTAAGTGTTCATTACTAATATATAATAAACAAATATGATATGTATGTTTTAAATGCTATAAGTATATATTTAGTGAGTAAAAGATAATTTATATTGCATGTAATTTAATAGAGCAATGAAAACATTGTTGTATGCAAACAGAGCCGAACCTAAATCTATTTCAGTGATTTCGATACTACTGCTAGCAGCGGTTGGGGATATTACTAAATTACATTGCATGCATAGGGAGTGTTATATCTTTGCTTCGCAAAATCTTTGATTATAGTAACAAAAATCATATTAATATTATACACAATTATTATAAAAAATACCTATCATATTATGATATAAATGATATATGATATGTAACGATTTTAATGAATGTAATGAAAATGCATAAAAAGTCTATCGACTTACTAGAAATTAACCAATAAAGCACCCTACATATAAATTATATATATTTAATTCTGAAGACGCATGTATCAGGCACCTATTTTAAGATGTACGGCTTACGCCATAGCTAAGTACATTATAGAAAAAGTCTTAACGTGTTATAGATGTATCGTGATTATTATAAAACTTACATATATCTTTATTCTTTTATATAATTTTAATAGTATATAAATAAATAATGAAATTAATAAGCTATTATAAATGGGTAAGTCATCATAGTCGTGATAAGTTCACAGTTCTATATGGTTCTAATGTGTCATTACTAGCTATGGAATAATTTGTTGTACATAATATTGATGTTCCATCCAATATACTGGCATTTCCATTAGATTTTATAGTTGAGAGTTATAGTTGATAATTGGAGTTAAAAAATAGCACAATAATTAGAATTTATAAGCTTTAGTATTTTTTAAATCTAATTGATTATAGCTATATATGTAAGCTATATACGCATTTTATTAGTAAATTAAAATCAAATACAAATTTATACTTATCATGTTATATGATATCACCTAGGTTATATCATATAGTAGAATTATACTCCCTATCTGAACCCTCTTTATCCTGCTTCCAAATTAATGACATTAATTATATTAAATTTACGATTATGATTAAATATAAATATAAAATAGTACAAATATATTAACTATATTGAAATTATAATTTAACTATAATAATAGTAATATTTACATGTATGTAAACTTCTCTGAGTTACGATTGAGAATATATCCTTATTATTGTAGTGGACAACTCACATACATATTCAAGGAATGATGCATGTGGCGTAAGCCGTACATCTTAAAATAGGTGCCTGATACATACGTCTTCAGAATTAAATATATATAATTTATATGTAGGGTGCTTTATTGGTTAATTTCTAGTAAGTCGATAGACTTTTTATGCATTTTCATTACATTCATTAAAATCGTTACATATCATATATCATTTATATCATAATATGATAGGTATTTTTTATAATAATTGTGTATAATATTAATATGATTTTTGTTACTATAATCAAAGATTTTGCGAAGCAAAGATATAACACTCCCTATGCATGCAATGTAATTTAGTAATATCCCCAACCGCTGCTAGCAGTAGTATCGAAATCACTGAAATAGATTTAGGTTCGGCTCTGTTTGCATACAACAATGTTTTCATTGCTCTATTAAATTACATGCAATATAAATTATCTTTTACTCACTAAATATATACTTATAGCATTTAAAACATACATATCATATTTGTTTATTATATATTAGTAATGAACACTTAGTTTTCATCATATAAATATTAATTTAAAGCATATTATTTAACATTTTAAAAGTGTATAGTTAAATACGAATTTACATTATAAACAACACATAGTTCCTAAAAGTAACCCGCTATAGGTGGCACTGGGGTATTTTGTATACAAATTCGAATTACACGATTTCGCGTAAGTGTTATATCTTTCCTTCAGAAAATTTTTGCTATAATCGTGTAACATATTATAATAATTATAATTATGAAATTAAAATTAAATTTCGTATGATTATTTGATTTTCATACGTTAAGCGTGTATTCATTTATTGACTTCATACATAATTAGATATAACATCTACATGTCTAATTAAATAATTGTATGAATTTCAAAATAATATTTAAATGTATTTATATAATACAAACTTGTAGAGAGTTATTCCTTCTGGATAATTACGTGTACTATTAGAACAACAGTCATCGATTAATTAAGCATTTTTAAATATTTAAAATAATAGCGTTCTTATAGTTGTCGTAATTTAGAATTATATAATGTATTATTTAATCAAATTAAATGTTGTAATTATATTGCAGTATATAATATAAATTAATATAAATGTGTATTTATCTAATTAAGTTGTAATATTTAAATATTAGTAATGAAATTAACCTAGATAATGCTATTTAAAATTGTACTGTTACATTTCACATTTTAAATTACTCATGTAAAGTATTATTTTATGTAATTAAAGTTTTTTATTATACTGTAATTTATATATTTAATACAATTTAATATAAATGTTTATTTTGATATAATTTAAATACAATTTAAAATATCTAAGAATTTTAAAATATCACAGATAAAATATAATTTGAAATTACCTATATAAAGTATTATTTATCAAATTAAATGTTGCAGTTATATTTCGATATAAATATATAATATAAATGTTTATATTTATATAATCGAAATGCACATTATAAGCGTATATAGAAAAATTAAAACGATCTAAGAATTCAAAAGTTCACTGATAAATCGTAATTTAAAATTACCTATATAAAGTATTATTTAATCAAATTACGTAATGCAATTATAGTGCATTTTAAATATATAATATAAATAAATATAAATGTCAATTTTGATATAATAAAAATGCACTATATAAGCGTATATAGAAAAAATTAAAGCGATATAAGAATTTAAAAATACACCGATAAATTGTAATTTAAAATTACCTATATAAAGTATTATTTAAGCAAATTACGTGTTGCGATTATATTACATTATAAATATATAATATAAATAAATATAAATGTTTATTTTGATATAATCGAAATGCATTTTATAAGAGTATATAGAAAAATAATCCAAATGTATGTAAAAAATAAATATTATTTATTTAAATATTTGTTATGAAATATCATGTGTCACGTGATGTCGGCCATCTTAAGTTTACAACAATTAAAGATCAAAAATCCCCATTCCAGGCACCATGTATGACCAATAATTTAACGTTGGCAAGATATAGCAATACCGATCTATGTAAACTATACATCTATGGTTGATGTACACATTTTCTATTAGTGTGGCTCAGTATTTTTTCTCGATATAAGATATGCTTTATAATTCAATATATCGTACGAACATTTGCAATTAATAATTGGTTCATTTCATAATAGCGTTTTTGCAGTGAAAACTAGAAAACTTCCGGATAACTTCAATGAATCGAAATTGATATTTCTACACGTATTAGCCACCTCTTTTCTCTGGTTAGTTTGTTCAATGAAAGTTAATAAATGTTTAAACTATATCCTATTAAAAAGTCATCATTCAATTATTATATATAATATATAATTATATTAGTTTATTAATAATGTATGTATATATGTAAACTATATATACATATATATATATATATATATATATATATATATATATTTAAAACTCCAATACGATTATCGTAGACTAGATAATAATATTGGTTTATTATTGAAAAAACTATTGTATAAAATGTGCTAAATTTAATAATAAATTGCTAATGAAATAAATATGATATAAACTTATTAAGGTTAAAGCTTAAAGCTTAAAATAAAAACTATTGAATTTATTAAATTATAATATAAAAAAAGTAGAATGTTTTAAAATCTATGCTATAAACATACATTTTAATGAATTTTGTAATATTAAAAATGTATTAAATAATACATTAAAAAATTCAAGTATATATTAAAATATAATAATTATTATATAAATGTATTTAAATATCATACTTTCATTATAGGTTATAAATATAATAATTAATCGCAATGTTATTCACACGAAGGCTGGCGTTTCTTCCTACATATTTGGCTGCTCAGAATGCTATGCAGAAGGCCATGCTGCTATCAATGCTACTACTGATAAGCAGTACGCTTACGACACTGTGTCTACACATTCCTAAGGTTGATAATGAAGAAATACTACAATACTAGTTGTAGTAGTTTATTACATTACACTATGAAATGTATTCAAATAATGCTAACATTTATAATAAATAATATAAATATCAAATTTAAATATATATTATATATCGAATAATTAATTTAATTAATTACTAAATGATAATAATAATAATAACTAAATAGGTATATGCAACATTATATTTGATCAACAATGACAAAGCAGGAATTACACAAATGAAGCATACACTATCACAAAATTCAAATAAATAATTAATTAAGTATTAATAATATTATATTCATTACATAATATAATATTAAACTGGTTTCCATGATATGTGTATATACTCATTTTTATTTGAATACATTTATTTATTATCGAACATTCCTTGATATCATTCTAGATTGTTATTTAATAAAAATATTGATTTGTAAATTTATAAAATAATATAGTATATATAGGAAAATAAATATATAAATTAATTTGACAAATATATAAATAATATACATATAAACATTATAAAAATAAACAAATACCAGAAATATCTATAGATACTATATTCGCTATAAGCATTGTATAGTAATGGTCACCTGTAGAGTGTATGTTTAAATGTGATATATGTGTATACCGAATACTGGTAAACTCGGGACAGGTAAACTCGGACCATTTTTGAATAATATTCGGCCCATTTTAAAATAACTATATATATAGTATGCTTCTATAATATGGGTTAAAGAATAAAAGTGGTCCGAGTTTTCTTAAAAAGTGGTCCGAGTTAACCTCAAAAGTAGTCCCAGTTTACCTGGTCCGAATTTACCGGTACCCGCATGTGGTATTATACACCGTTAACATGTGTTACATGAATCCCTCATCAGCCGTGATAGAGAGTCTTGCCCAATCCATCGAACTCCCATAATCATGTAGGTATGCATTTAACAACATTGGACTCGTTGATCAAACAATATATGACGTTGACATAGTATGCGAAACCAGGAAACCTAACACTGATAATATCTTCAGCGTGGAGTAATATATCTCCGCGGGATAATAGTAATACTAAAGTATACCTATAATTGTTCGGGAAACATACTAGCTGAAGTTACAAAATAGAATAACCGAATAGTATCACTAACTTAAATGGAATCCCAAAAGAAACTATTATATTTCATTACTCGCGAGTGCATGGTGCACCTTGTAGGAAGAAGTTCAGAATACGAAGAATACTATTACCAATATCTCTTAAAGGATACATTAATAATACTTAAGTAATACGTAGGAATAATATATTCTTGATAAATGTAGATTTCAATAACCCTTCGGAAAATGTATCACGCATTCCTGTACATACATTCGTATAATCATACTAAGAATAACAATGTTCAACTCTAAGTTTACTACGAGCAATAATTAGGTAACCTATTGATATATAATGATAACTAACATGAATTTCAGAAACCAATCACGTAAATTAAGTCAGACCTATTAGTTAAATATAATATCACGTAGAATATAGATCCTATATATATACTTATAATGATCCGTAATAAATGGAAGCACCGTGTAAATAATTGATAATCGTATAGTAACTTCAGTAGGATATGTGCTATTGTGAGCATATGTGCTGATTATCGAATATTAACGTAAATAAAAGAAAATAACTTGATAAACAAACTTCATAAAATAATAGAATTCGTATATTAAGAAATATAGTTTTAATAAATATTCTGAATTAAATATGAAATAACCTTGAAAATCTAAATAAAAATAATAACGTTAAAATGATGTTAAAATGAATTTTAAATAGTATAGCAGAGGAATGTGTGAGGAGTTATCGATAAATGTATTCTTCACTAGGTATCATAGAACTCGGGGTCACTTATAGATAGGGATATACCAGAAGTCCTCATTAATCCAACACGGTTAATTATACTTATTATATTAGAATACTAATTATACAATTATAATTGTATTAAAAATATCTACATGGAGTCAATTATCAATATAGGTGAGTTATTTTGATAAGTAGATGCATTTTATGATGGTAGTGCCATGGGAACGATTATTTATATATTCGACCAGCGGACATACAATATATACTATCGAGATGATATGTATGTGCATCATTGTAATAATTATTAAAGCTTAAGCTTTAAAGGAAATCCTCAAACGACAGTAATATCCTGTTAGAGCCCTACAAATGCTAGCGATTAAACTGATCCTGAAAGATACTATAGTATATACTATATATATATATACTATATATAGTATATATTCAGACAAATTGATTATACAAATACCGAAACATAATGTCCTGATAATTGAAGGTGCATGCACCATGGTTTCAATGCCCACTTAGGAAAAAAGACAAAACTAAAATGCAAATAGAAAGTTATAAACTATCATATTATATATATAATTAAAACAGTAATAGAAACGGAGAAATGATTAAGAATCTTCTACTTGAGAATAAACTTGTATATCTAAATAAACATTTCCAGAAAAGACAGGGTCATACATGGACATATAAATAACAAAAATTCAGCACTTCATAAATCGATTATGTTATCATTAACAAAAAGTGGAAAAATAATTCAAATAACTGTTGAGCATACGATTCTTTTGTAAGTTTCGCCTCTGACCACCGAATTATTTCAGCTAATATAAAACTAAACCTTATAGTTAATAAGAATAAAAAATAAAAAATATTATGACTGGAGCAACCTGAAGAATAACCCTGAAATACGGAATTTATTCATTATAAAAGTAATAAAACAGGTTAGAAGTATTTCAGAAAAATTCATATATCCTACCACGTATACGTAAATTCGAAATATTTTTATACAAATATTTCGAAACTACATACAAACGCTTTCGAGAAGTCAATTAAAAGTAATGTGGCAGGTAGATTCTTCGATTTTACTCCTTCGATTATATGACGTATAGTTAGTATTTGACCGGATGTGGATTTGTTAGTTCTAAATCTTTTGTTTTTTTCTTCTATGAATAGGATCTATTTTGGGTCTTATTCTATTTAGCAACAATACATTGTAGATATTCACGGAAATTGGAGATAGTTTTACCCCTCTGTAGTTTTCAGTAATGGCTAATTTTAATTATTTTGGAAACGATAGTAAACAGTGTTATGCTAAACACGATATGTTCCATCTATTTATATAATTTTGATTGTATACCATGTTGCAGAAGTATAATATTATGTTTTGAAATACTTATAATTTCCAAATTTCTGCTGGTATTTCGACCTACAGCATTACCATTTGTAAAGCTCCTCATAGCCTTTTATATTCCATCAGAAGTTAAAGGTACTTTATTGATGTATAATTCACAATGTATATATTCTTGATTTATCTTCATTTTCTACAATTATTGGGCATTTACTCAGTAATGTTTTAAACATTTTCTGCCATAATTGCACCCGTTCTTCGTCATTTTTCGCTTACATATTTGATATACATTAGTTTTTCTTCCATTTACCTATTTTACTGTTTTCCAAGCTATTACCGATTTTTTATTTTCTTACAGCAAATTTTTGATCTCTATCGTCTATATTTTTCTGGATGTATTCATATTTTTCTTTTATATAAGAAAGCTCTAGTTCTTGACTTTTCTGATACTTTCCATTTTATATGTGAATCTCTTTGTTGAGGTGATTATTGTAATTATCTCAACAACTATCTCCAATTTCCGTGAATATCTACAATGTATTGTTGCTAAATAGAATAAGACCCAAAATAGATCCTATTCATAGAAAAAAAAACAAAAGATTTAGAACTAACAAATCCACATCCGGTCAAATACTAACTATACGTCATATAATCGAAGGAGTAAAATCGAAGAATCTACCTGCCACATTACTTTTAATTGACTTCTCGAAAGCGTTTGATTAATTTAATTGAAAGTCATTCATTCAAATAAAATGAGAGACATACTTTTCACCTATGGAATACCAAAAGAAGTTTTCAACGTGATAATGATATTATAAATCAACACACATTGAATGGCAATATCACCTGATGAAGATAATTCTTTATTTAAGATTACAACCGAAGTTCTACTAAAAATTTGCGCGCCATTTTTGTTTATTATTTGCCTTAATTATATACTGAGAAACTCCATTGATTGTAATTCAGAACTAGGCTTAACAATTACTGAAAGAAAGAGCACAATATACCCTGTATTCAACATAACAGACGCATATTACGTAGATGATATTGCCATCACTACAAATAAGCTCAGAGATGTAAATGTTCTATTACATATCATAGACAGGTTCACTAAATAAATTGGACTCTACATTAATTTCGATACAACCGATGACATTCAATACAAATCATATTATAAGAGATGTAATGAATAGCCAGGACAGTGAAAGGATAAAGCAAATTAACGATTTTAAATACCTCGCCAGCCATATCGCATCTACAGAAAACGATATAATTGGAAAAACTTAGTTTTCATTTAACTATATGACATATATAAAGAAATCTAGACTCATAAAAACCTGAAGAGAAAATTCTACAGTGCAATAGTCGATTACATTTTAGAATATGGGGCAATTATCTGGACATTTACTTCAACATTGGAAATGAATATCGATGGTGCCTACACGCGCATGCTACGAGCAACCTTGAATGTGTCTTGGGAATAAAATATAACAAACATAGAGCTTTATAACAACATTCCAAGAACCAAATGCTCAATTCGATAACAAATAATGCGATTCGCCGAACATTGATTGAAAATCATAATTAGCTAGTCAGTGATGTGTTACCGTGGACTCCCAAACATACTCATCGCTCACATGGAAGACCGGCTAAGACATTCATAGATAAAATTATATAAGATACTGAATGCGAAGTTGAAGAACTGACCAACTTGATGAATAATAGGGATGAATGGAAGAATCATGTCAACAAATACCGAAAATCTCAAAATGGTAATTACCATACACCTTTAGGTGATAAGGTAATGACGGTAGAAAATAATGGAAACTATAGTTTATAATATATTATGTATAGATAACAAATATATTTAAATAATACTTAAATGTAGTGTTATTTGATTAAGCATATACATATATATATGTTATCATTTTATTTAAAACTCTATTATACCTATTACTATTATACATGGCATATTCCATATTATGTACTATATATATATATATATATATATATATATATATATATATATATATAGAATATGATATAGGTACATATACACCTACATGTACCGTAAAGATACCAGAAGAGTCTATCACTACAATGTAGAATGTTTATAAAGTCTCACAATATTTAAAAAGAGTACCAGTAGCAGATCCGGATCGGGTAGTTACGAATACAAAATTCACATATCAGGTAACATACCGGATGGCTTCATATCCATCACAGTATTCCTAGCATTAGTCAACATGCACGAACATACACGCATGCAAATGTTCACGCCATTAAATTCACTCTCGATATAAACGAATGTATAAGCAAATATTATGTGAAGCAACGATATAACATTCGGTATCTATTCAACGTAATTAATAGTACGCCCCTCCGCTTCTGGCAATTGTATCGAAATCACTATAATGGATTTAGGGTAGACGCGGTTCTATTCAATAATATTTCATTATTCTATTATCTCTAATTGCATGCAATATAAGTTAGCTTTTACTCACCTCATATATATGTATAGCTCTTAAAACCAACAAATCATATTTCTTTGTTATACTCCGTTATTAAACTAACTCAACTGATTACAGGTATGCTGTAAATTACAGTATAATGTAGACATTATACGGTGTATACACTGTATACCATAGAATGATATATAAAGCTTTACTATAGGAAAATAGCAACGAAAAACTATTTAATGGGTTGCTATTTAACCGAAAGCTACAGATCTGAAATAATGTTATATATTGCCGGACACTGTATTATAAACATGGTCTATTTCTTAAAATGCATATAAAAAGCAGTGCATTGTATAACATATGATGATACAAGAAAAAAGTGTTTTTAATTTTTAATTAATATTTAGACCCGGATTTAGACGGGCCGACGACCTATAAGGGGATTCGCGGTTTTTTATACAATTTATTAAGATAGGAGATATTTTGTTGGTAGGTATTTTAAAAATGTTTTATCACCTAGGGTTTTGATTCGATTTACATCCTGTAAATTGCATATTGTTAACCAATGTCAATATAATTTATTTAATTTTAATAAAAATGGTTCATTGAAAATCCGAAATATTTCGAGACAAAATATGATGCTAACTTAAATTAATTTTGTTGTAATTGTTTTAATTGTTATATGTAATACATATCTTTTAATTAACATTTATTATACATATAATAATAAAGATACTGTGAATATGTCATAAAGTTTGGATATTTATTGAGAGGGCTGACAAATTTCTAAGATTCAAAATAAAATTAAAATAAATATTCTGAGTAAATTGAGTTTAAAATTTGACTACATTTATTTAAATTGTATGGTAATATATGTTTATTATTTGTATATTTGACTACATTTCTAGTATTATATTATAATATAATAACACACTAATATATCGATAACATTATTCTTATTATATTTATTTTATATTACCAATAATCATATATAATAAGCTATATGGGAGAGTACTCGAATACCGACATCCTAACAATAAATCACCATAACTTTATTATTTCTCAATTAAATATTTCCAAATATTATTTATAAGTATTAAGTAGGTATATAACCTTGTAACCTTGTAACCAATTTGTTTAGACACTGCGATCAACATCAGTAATGAGTTTTCGGCGGTGTATCGTATATTAATTATTATAAGCTATATTAAATAGATGTGTTTTCAATTTGACTTTAAAGGTGTGGTCAGAAACTATAGATCTAATTGAGTGAGGTAGGGAGTTCCATAGTTTAGGTGATATTAAAGAAAAAGAAGATTCCTGTTTTTTATTTAGTGATAAAGTTATTGGTATATTTAGTTTGTATTTATGTATTGTTCGTTGTGGTCGGGATGACTTGTAGTTCGTAAGTAGTTCAGTAAGATAGTCAGGTTTATTATTATGGGTGGCATGGTGGGTCAGTAGGAGTAATTTGTATTGTATGCGGTAAGGGATGGGTAGCCAGTGAATGGATTTCATATAAGGTGTGATATGTTGTCTTGAGTATTTTTTTATCCTGAAAATGGTTCTGATGGCTCTATATTGTAATTTAGTGAGCATTTTGATAGTATGTGCTGGGAGTGAATTTAAAGTAGAGTTACAGTAGTCAAGTCGGGGCAGTATTAAGGAAGTAACTAGTAGTTTGGCAAGTTCAGTAGTTATAGAAGGTCTAATAAGTCGGATAGTATGTAAGGTGTAATTAATGGACTTCGATATATTAGTTATATGTGGTAGATAAGACAGCTTTTGGTCAAGTGTGAGGCCGAGGTTTTTAGCTTGGTTAGAGTATTCTATAATATGATTATTAATAATAATAGGTGGTATGGAATGATGTCCTGGGGATGTATTTATTAATAAATCTTTTGTTTTAAGGCTATTCAATAGTAGGGAGTTATTTGAAAGCCATTTACTAATGTCATTAATGCATTTATTTATAGTATTTATGTTATTGATTGGGTCAGGTAAATTACAGTATAGCTGTAAGTCATCCGCATATGAGTGAAAGTGTATATCGGGGTATTCGTCAAGTAAGTAAAGTAAAGGGGAAATATATATATTAAAGAGAATTGGACCTAAAACAGAACCTTGGGGTACACCATGAGTTGTGTGGCGGGGTTCTGTTATGGCGGTATCTATACATATAGAAAAGGATCTGTTAATTAGGTAGGATGTAAACCAACTAAGGACAGAATCTTTAATACCAATGTTCTCTAATCTTCGAATAAGAATATTATGGTCTAACGTATCGAAAGCCGACGACAAGTCAAGTAGAATCAGTATGGTGGGAGTATTTTTTGGAAATAGTAGTATATTGTTTAAAGTATGGAGTAGTGAAGTTTCAGTGCTCTTGTCCGTTGTATAAGCACTTTGTAATTTATGCAGTATGTTATTATTATTGATGTATGTTCTAAGTTGTTTAGAAATTATTCTTTCAATTGTCTTAGATATGAAAGAAAGGTTGGATATGGGACGATAATTAGAAAGAGTTGACCTATCAATGGATTGGTTTTTAGGGATGGGAATTACATGGGCATATTTCATGTGGGATGGGAAGATACCTGCAGTTAGTGAGCGATCGATAATTTTTTTGTAGAATGGAGAAAGAAGGGATGAAAGAGAATGTAATAAACATAATGGAATTGGGTCTAGTTTACATGTAGATTTAACTGTTAATAAAAGATTATTGATATTGATAATGGTTGGTAATGAAAAAGTGGAAAATGAGTATATTGGGCTTGATATTGGTGGGATGCAGGGTCGAGGGAGAGTATCTATAATTGATGATGTTTTTATGTAAAAGTAAGAGTCAAAGTTAGTCGCATTAGTTAAAGGGGAGTTATCAGGCAGTATTCGTTTTGTCAGTTTTCCTAGTAGTGTTGACGATATTCTAAATCATTTCTTAGTATCTTTTCCAGCTGATTTAATTTGATCTATGTAATATTTATTTTTAGCAGTTTTTATTAATTTTCTATAATTAGAAAGTGAATGTTTAAAAATATTTAAATCATTTTCGCTTTTGGATTTTCGCCAATTCCTTTCTTTAATTCTAAGTGAGCGTTTTGCTGTGTGTAACGAATTATTGAACCATAACGTATTATGTCGAGCTGTATAAGTTTTAGTGATAATAGGGGCATGTTTATCTAGGACAAGACTAAGGTTACTATCAAAGCTGTCTATATGAGATGAATCTGTTATATTGTTGTACAAAATGTTTAAGTCATTTATAAAATTAGCAATATGTATATTATCTAATTTCTGTAGTGAACTTTCTTGGATGGTCTGATTGGTTTAGGGATATGTAGGGAGCAGCTAACAAGGTGGTGGTCAGTGATTAAACTATGAACATTAGTATTAGAAATTATATTCGAAGATGTGTTAGATATAATTAGGTCTAATATGTTTCCAGATGAATGTGTGGAAGACTTGACATGTTGTAAGAAATTATGACAATTTATGATATTAATAAATTTATTTGAATTATGTGAGTTTGGTAAAATTGGTATATTGAAATCACCAAGTAGTATACTGTTGGTGGAGATCATAGACAATAGGTTGTCAATTTCATCGATGAAGTAAGGAATTGAATTATTAGGAGGTCTATAAATTGTTATAATTGTAAGTGGTTGTGATTTAGGAGGGTGAAAGGTACATGAGAAGGCTTCTGAATTATCAAGTGATAGGTCACTTGACTGTATTAGTTTCAAGGCATTTGAATATAGCACACCGACACCGCCACCATAGTGTGGGCCGGGGCGTGGTAGGTGAATAAAGTTAGTAGTTGGGGTATTAAGGGATGCAATTATGGGTACCCAGTAAACCAAAATCAGATAATGTTGGATAATGTCAGATAAATCACAGATAATTTGAGAAAATTTGTCCAACTCAATAAATACAGATAATAGTGAGCTATTTTGAGAAAAATTATCTATAAAGTTAGATAATTTGAGAAAATTTGTCCAACTCAATAAATACAGATAATAGGGAGATATTTTGAGAAAAATTATCTATAAAGTTAGATAATTTGAGAAAAATTGTCCAACTCAATAAATACAGATAATAGTGAGATATTTTGAGAAAAATTATCTATAAAGTTAGATAATTTGAGAAAAATTTTCTAACTCAATAAATACAGATAATAGTGAGATATTTTGAGAAAAATTATCTATAAAGTTAGATAATTTGAGAACATTTTTCTAACTCAATAAATACAGATAATATTGAGATATTTTGAGAAAAATTATCTATAAAGTTAGATAATTTGAGAAAAATTTTCTAACTCAATAAATACAGATAATATTGAGATATTTTGAGAAAAATTATCTATAAAGTTAGATAATTTGAGAACATTTTTCTAACTCAATAAATACAGATAATATTGAGATATTTTGAGAAAAATTATCTATAAAGTTAGATAATTTGAGAAAAATATTCTAACTCAATAAATACAGATAATATTGAGATATTTTGAGAAAAATTATCTATAAAGTTAGATAAATATGCATACTATTTACACGGCGATAATTGTGAGAAAAATTCTCTTGTTATGATAATATTAGGTAATAATAAACATATATATATATACACAAATGTTATATACATGTATGTAAGCATTGTAGTAGTAGTAGTAGTAGTAGTAGTAGTAGTAGTAGTAGTAGTAGTAGTAGTAGTAGAGGTGGTAGTAATAGTAGTAGTAGTAGTAGTAGTAGTAGTAGTAGTTGTTGTTGTTGTAGTAGTAGTAGTAGTAGTAGTAGTAGTAGTAGTAGTAGTAGTAGTAGTAGTAGTAGTAGTAGTAGTAGTAGTAGTAGTAGTAGTAGTAGTAGTAGTAGTAGTAGTAGTAGTAGTAGTAGTAGTAGTAGTAGTAGTAGGGGTAGTATGTACAAATCTAGATATATAACATAATCTATCTTAAAGTAAATACAATAAAATGATAGGTATGTATTTGGCCATTGAATAAGTTTTGTATATATTATATAAAAAAGTGTATTGATATGCATGCATTTATAAAAGAACACACCTATGTTTGCATAAGGAAGCCGTTGTTGTGACGCTCAACTGCACATGTCATGTGCCACACGTACTAATTACGTAATAGTTTGTATTGCATTAGATAAATACATAGGTATTATTCAGTGAAATTATAATAACACATTATAATATACATGCAAAATATATAAATATAGACTTCTGGTGTTATCAATACAAATAAAACTGCATCTATTTGATAGTGCTAGTGAGTAACTTAATTTATATATTTGTTATTATATATCTTATGTTATTCATTAATAATTTTTTTATAAATATTATAACATGTTCGTGCACTCTTATTTTTTTTATCACATAAACATATATATATATATATATATATATATATATATATATATATGTGTGTGTGATAGTGTGTGTGTGTATGTGTGTGTGTATAAACTGTATATATAATATATATATATATAGACAAATTTGTATTTATATCTATTTATATATATTCCAATGTAATTTAGTAATAATAGCGTATTTAATAATATACATACATCCTTCTCGAATTATTTTATCGTGTGCGCTCGAGCATGTCAACGCCCGCAACGCGTATTATAGATTTGACCATGTTAGTAATCAAAATAGTCAAGAGACCATATTATATATTCAGCGAAAGTTTACATGTTAATATTTTATATTATATGATATAATCATATTTTACAAAAATATTTGTCGATGATATTTGTATAGCATTTAGATAAAATATAATAGAACATTATTTAGTAAGTTTTTGTATCCCACTCTATATATATATGTAATATATCACATATTATATATTATTCTTGATCTATTCTTCCGGACCTGAAGAATATGCCAGATCTATTCTTCGTCATATTGATCTTAAATGGAAAGATTATAATGGAATGGAAAAATTGTGGAATGGGAAAAGAGAAGAGGAAAAAGTTTAAAGGTAGTCAAATATGTGGAATTATTATCGGTTAGTTTAATTATTGAATGTTTTATAGAAATATTACTATATTAACGATAAATTAAATATATATTTAATATAATATTATAATAAAATATATTCACAGGTGCCATAGAAAAAAAATATGGCCAGAATCTTAGCATAGATAAAATCATGTCTAGTGCCTTAAAGGCAGTGAAATATGTATTTAAGGTAAGTAATATACATTATATTAATTATTTTATTACATTGATTATTATATTTTGTTTGTAGAAATGAAATTATGAAATTATGGAAATGAAATTATAAATATTATAATTATAAATTAAGTATTAAAATTAAGGTAAGTAATACATTATATATATTATTTTTATTACATTGATTTTTATGTTTTGTTTGTAGAAATGAAATTATGCAATGGAAATGGAAATTACGGAAATTATGGAAATGAAATTATTATTATAAATATTATTATTATAAATTATTATTATTACAATCAAAATATTAAATTTTTTTATAAAAAACAGCCCTTTTTAGGGCTACTAAAATGTATATGAGTTTTATAAAATTTTAGATAATTTATCTCAAATTATCTTATATAGTAGAAAATGTATCTCTATTTATACAGATAATATCTGACAATTATTAGATAAATTATCTAGCTTATAGATAATGTATCTCAATTTATACAGATAATATCTGACAATTATTAGATAAATTATCTAGCTTATAGATAATTTATCTCAAATTCTACAGATAATATTTGACAATTTTCAGATAAATTATCTCAAATTCTACAGATAATATCTGGCAATTTTTAGATAAATTATCTAGCTTATAGATAATTTATCTCAAATTCTACAGATAATATCTGACAATTGTTAGATAAATTATCTAGCTTATAGATAATTTATCTCAAATTCTACAGATAATATCTGACAATTTTCAGATAAATTATCTCATATTCTACAGATAATAGCTGGCAATTTTTAGATAAATTATCCCATATGGTGAACAATTTATCTCAAAATAGACAGCTAATAGCTGGCGAAGTGTCGTAATTTTAGCCAGCAATTTACTGGATAAAAAGTAGATATTAGCTGGCAATTATCTGATTTTGGTTTACTGGGTAGATCCTTGATAGAAAGCCAAGTTTCTGTTATACATAAAATATCTATCTTAGTATCATGAAATATATTAAAAATAATATCTACTTTATTTTTAATGGAACAATCGTTAAGTGTTGCTACCTTTAGTAATGGAGAAGAAGATAAACGTTTAGTTGAGGGTAATAATGTTGGTGATGAAGATATATATGACGGTATATGTGATGAGGATAGTAGGTTTGATGGTGATAGTTGTGAATCACTAGATGTTATAGGTTGTGCAGATAGAGGTGAAAGTGGAGATTGGTGATTGGTTTGAGATAATGGTGGAATAGGAGTGGTTGAATGTCATTGTGAAGATTATACATATAATAGCTATTTTAAATTGGTTTGTTTAACTCTGAGACCTCAGGGGTGTCGATATTATGTGTAATTAGGGTGAATATATGAAAATGTATGTTGATTAAGTTAAAGTTTATAACTTTGTAACAAATTATGAAAAATACAAAAACTTTGCGGTACATTGTAAAATATAAATTGATCTATAAGATTTTTTTTAAATATTTAAAATACCTACATTTTTAAATGATTGAGAATCGATTAGTTGTTTGAATTTTAATGAAAAAATAAGTTTTTTATTAAACAAATATAAATATTAAAAAAAATTATACTTATATGAATTATATTGAATAACATTTCATACATTAATTATTTTTTGATTGGAATTATATTTTAGGAGATGTCTAGGGTGTCAATATTACGTGTATGTCGATATTATAGCACTCTCCCCGATTTATGACATTTTTTAACCTTAATTTAAGGTCGATATTCTAGTGAAACTACTAGTAAAAGTATTCAGATAGATTACTTATTTAATCGATGATACGCCGTAGTCTTAATTAATATAACCATTATGGAACGAAAACTATACTGTATTTTGTATCTAAATCATATTTTATTTTTTAATGTATAGGTTTTTGTATCTAAATTCTACTCTATAATATTTATAATTTTTATAATATATAGCGAATATATTTTAATAAATATTCATATTAGTAATTACATTTATTTAGTATAATAGTAAATATATTGATATTTGATAATCTTACAATTAAATAAAGTTAATTAATCATATAAATCTGGTAATTTGTGTATGATTAGTAGGTTATGTTTGGATCAAATATAAATATATATTAAATATATATATGTATGTATTAGTGATTCAAATGAACCCTACTTTTGTGGTTTCGAAACATCCGAAACCTTCTTTATGTTGGTTTGAAACAAATGAAACCGGATAAAGTTCGTTTCGAAACAAATTAAACCGTATAAAGTTGGTTTCGAAACAAATTAAACCCGATAAAGTTTATTTATTATCTCGAGACAATCAAATCCTAAATTTCATTATCTCGAGACGCTCGAGATAATGAAAGTTTATAATAAATTTTGTAATTTCCGACAAATGTACTTTTAAATTTACCATTAAATGATTTTTTGTCATGTAAAATCATCAGCGATGCTTTTTTGAAATATTTTTTTAACATTTTTTTAAAATATGTTGGAAATTTTTTAAAAATATTTAAAAAAAATGTATGAAATATTTTTTAAATTATTTTGAAATATTTTTAAACATATTTTTGATATATTTTTTAATATTTTTAAACATTTTCATGACATTTTTTGAAATATTAAAAAAAAAAATTGTAGTATTACTGGAAAGATTATTTATAAATTTTTAAATATTATTTTTATTTTAAAAATACAAATTCCTGAAATTTAATAATTATAATTATTATTATAATAATTATAATTTATTATAATAATTATAATTATTATTATAATAATTATAATTATTATAATTCCCTATTATCGATATTTAACTATTAATTAATGTAATATATTGTTTTATAATTTACTTTACTATTAAATGATATATACAATTTTAAATTTTTTTTTTAAAGTTGTCCAAAATGTTGCATTTGTTTACATAACATATGTATTAAATATCAAGTACAGACTATTTTTAATAATTTTATTGCAATAATATATTTCTTTATATATAAGTCACTTAAATACAAATATATTTTTGATATAAAAAAATTTAATTTTGCAAAATTATTTAAAAAAAAATTATATTAACAAAACAGCAACAAAATATTTTACTAGTTTTACTATGTTACTCCCTTAGTATACTTTATATAATACAAATTTGATATTACAATCTTGAATATATCTGAGTAAAAACTATATTTCCAAACTTTAATTATTTGTAATGTAAAAATTCATATTCATTATATATAATGTTAATTTTTAAAGGAACGTCAGCTCCCCTAAACATATCCCAAATATTCTGATATTTTTTTATGATGATATATTATAACAATAAAAATATCCTTAAAATTTTGTAAAAATCCATCAATAATCAATCGATGTAACCACTCTTACTGTATAACATATGTCAAAAAGAAGAAATGGCTCATAACCTAATTCTATGGACACGAGGATATAGAAGAAGAGGTCTTCAACAGTTTACGTTTATAGAGGCTCTAAAACATCAGACTGGCCTCGAGGACATCTATGAAATACGATCTGTGATGATGGATCGTGGTGAATGGAAGAAACTGTCACAATTGGATCGTGCGAGATCTCGATGAGATTAAGCATATACGGAGAATGCAATTCACCGAGACTATCCCGACTACCTGGCATCTCATCTCATAATTACATCACCGACCATCATCAATACAGGCTCCAGCGATAAGTTCCTGCTCCGTCTACTTTCTAAATATAATTCACATTTAACTAATACTCGCGCCTCTGCAATATCTGTCCCATATTCGCGGAACATTCTCACCACATAATGCTTGCGACACCTCAACTACAAACTTCAAGAAACTGTAGTATACTGTATATGTAGTATTTAATTTTAAACACTTAACAATATAAGGTTGGCCGATTACTAATTAGACCAGTAGTCATTCTTAAAACCTAAACATATAACAGATCTGTATCATAATCATTGAAATAGATTTAGATAAGCCATAGATTTAGAATTTAGCATGTTTGGTGTTTTCTACACTTACAACTGTATATATTCCATATTTCTAATGTTGTTAATAAGAAAACAATACAATTAGTTGTAGAAGTTTATTAAATTACATTTAAGATAATGTATAGAAATAATGTCAAAATTGACAATAAATAAAATAAATTTAAAATTTAAAACAGATATTATATATCGAATAATTAATTTCAATATAAAAATAATAATAATAATAACTATGCTACCCTATACAATAGGTATATGCAAAGTTATATGTGATGAATAAAGAACAAACAGGAATTACAAAAATGATGAATATATTATCACATACTTCTAATAATTGATAAATTAGGCATTAATACTATTATATTCAAAACATAATATAATATTAAACTGGTTTCAATTGATTGTATATATCTACATTTTTATAGATTTGTTATTCAAAAAATATTGATTTTTATTTTTTTTAAAAAGAATATATTAAAATATCAAAAACAATAAATAAATTAATTTAACAAATCTACACATAAAGAGTAAACTAAAACAAACTCAAACACAAATATATATATATATATATATATATATATATATATATTTATACAAAAATACATATAAACATTATAAAAACAAATAAATGGAACAGTAATTGAAGTATCTAATCGCTATAAGCATCGTATTCGTAATGGTCACCTGTAAAGTTTATGTGCACATGTGATATGTATGTCATATAATGTTAATGTTTAGAAACTGTATAATGATTACTATTTTACTTATTGAATAGTTATAATGGAAATTTAAAATATATAGCTTTAAAAATCATATATGTATAATTGATTTTATTAAATAAATTATTATTCTGTAGTTGTTATAATATTCATAAAGATTGATTATAAAAATTAAACAAAATAAAGATTAATATGTGGCAATAATGAATTATAAATACTCGATCTTTTATACTTAATTACATAACAAAGTTCAAGTGGAACATTTACTCGGCGACTATTACGCAACATCACTGACCTTCGTTTGCGTTTCCCATCAAGGTCGCGGCGCTAACGTGTTCATCTTCCCCATCATCTTCGTCCTCCTCGTCTACATCACCTGGCGAGGGGGGTGATAACGGTAATGAGAGGGGGGCGGGGGGTATAGCTAACCGATGTATTCGATTGGTCCGTTCTCCACGATCGACTCCACTTTCACTTTCTTGTCGACGGGTTTCGCGAGAGGTTCTTTCTTCAGCGCGCGCTTCCGGCTGTAACAGGGGTCGGAGGTTACACCCCTGACTACACTATTACACTAACTACGTGACTGATAACTACACGGTGCATTATACAGCTGTGTTCGCGCGCTGATTAACATTAATCTGGGGAGTTATAAAAGTAATAATGAAATAAGGCATTACTGAAACCTAAATAATAAATAATGTTTTTTAATTTTATATTATAATTTTTTTTATTAATATTTAATTAATATATATATATATACACATCCATATTTGTATATTTAAATATAAATAGTTATATATATGTGGGTTTAAATATAGTATATACATATATAAAATACTTGACGACCAACGATCCATTAGAGGCTAAACTAAATCTCTCTCGCGCACTCGATACCACTAATAACAATAGCGTGAGACAGATACCTGAATGGCTTCAAGTCACTGTTGTCGACCACTATCACTGAATCACTGAACTGAGACGGGGTTTCTTCTTTCTTGACGCCGGCCTCTATCTTAGCTTCTATTTTTAGATCAATGATATTCTCCTTGGTATCGATGAGTCCTAAAAGTTATGTATATTGTAGTCATTCGTATGTTAGTATGTGTGTGTGTGATGGTGATGTCATTTTAGTTATTATGTCATATATCAATTTATGTATATAATTCCTATATACATAGAAAATGAACAATAGTATTACAATTAATGATAATACTACCATTACTAGTTCACAATACAAAATATCGGATTCGATAATTTGTTTATCTCACTGGTGAACATCAAATAAAAGAAAAGCAATCAGAAGGTGAAGATTATGAAATGTAACATGTATATAATACTATACTACATGAAAGATGACTTGAAATACAAACACTACAGTCCTGGTTCAATAGTATGATCAAACATTACCACTACCACTGTATTCTGACTATAACATAGGTGTTGTCAATAGGATGGAGATTGTGATAAGCTACATAGCTACATTGTCAGCTTGGATATCAGCTGATATAATGTCTGCACAACATCTATCCTATACTATATACATAATATATACTTTATATATTATATATATAATTATTTGATTCGTTACTTTTGTAAAATATATCCACAATCCATTTTTTTTTATTAATGGTTTTTATGTTAAATAATATATTTTATACAGAAAATAATTATATTGAGTTAATTATAAATTTAATTATCTACATGCGATGTCACAATATTCATTGAATGCATGTTTGATCACATGACTGTTATTATTACACATGATGATTAATATCAAGATAATTATGAATCATTTAATTAAATATGTTTCTATATAAAATAAATTATTGATAAGTAACTGACAAATATTTTTTTCGTAAATATCACAAAATATGAATCCACGTCGATACATACATATAAATATAAATATATATGGATAATTACGATATCCATTGAAAACCAGGCGTAAACGGAAATAGATTGAGAGACAGCGAACCTCTAAGCACGTCGTAGTTAATCTTCGATGATATCTTCCTCTCCACTAACATCTTCTCTATAGCCATACCTGCGTTGGCATTCTCACTCTTTATCTTCTTAGTGTACACTTTCTTCTTCTGTGATAGCATCGCGTTACAGTATATTACAATGTATTCTACTATTGTTGCTGCACTATAGTATTCAAATATTATTAGCGGTGCTGTAAAGGTAAAAAATACTATTTTCAAAAACATAAATGCAAATGAAATATTTAATGCGATAATTGAAAAATATCCGTAATTTATATAATCTATAAATTAATTAATAAAATCATGGTAATATATCTCATGTTGATATTTATCATATATTTCATTCATATGAATAATAATATATTTGATCTTGTATAATTTAATAAATTAGAATAGATAAAGTAATCTTAAAATAACAAGGAATAAACTAATTTTACTATTGACCAGATAGGTGTGTGTGATTATTTCTATACATAATGAAAACTGGTGAATAGCATTATTATGAAATGCAAGTAAACATGAATGAAAACCTTTCTTTGAGATGGATCTTTCGCCAGCTCCTCTTTAATTAGTCGCTCCTTTTCTATTTTGATGACTATAGAATGAAGTGAGGGTGGCAGAGTTAGTGGTGTAACTAGAGAGTTCTAAAGAGTAAATAAAGAGTTCTCATCCTTCCCTTCCTCTCTCTCCTTATCGCTCTCTCTCTCTCTCTCACTATATCTCTCCCTCCCTCCCTCTATCGCTATCTCTCTCTCAATATATCTCTCCCTCCCTCCCTCTATCTCTCTCTCTCTCACTCTCTCTCTCCCTATCTCAATCTCTCTCACTCTCTCTCTCTCTCTCTCTCTCTCTCAACCTTTCTGTTCTCGCAGGAAGTCGATATTAGAGATCAGCCACAGCTTGGTCTTGTTCACTACCTCTTCTGGCTTCAAGATCATCTGACCAGCATCGGTACAAGTGATGTGGATTAAGTATATGGTATAGATGTTGTAAACATTAGGTTTAAATAGTGATCAATAAGTCATTTAACAAGAATAGTAGTATGTATTAATGTTAATAATAATAGTTATTTATTAAATCTTTATATTCTAACATCCTTACATATCAAATGAACTATGAACTATGACCCTAGTTTTGTATAGATGCAAAAACTGTCGATACTAAATTAACTGTAATTAACTACACTTATTATACTGGACCATTGATATAACAGCAAAAGGTAAGACACATTGTCTACTACACAATTGCTAATATTATAATATATATATATATGATGATGATGATGATAGGTATTTATTTAGATACTCAAATAATATTATATTCTTTAGAGTGTGAGAATGAAAAAAACGAAAAAAGAGAAAAAAAATACGAGGTAAAACAAATAATTTGGATATGATATAAATGGGGGTTTAAACAATCGGGTTGTCAATAATAAATTTATTTATTCTTTTTTTGAATATTGTGAAGGTTATATCTGTTTTCATTAAATTTCTTGTATATAGATAAGATACAGTTTCACTCTAGACATGTATGAGTTAAGCAAGCACACCGACACAACACATGTCCACAATGTAAACAAACCTGATCTATTTCATCATCGTCGATTCCCTCTAGATCTAGTTCCCCGTCACTTTCGCTCGAGTCTATTGCGGAAGGGGGGGGGGGTTGTAATGTAATGTTGTGTCTACTACTGCTACAGATAGTCTACTGGTGATGGGGTATATAGATCTACTTGTGTGTCTCAGTTCGTTAAGGTGTTAGATACAACGGTAGTAGAATGCGGGTTCGAGCCTCGTCCGGATCATTAAAATAGGTTTTAAAATAATATTTAGAAGTAATCTTATATAATTGTGTATACAAAAATGATCGACTATCGTTAAAACCATGGATGCCCAATGAGCATTGCCCATATGAGAGCCGCTTCGAATGGACATTAGAGCTAAAGTGAATAATAATTAAGTTAAAGTAAAAACTGCATCTAAGTTCCAGGATGGGATGAAAGGACTCTACCATACTAACAATAATAATATATATTGGGCTACCTTGTTGTTTGGGTGTGGTCAATAGGCATTGTTCTATGTTAGTGGTCAGACCTAGACTAGCTGCTGTAGGTCTGGATGTCCAGCTAGGCTCATCTATTGTGATGAAGTGGAGGTGGTGGGGTTATTGTGATGTTATCATAGGGTTATTGATTTATAGTGGCAGGGTTTTGTGATGTAACAGTCCCTTTGGTGTATAAGATGCTGCCAGATATCGGTGTTATAATCTCAAAGGGTAAATGACTCAAAATGTTATTTCATTTATCATAGCTAACATTCAAACCCTGATATTATTATTATTATTATTATTATATATAAATACAGTATATTATATTTTATGTTCAAATAATAGTGTTAGTATTTTTAAACATGTTGGTTATTATTTTACTTATGATTAACTCTTTACCAAAGAGATTTTCTCGATGAGATGCTAAAATATTACAGAGTAACACCTGGATTAAATGTATTCGTTTATTTTAAATCACATTAAAATATGTAAATGTCTATATTTAATTATAAATATATAAAGTAATATGTATTGCTAATTTTTATATAAATATTTAGAATATTTTATTTTTCATAATAAACGATTATTCATAATAATAAACACTGATTTTGGACTTTAATACAATTTATATTATTTAAAATTTAAATGATTATAAATTCACTGACGCATAATATATTATAATATTTGAAAAAAAATGTATTAATGAAATTTAATAAACTATTTATTGATATGCAAATTTTTATAATTTAAATTATTCAAACAATATTTCAATTATTGATGACATATTTATATAGAATGTGTACTATAAAAATGTATTATTATATGATTTAAGGCCCTATCATACAGGTGTACACGCCCCAGTGTACACACTGATCAGACCACATTTTCCAGATGTTTTCAAAGTACAATGTATATAGATAATATATGTCAATTCAGAATACTTGTCATGATAGAACTATTATCTGTATTGAGTCACTTTTTTTTGTATAATATACACATTATATAGTAAACAGTATTACAATAGAACATTTATAATATATATATATATTGTTATATATATATATTTATACATATATCTAATAATATATATACTTTTTTAATTTATTATTTATAAATCAACTTATGAAACTATTTGAAATATTATTTTTATAATATTCTATTGTAATGATATCAATATAAATATATCATCTATAAAGCAATACAAATTATCAAAAAATATCAAATAGATTTTCCTGTAGAGCAAGGAATGCATACACACCTAAAGTGAAAATATTGATCACTGAGTAATATGCATTTGAAAATTCATAGCATAATATTAGTAATCATTATTTCTTAACTTTTATTAACTTATTTATTATCTATCACATTACATTTATAAATGACTATAATGATGTGTATAATATATAATAGTATCTATATAATAATGTACTATAATAAATATTACTATATTCATATTATATAAAAATGTATATATAAATTAAAAATATTTCTACTTTTTTAAATATAGTAGGGTCATAAAAACATGTTTTTATGTGATTTATATATTGTTTTTGGATGCAAATTTTTCATATATACTAAATTACACAAGTAAATGATAGTTTTATAGAATAATATTTATTTTTTATTTGTATGATATTTAACCATTTATACACTGCAACAGGGCCTTAATCTATTGTAAATAAATGATATATTGATATAAACATAAAATAGTTCCTAAAAATGTTCATAAAGGTTATTATTAACTATTATAAAGCATAAATATGTGAGGCAATCTATTTGAGAGGCGTGTTCATATTATCCTTACCATTTATTTTTATAATTAGATTATATATAAATATATATATTGTAACTTTTTAATAAATTTAATTTAATTGTATAACATGTAATATAACTAAGTAGTACATAAATTACTTATGAATCAAATGTTGAATTCTATAAAATTTATATATTTGAAAGAATTTAAAAATACATATTTGAAGATTTTATAAAGATTAAATGCTATTAGTAAAATTATTATATATATATACATATATTATTAGTATTTATTTCTAACAAATATAAGAGATATATTAAATTATAATTGTAGACAATCATTATTAGATACACGGATGATTAATTCCGTAAGGATAGGTCGTGATGTTTAGATAGATACCGCAGCCAACCTTTGAATGATTTAGTACCCCCCGGTGGGGATTGCATCAGCAGAGAATCTATAACTCCCCCTTCACCCTTGCGCTCCAGGTAATCGATGTCGTTGATGTCCGTAACTATGCGCAACAATAGGTGTTGTTAAGGGGGTACGCTGTGTTGTTATGGGACGATGACAATAGTACAGATTCAATCTTATTTTGAAGCCCATTAGGTGAAATCGACACTCATGTATAATATAAACAACAAAAAGATAGAGAAAATGTTGTTTTCTAATAAATAAGTATTATTATAATTAAAACTGAAATAGGAGATGTTTAGCGGCGCCAGGTAATACCAATGATATTAGCGGAGAGGTATGACTTATGCCATTAATGATGTCACTAGTGAACGTGATGAATGAAAAGGATATGACCTTGATAATAATGGTACGGCGGGATATTTAGTGGTTGTCTAACGCCAGTGCTGAAGGGGCTCCATTATTTAATACCTTTACCTTCACAATCTAGCAGATATATATATGTGTACACCGTTTCCCACATCTATATCGATATATCATACAGGTTATGCCATCTATTTCGTACAATAAATTTTCTTTATATATAAGATATTATTTTACTTTTTATTTGTACGAAATGACTTGGTAATAAATAACTTGGTACGAAATGACCGGTATTCGTATACTGCCACCACAATATTGACACCCTGTACTGACATACCGACATGCACTCGACACTAACTATTGAATTCCAGTGATTTCGAGAGTTCCTCTATAGTCTGTTCGTCGGTCAGCATGATATCCCCGACCTTACCCTTGACCTTGGAGACCCCTTTCAAGGTCACGCCGTCTTCAGATTTACAGATAGAGATCACGCTATGCTGCGATTGCATGCTCTCCGTATCTGTTGGCAGGTTAGAGGTTATAAGGTCAGATTCCTTAGTTATCTCTATAATGTTATATTATCCTAGTACATTCCTTAGTTATCTCCGTAATGTTATATATTATCCTAGGACATTCCTTAGTTATCTCGTAATGTTATATATTATCCTAGGACATTCTTTAGCTATCTCCGTAATGTTATATATTATCCTAGGACATTCCTTAGCTATCTCCGTAATGTTATATATTATCAGAGAACAATCCTTAGCTATCTTGTAATGTTATATATTATCCTAGTACATTCCTTAGTTATCTCCGTAATGTTATATATTATCCTAGGACATTCCTTAGTTATCTCCGTAATGTTATATATTATCCTAGGACATTCCTTAGCTATCTCGTAATGTTATATATTATCCTAGGACATTCCTTAGTTATCTCCGTAATGTTATATATTATCCTAGGACATTCCTTAGCTATCTCGTAATGTTATATATTATCCTAGGACATTCCTTAGTTATCTCGTAATGTTATATATTATCCTAGGACATTCTTTAGCTATCTCCGTAATGTTATATATTATCCTAGGACATTCTTTAGCTATCTCGTAATGTTATATATTATCCTAGGACATTCTTTAGCTATCTCGTAATGTAATATATTATCAGAGAACAATCCTTAGCTATTTCGTAATGTTATATATTATCCTAGGACATTCCTTAGTTATCTCGTAATGTTATATATTATCCTAGGACATTCCTTAGCTATCTCGTAATGTTATATATTATCCTAGGACATTCCTTAGTTATCTCGTAATGTTATATATTATCCTAGGACATTCCTTAGCTATCTCGTAATGTTATATATTATCCTAGGACATTCCTTAGTTATCTCGTAATGTTATATATTATCCTAGGACATTCTTTAGCTATCTCCGTAATGTTATATATTATCCTAGGACATTCTTTAGCTATCTCGTAATGTTATATATTATCCTAGGACATTCCTTAGCTATCTCCGTAATGTTATATATTATCCTTGGACATTCCTTAGCTATCTCCGTAATGTTATATATTATCCTAGAACAAACCTAGAAAAATTTATTTTATCAGATAACTGGCCCCAGATATGTGAACAGGAGCGCTTAGAGAGAGGAGAGTGCAGGCAGAAGTGCTTAGAGATAGGAGAGTGTATACAGGTGCAGCGTAAACAGATGGAGTGTTAGAGAGAGAGGATGTAGAGTGAGGTGAGGGGTATTAACCGCAGTTCTGAATCTTGACATCTCTCTTGGTGTCGGCTGTGTCGAGCATGACCTCTATCTCACCTCTGAGCTGATTTATCTCGAGGTGAACAAGGTCAATGTTATCTACGAAGTCTTTAACATCCTGTCAGAGTATGCGGAACAGTGTTGTAGGGTGTGCGCGGCCACCACTAGGTGGCATTATAGGGGGGTGTGTATAGGGCAATATAGGGGGGTGTGTATAGGGCAATATAGGGGGGTGTGTATAGGGCAATATAGGGGGGTGTGTAGAGGGCAATATAGGGGGGTGTGTAGAGGGCAATATAAAGGGGTGTGTAGAGGGCATTATAAATGATGACCCTAGCCATAATAATTTACTGATATTCTTATGAAGAAATACATATTAATTAAATTATAAGCATAGGTATAGTAACTATAGATACTATAGTTTAATTATATAATGAACATAGGTAAACAGGGGAATATAGATGACGCTTAATGCACTTACAAATATACACACATATATATGCAGATAAGCGATGATGTATACAAATAAGCATGGTGTTATAGAAGTACCACAGTAGTACTACTATTATTACCAGTCGTCGTTAGACCTAAACGTGGCTTACGCGATACACTGATGATGTAATACATGCTGATGATGCAATACATGCTGATGATGTAATACATGCTGATGATGCAATACATGCGGATGATGCAATACATGCGGATGATGCAATACACGCTGATGATGTAATATATGCTGATGATGTAATACATGATGATGATGTAATACATGCTGATGATACAATACATGCTGATGATGTAATACACGCGGATGATGCAATACAGGCTGGTGATGTAATACATGCTGATGATGTAATACATGTTGATAATGCAATGCATGCTGATGATGTAATACACGCTGATGATGTAATATACGCGGATGATGCAATAAATGCTGATGATGTAATATACGCTGATGATGCAATACATGCTGATGATGTAACACACTCTGATGATGATGTAATACACTCTGATGACATACCTCAGGCAATGCATTCCCTTGTTTGTTGAAACAGGGCGGATTAGCTTCGGTTTCGAGGTCGATGTTCTGGAACTCGTCGATAGTCAGGTTACTGGAGGGAGTCTCTTCAAACTCTATTAGTCTACGAAGGTATGGGGTTTCAATAGATACGTGTCACATCGATAAGATATTCTATTATATATAAGGAATACTTACTAGGTATACTAGTGCATGTGCGTATTGAACATATACTAATTATGTATATGCATATTATTCAGAAATCCATACAAGCAATATTAATACTACTATTAAATATATATATATATATATATATATATAATCATTATATAATCATTACACAATGATTATGTAAACAATGTTTCTATTAATATCAACACTGTAGTACACCTGGCTGCAGTTGTTTATCATTAGTGCTGTGCAACATAGGCTAACATAATCTAATCATTACGAAACTCAATATGAATATTGTATTATAATTATATATATATATATATATATATATATATATATATGAATAGTGAATTAAATAATTATACCAGAGTTATTAATAATATTTGATTTAATCATATACAATTATTCGAATAACATGCTAAATAGTAATAAGGCGGTATGTTTACCCATTGCTACGGCTAATTCCATAGCTTCCAACCACACAGTACGATGTCCTTAATAATCTATTGCTATTAGCGGTGGACGCGGTTTATAGTCTAATGTGTAACTTAATACTGAACACTTAATTAAGAATGAAACTCTAGCTTCGTTGTGTCGGAATTATAGAGTATACTGGTTGTCTATGTTTCCTACAGGGATATATATAAATACGATGTATTTAAAATAATGAACCTTCTGTATTAATATATATATTGATTGTCACTGATAATAAGTTGTATCATAAACTACACCACACATACTTACTCTTTATTTTTATTACCATTCTATCTTACAATTAATTGTAAAGATAAGTAAATATTTATTTATTTCTATATAATGTATAGTTTAAATATTATTTACATGTTAATCCGATATTAATTGCGATAAGATACTTGAGGTTAATATCTTACTGTGATTTTATATTTATTTGTAATGTAGATATATTTTATTTATTAATTATTTTTATATTTTTAAATATCAATAAAAAGCCATACAATAAATTATATTAAATTAAAATATCATATAATTTCATTATTATAATACTCCTATATATATATATTATTATTATTATTATAATATTTAGGTATACGTACCTGGGTAATTGTAGAAGCATTGCTGCTTGTAGAGATAATTACCCTTATATATATATATATATATAATAACTGATCATACACCCTAATGTTATATCTGTATCTCTTCTTGATAACAATACAACTATATACATACAGCCGATGAAACAGACACAGGTCTATACTGTACAAGAAAGCTGCACTACAAATGTATTCACAGTGCAGGAATTCTATCAATGAGATGGGCAAATAAATCTAAACCGTAATTCAGCCTTCTAGAAGGTCTGGGCTCCAAGTACTTCTGATTATGTGGCTTGTATTAATACAAGTTAATTAACGTTAATAGTATTATACTGATATCCAACATCGCACCACCTATCCTAACAAATGAATTATGTACTGCCACTGCCAGCATAGAACATAGTACCACTACTAAACAATCCACTATCCTAGCATTCAACAAACAACTTTGTGACCTACTTAATACTAATCACATTCTGAAGTAATAAATTCTCTAATGCCACACAAATAAACCATTCCTTTGACGCAATCAACTACTTTATATAACCTACAATAAACCATAATTAAAGTAAATAAATTAACTACTATACTAAATAGTAAATACTGAAATAGAAATAAAAACTGATATAACAACTCTAGGTGTGAAATTCGATAAATATTTTATAACAACTTCGAAAATAAACTGTCTAATATACTACCGAAAAAAACTAAACTGGCTTATCTTTAAATATAGATCAATTTACAAAACTCTAAATATTATACATACTGCAATACATCGATCAATTGAATTTAAATATAGAAACCTCTCTAGTTATTCGAATAATATCCGCTTATAACACAATCAATCGACTAACTACTCATCTCACTGGAATAAACTCCCCAAGACTATAACTAACAAATACATTCAACAAATTAAAAACAAACTACATATATACCTGAACTGGACTAACTTAATTTACGAACTTAATTGATATGTATTATTATTATATTATTTTTTATTAAAGAGGCCGACATAACATTATATATCACTTCCGAATAATTTAATTGAAATTGGATTTTTGTGATTAAATAAATGATACTACTACTACTATTATCTATGCATAGACACATATACACACACACACACATACACATATGAATACCCACATACCCACATATACACACATACACAGTGTGTATATGTGTATATGTAGGTATGTGAACATACACACAAATATAGAAAAGATAGATAGAACCACAGACATAAAAAGATGAAACAACCTTTTCTTGATGGTGTTCTCCCCTATTCTGACGACCTTGATGATGTCCTTGATCGTTCTGTTGAAGTTGTGAATACGAGAGGCAACCAGAAGAGCTAGGTAAACGGGTGAATAAGGGTTGAAGGTCAATATAGAGATGTAACATCAAATAACAGTGAAAGCAGAGTAGTTAGTTAATAATAGATAGTTCAGTAGGTGATCAGTAGATCAATAGACGACAGAGATTAAAGGTAAATATAGCCAACAGTGATATAGTAATGCAACATTAAGGGTATATTTTACAAAAGTAGAATCGGGTTTAGAGTCATATTTTACATTATAAATTGTAACTGCGCAATAAAACTTAGTAAAAAAATTATAATGTAAAAGATAGGCTACGATAAGCCTCTCACCAAGATACAACATTATAGAACTGTACCCTAAGTGATAGCTGGGTTTAAGGAATAAAAGATGAATACATCTAAACATAACATTTAGTTCATAGGATAATAAGTCCTCTCTCCTCCGTATAGTGGTTATGAGGACTTCTAAGTTGATGCTAGTGTTATATACAGGAGTTAATATCTCACTAGAGTTACCTCCAGGGGTCGATATCGAGCTAGAGGTGATTAAGAGGCCACGGCGCGCTACTAACCAGCACCGCAGAGTCCGCTAGGGCGACGACCTTGAGCCATCCAGTCTCTCTTCATCCGAGAGAGGAGACGCATCGCTGTCACCATTACATCGTGGGTACGATTGCCAAACTCAAGCTTGTGGGCGTAACGTTGTATGTAGATGCACGGGTCTGGGGGTTGGGGGTGTTATAGGGGTTGTGATCATAGTGGTGGTGGTGATGTCATAGTTGTTGTGATATCTTAATGGTGGTGATGATAGCCATTGATGAAGTATTATCAGTGATTATGATGTAATACCCATGATAGTGATGTCATAGTGGTGGTTATGTTATCACAGCAGTGGTGATGATGTCATAGCAGTAGTGGTAATGTTATAGTAATGGTAATATAGTGGTAGTGATGTAATAATGGTGGTGATGATGATATTGATAAGTTAAGACACGGAATACATAGTACGAGCTATTGAAACATTACCAGTCGTTGATTAGTTAGATATATGGTGGATGTGATACCGACTGTACCAAGTGCAAAGGCCGCAAGCCTCCATGCATACAGTTGTTGTTAAATGTTAGACAGGCTAATAGTCTCAGTTTAACAATTTCACCTGGACTGAGATTTAGCATTGACTGTATGCACGGAGGCATGATGAGGTCACATAGCCTAGTTAACTACAACAGTATAGGGTGTTTAGTGAATACTCTACATGATCTGTAAAACACTCGAGGTCTCACTAAGGTTCGATGCGTGAAACATGCCCGGCAATGTTTTCACGCATCGAAATGCAGATTTTTATTTGTACATGTTTTAGGAAAATATAGAACATGTTCTATTTTGTTGCGCAAAACTAGTATTCGACGCAGCGAGTGTTTTACAGATCACGTGAACACCCTACATCAGACGACACGACACACACACGTACATTACACACACGTACATTACACACACGTACATTACACACACGTATATTACACACACACGTACATTACACACAGAAACCTAAAGCCGGCGGACTTATACAGAGTCCCTTAGAGAGTTGCATGTACATGTGACCTAGTTTAAAGACGGGTGCCTGCAACGAGTCGGGGTGTAGGGGAGGCGTGAGAATATCACCGACGACGATGATGTTGTAATGGGGTACGGGGTGTTAGGCGAGTGGGTGGCTAACCTGAACGATGTCGCTGATGTCTATTAACATATCTGTGGACGGTTAAGAAGCAATACGATCATTCGTTAATGGGTGTGGTATATGTGTGTACGTTTGTATGCGTATGTGTGTATATATGTGTGTGTATATATGTGTGTGTGTGTGTGTATATATGTGTAGGTATGTAAATGTGTATTAGTATGTGTGTATATGTGTGTGTATATGTGTGTGTATATGTGTGTGTTATGTGTGTGTGTTGGGTATTTGTATCATGTATATTGCTGTTATTAATATAGAGTAATATATAAAGGTTTTTAATTAAATATTATATATGTGTTATTATACATAGATTGTATACTAATGGCATCCTAGTGATATAACTACAGGTTAAAAGTTGTATAAATAAAAGGGATGGTTAGTAAGGCAAGGGGTAATCAATATATGGGGAATATTTTATTATTATATAACATGTGGATAATAGGGGCGAGAGAAGGGTAGATCAGTAACTAATGATATTGAGCATTACCCCATTCTGAAACCATATAGATAATAGGGGAGATAGGAGAAGAGTTAGGTAAGAAAGGATACGAGGTGTCCCTTCAGTCCGGCATACCATGTAGATACAGGCGGATATCACGTAGAGATTCTTACGACCACGCGTGATGCCTCGTGCCACCGCCATCTTGTAGAAGTTAAAGGCCATGTCCAAGCAGTGCTGGTTCAGGTGCAACTGATGTCCTAGGTTGTTGATCTTCTGTTTACCTGCGACGGATGCATAATAATTAACGGTCATCATCTTTATGAGAATAGTGCGTTGAATATAGTATATAATATAATCAGGGTTGTTCAGTTTTTTAATATTTTTTTTTGGTTTTTTTAATTACAAAATTATGGTTTATTTAGATATTTATTGATAAATATATTAATTTCAATACAATATTATCATTTAATATTAGTATAAATATTACTAATAATAGTATAGATTATGTATATTATATAGAGTATACTATGTATAATATTAAAAATATAATCTAATTAATACAAATTTACTTCATATAAATGAAATTATTGATGAAAATATTAAATATAGTTAATCACATATCACTCTGCAATGATTAAAGACAATCATATGTGTTCACCTGACAACAAATTAGTACTGCCAAATGGAGGGAAGGGTGAGTTACAGGGTTAACAATTGTTCGATTATTTTGAATTTATTCTTTTGGATTATTTAGTTTTTTTATAAAAAATTATTGAAAACTAATTTTAATACTATATTATAATGTAATATTACTAATAATAGTATAGATTATGTGTATTATATAAATGTATTAATTTTTCCTGGCTGAAATAAAAATATAATTTGGAAATAATTTACTGAATCTTTGTATACATTATACTATAATACTTTTTAATATAATATACACGAAATATCTAATAATAATCATAGAAGTATTTATTTCAAATAACACTCAGTATAGCAATTTGTTAATATAAATTATTTAATATATAAAAAACCAATATTCTTCAAAAAAAAAAACAAAAAAAATGGCTAAAAAAAAATTAACAAAAACCAACAACCCTGAATATAATATATAGTATATACTATTACATATAGTATACGATGTAGTATATTGTATATAAATAATACATCATTATAATTTAACTTAGTTAAATCTCAGTTTCTATAACAAGTAATCATACCATTATAAAGAGTAATTTCGCGTGATTTCCTGCCAGTACATTGGTTGTATCCGGTACCAAATTGAATCATTTTACTTCCTGAAATATTATATATTAAATATTAACGATGTAAAACTATATATATATCTATAAATACAGTAGCAATTAACACCTAATATATTAATATAATTGTGACAATTATTACAAATTATTAAATTAATTAAATAATTTATTTTACAATATATAGTATAGTATATAGTATATATATAGTGGTAGAGTAAAAATATGATATAACATTTAGAGGTTGCGCGCACAACATACGCATTTAAATACAACTGGTTAATAATAGGCACTTCTAGATAATAAGTTGACGAATGAGGAGTGTATGTATATATATTAATAATAATTGACACTTGCACTAGTTTGGCTAAGGTAACTATAATATTCAAATTGTATAATCGTATAACTACGATAATACTTATACAGTTCTTTTGTTTGAGAATTGCTAATAAAACTATTGAAACTATAATCGTGCGAACCCCTTCTTGGCCATACTACATATATAATTATTATAAAAATATACATAACTGCATGTATGGCCATGTTGGCTAAGGCATCAGATACACAATTAGTAGTATGTAGTTTCAATCCCCATCCGGAGCGATAAAATAGGTATTAAAATAATATTTAGAAGGATCTCATATAATTAAATTTGATTGACTCTCATTATCATGAATGCATTAACATGAGAATGGCTTCGAAGGAACATTATAGCCATATGGTTATAAGTGAAAACTTCATCTAAGTTCCTGGATGGAATGAAAATAATCCACCAAAATAACAATAACAATAATAATATATATATATATATATATATATATATAACTAAAATTAAAGCATAACATAAATGAATAAAGGTACTCTCAATCGTGGTAATACAGTAGTATATTTATAAACTTATATCGTGTAATTAAGAATTATATTAATTATTTACCAAAATTAAGAATTTATAATAAAATAACTTATTATATTAATTATTAACCAAAATTAATTTGATAATAAAATAACTACAAAACGCACTCGATTACCAGTACCAGAGTTGTTTGATTTAAATCAATTGATTTAAATCATTTGATTAAATCAATGATTTTTTTGATTTTTTTGAAGGCAAAAATCATGATTTTTTTGATTTTTTTGATTTTTTTGATTTTTTTTGATTATAAATCAACTTTTTTATAATTTAATAAAATGTAATTAATTTAGTTTTGGATTACTATTATTAATAGTATTACCAATGTTATATTTATTTATAATGCTTAATTAATTTGTTTTGTAAATATTAAACTAGACATTTCTAGAAATTATTATTTAAAATAAATATAATATATTATATATATATATTTAAAATTATATTATATAAAAAACCTATTATAGAATAAAAGATCTTTAGCTCTTTGATATATATTTTATAATTAGTAATTATTAATTACTATAATATTATATTATGCATTCTTTGAAAAAAATGATTTCTTTGAATGTAAAGATTTTAGCTCTTTGATATATATTTTATAATTAGTAATTATTAACAATGATTTTGCGAAACATCTGGAAAATCATTGTTATTAATTACTATAATATTATATTATGCATTCTTTGAAAAAAATGATTTCACAAATATTTATCTTATGTGTTTCTTTAATATTTAACATCAAAGAATTATATACATTCAATGGAACATTGTTAAGATCATAATATAATCATTTCATATACATTTTATATTATAATACAAAATAATAATTTAAATAACAATAAATATATTAATATTATTAGTATTAGTTTTAACCCTCCTTAAATTATGGAATTTATGTCATTATGAGTTGGCATCTATACCATACAAGTAGTTTTAAAATTATTTTTTAAGTGCATTTTTAATAGAGAATATTTTTTAATATAATAAATTTATATAAATATAATTTATTCTATCAAAAAAATCAAAAAAATCAAATAAATCAAAAAAATCAATGTGATTTTGATTTTTTTGATTTTTTTAAAAAAATCATGATTTTTTCCAACTCTGACCAGTACCCACATAAACTATCGCGTAGATATCGCGGTAACCTTCGACTGGTACGAATTGTCCGACCATAGAGTTGCCGCCTAGCGAGTTCTCCGAGAACTGTATCTCGGACACGATCGCCTGATCGTCGAGGACGGCGCCGCAATCCGTACACACGGTACAGCCACGCGCCTGGTCTAGGTCGAGGTTCGTGCAGCCGCATTCCGCGCACGCCGGCGCAGCAGACATCTTCGTTCACTATGCACGCAACCCACACGAGAAGGAGGAGGAGATCTGTGTTCACTATGCACGCGACCCACACGAGGAGGAGATCTGTGTTATAGGGTGCCGAGTTATTATGTATCCATATTATTTAATAAATATAAATATAAATATAAATATATATATATATATATATATATATATATTGATTTAGGTCTATGGCTCAGTGGTACAACAAAAAGCTAGTAAGCCAGAGATCCTGGGTACGACTCCAGGCAGTTCTTATTTTTCTAGTGTTTATCAAGACATTAAAAATGATTAATCAAAACACAAGAATTTTTTTACTATTTGTATTGCATTGTCCTGGGATTGTATTGTATTGTCCCTTACAGTTATTTATAACATGTATATATAACAAATATAAGTCTATGACTTCTTGAGGGGTCCATTTGTAAACGATATTTTTATTGTATTCAATATATATATATATGAGATTTCAATAAATAAATATTATATATATATTAATTTTGTATATCCACATGGTATATTGATAAAAGTTCAACAGAAATATCACGATTTAGATAATCTAACATATTTTAGGAGTGATGGTTGCATTGTTAGTAAGTATGAATATATTAATAATGAAACATATAGATCTATACATAAATTAATTATAATTCATTATAATTTCCCATGAAACATGTTGTAAATCAATTAATAAAACTACGGTTATAAAAATAATATATACACATTAAACTAGCTTACTATATTAGACAAATACTGTAATGATTTTATGTATTAGTTAATTATATTATATAATTTATATATAACCTATATATGAACTAATGATAAGATAGACAAAATACAAATAGTATAGATTTATTCATCGATTAATAATACATTTTTAAAATCATAAACATATGTAAATTTAATATATATATTATAAATATATAATTTAAGAATGTATAGAGGTCCCGAAATAAAAGGAGGCATGTGCCCCATTCATATCTTTACCAACTACTTTGGTCCCTACTGAAATAATAATCATTATTTTGTATTTTAAATGTAGAAATATTTTTAGAGTAATTAATTTAAAATTAAATAAATATTATTGTTGAGTCGTTGGATTCACCAACTAAAAAATCATTTCGGCGCCTTTAAAGATAAATCAGGTAGTTGTTATACTATTTAAAGTATTGGTATTGGTATATCTCGAAGTTCTATTAATTATTAATTTGATATTACTTTATTTCACATTTAATAAATAAAGTAGATATCTATAATAATTATTAATGATTTTCATGATGACATATATTAGATAATCTATTTAGCTATCAAATTGTGTTTAATGATATGTATTTATTTACTAATATCATACGAACAAATTAAAATATGTATTTTATATTTATAAAATGACACCGATAAGCTCAGAACGCGTGATTTCACCTATGTAATTAAAATAATTTAAATTTAAAATATAATTATTTTAAGTATATTTATATCTACTTATTATTAACCCTTTTTATTATAGTTAAATAGAATTTATCGATAAACAAATAAATTAAAATCAGATAACATTAATATAAAAATGTTAATATAATTTATATATATAATTGCAATTATATGAATTTTAAAACTCTATTTTGGATAAAACTTTATAACCATAATATTATGTTATAATCATTGTTACCTAATGCGCATGGATTATTATTGTTATGACATTACATTTTATTATTAATGTTAATTAATATATTATTATTAAATTGCATTTGATACATTATTACAAATAATTTTAAAACTATTATAACATTTTATTTAAATGTAATAAATACATGAAAATATTCATCCAGCACAATTATTAATATTTTAAAATTATAAATTATTATATTCAAAATTTAATTGCCAATTTCCATAATTATCATAATTATAAATGTTAATTTATTAGTTTAGAAATTTTAGAATGTGTGCTGCTACAAATGTTTCTGAAGCATCTGTTGTTCACGAAGGATTTTTGTTTAAGAGAGGTTAATTCACCGTATTAAAAAATTATATAGTAACTAAATATATTGATATATAGTTAATAATATATTAAAATAAAATAAATTTGAAAATAGGTAATAATAATTATTAGAAATGAGTAATAATAATTATTAATACCGTTAATATATACTTATTATATACTTATTATGTAATATGATATTATCATAATTAGTTACTAATTAAATTAGTATGATAATACTAATATAATATAATATACTAATATAAGATAATTGCAAAATATAAAACATATTAAATACAGATTAAATTCTAATAAGTTTAACTTAAAGTTATTAAATATGGATAAGTTTTATATCATGCGATTATAATATTATAATATAATATGGGTATTAGAATCATTCTAATAATATAGTTAACTAAATATTAATCTATGATACAATGTATTATGTATCACTGATACATTCTATCATTATGATAATCATATTCATTGTATATTTTTACAATAATCTTCATACTCCTAACTTAGTATATTTAATATAATTTGAAAAATCGTACATGGAAATAAACAGAATTATGATAAATAATTCATGTTATGTCATTTATAAATTATATAGCATGGTCACCATGATGATGCTATTAGCACAAAAGTGTATACATTAAGGGTCATCATAAACATTTCATATGCATATTATATAAACAATTATTTATGCTAATTGCATGAGGTTATAATCAAATAACGGTAACATTTATTATTTCAACTATAAACGTTAAATAAAGTTGATTTAATAATATTTAGAGATATGGAGGATTCAATTATAATAATCCATATAAATATAATGTAGTGTTATATTTATATTGATGTTTATAATATATGACTATATATATTACATAATATTATATTATATATTATAACCTTTAACCTTTAACCTTCGAGGTTAACCACTCCATGTAGTAATAAATACTTCTCAGGCGTGGTGTCCCGTAGGACAGAGTTTATAGTTAGTCGTAGGCAATTTTAAATAGGTACGTTTTTAATGCCCTTTTAAAACTGTTTGTGCATCGTTGTTCACGTAGAGACGGTGGTAGCTTATTCCATAGCGTAGGTGCAGCGCAGGAGAAGGCACGTAGTCCGTGATTTCGGTTGTGATAGGGGGTTTTCAGTAGGTTAGTTACTGCAGGTCTGGCGCTTCGTGGAATGGTTTTTGTTTCTATGCAGTTTGCCAAGTAAAGTGGGGAGTTATGGTGATATGCATTATGCGTAAGTAAAAGTATTTTATATTTTACCCTGAAACGAAAAGGGAGCCAGTGTAATTGTTTCATCAGATTAGATATGGAGTCATTTGATCTTCTGGGTAGGTTGAAAATTACTCTAACGGCACTTCGTTGAAGCATGTGTGGTTTGCGGGTAGATACGTCAGGCAGAAAGATCAGTAATGCGTTGCAGTAATCAATTATAGGGAGTACAGTGGAACGAACGAGTGTAGTGCAGGTTTCAGTAGTTAATATTATATTATATATTAAATATATATTATATATACACTATTATAATTTATAAAAGAATTATTTGAATAAATTATGTTTTTACTGACAAGACTAGTCATAGTTAAGTAAGACTAACTTATAAGTATATAACTATATTCTAAATTTAATTAATTAACTTATAATATAAAGGTTAGAAATGTATAATGTATGTATACATTTTATATATATATATATATATATATATATAAATTCAATATACTCATTTAATTAAAGAATTATTAATAAGAAAATATACATATATAAGTAAGAATTCATATTTAAGTAATTCAATAGTTATTTTGATATTATTTTGATACAAAAAACAGCCTCGATAGTAAACTATGGTATTTTTTATAAAAATTACTATTTTTCATATACAGCTTTTTTATATAATATTAAAAATATAAAAAGTAATAATATTACCCAATTATTTCTAAATTTAATAATTGTAGTAATTTAAAATCTTTAGTCTTCTCAAATTTATATTAACTCATATTACTACTATATTTATATAGTGTATATATTTATACTAGGATCATTTCAAGTGAAATCAGCAAATTTTTCAAATTTTCCCTCAATCATCACAATATATGTATTATATATACTTATATTTATAATAATAATAATCAGAGTTTTAGGCATTATATTATAGTCCTAAATATATATTATATATAACATTTTTTTTGATATTCTTATTAGAATTATATTTTAATAGAATGATTATAATATATATACTTTATATAATTTATTTATGTTGTGAGAAATATTATTTATAGATATTTAAAATACTTATTTTTAATTTAAATGTAATTCAATATTTATATAAAAGTTTGATTTTTATTTTCATTTATAAATTGATAACTGATGTGGTAAATTTTATTGAATAAATATTAAATAAATAATAAATTTGTAATTACAAATTTATTATTTATTAATAATAAATAAATTAAATATAATCTAGTTTTTAAGGTAAATAAATGTATTAAATTTATATAAATATGTTATATAATTGAAAATATATTATTATAATCTTCAAATTATAATATAACACAAATGTCATAAATTATTAACTTATCTCTACTTATCTATATTGTATTATAGAATTGTTAGTGCAAACTTAATGCCAACGATATCAGTGACAATAGTGAAAATATAAAAAATAATATATAAATAAAAAATTATTATTCAAATTTGCATTCTAGACTATAGTATCTAGACTGTAGTATATAATAGTGACATTAATGATTGACTTTAATGTACTTGTATTGCAGGTGAACATATAAAGACATGGAGGTCTCGTTACTTTGTATTGTTTGACAATGGAGATTTTCTTGGTTTCAGAGAAAAACCAGAGGGTTCCCTATCCGATCCTTTGAATAATTTCACAGTTAAAGGTTTGTTGCTTTTATCTATCGTATTAACCTAATACCTAAGAAAAAGTAACCTTTATTTAGTAAATTAATGTATGTATACCAATTATAACTATTAATGATATATATATATATATAATTTGAAACACTATAAATACTTAATAAATATAGTTAGATTTATGATTAAAAGTTTCTAAATTTAATAAATATTCTTATATTTTAAAATTTATTTTACAAATAATATTATTTAGATTGTTGTATATAGTCAATATTACAAAATTTAATATAAATCATGTGATATTACCTATAATTTGAATCATTCGCCAATATTTCTATTACCACATGGATGTAGTGAGATATAGGATAAGCAATTGAATGTAGTGTTTGGCACTTTACGATAGAGGCTCTGTAGTCGAAACCTACTACTACATTTAAATTATTATTTATTTATATTTATATTGATAATTACGATCAAATTTAATGTACTATCTATACTAAAAATAATTAGTATATATATATATAAAATACAACATGTTAACATTCCTCATAATGTTGGTATTTAAATATATTTTAATTGGAGATACCATAATATTCTATTGACATACATAATATAAATCCATAGATATAGATAAAAGTGACTTCTATTTATTTTGATGAAAATCATACTGTATTAATATTTGACCTATATAAAATGACTAATATCCGATCAAAATCACTGATGCCATTTTGTTAATTTATCGAGAAAAGTGTCATTTACGTATCTATCACTACCTGCATCAATTGCTTATCCACTTTCTTTATATCGATGCGCATTTAATACCGCCTACTTTCAATTAATCAACACCTATGCTCTATATCTAATATTCTACTAAATATACACCATTGAAGACTGTCAACTAATGAGACGAGAGAAGCCAAGAGCCCACACATTCATCATCAGAGGACTGCAATGGACCACAGTCGTAGAGAGAATGTTCTCAGTAGATTCAGCGGAAGGAAGGTCTTTATACCATCATTACGTCATCCCTATTACGTCATCGGGACTCTATTATTTACGATTATTTAGATATATACAAATATTTTACTAAATATTAATATATATTTGTATAGTAGGTTTATAAAAATAAGGTCACTATTTGTGGTTAATTGCTCATAGCCAGATTTTTCCAGATTCGTGCAATGGAAATTTACATGATTTTTTAATACAAGATATTACTATTATATATTTGTTAACTCTATTGATTTCCTTATATTTTCATAAATTAGTGATATATTAATAAAAATAAACAACAACATTTTATATAGCTTTTTATTATAAATTTATAATAATAAATTTGTTTCAACATTTTATATAATATAATTTTTATTTGTTTAATTGTTAAGGGAGTCTTGTATTTATACTGATAATGCTAGTTATAATGCTGCTAAAAATAGTAAAGATAAAAACTATTAGATATTTAAGTTCTTTTTTTTTGTTTATAGTAATTGGTATATTATAAAAAAAATAATATAAATAAGAATAAGATTTTTTAAATTATGTCATGTTATATATTATTGTAATAATTTAAAAAAAAATTGTACACATAGATGAAATAATTAATGATTAAAAATAAAACAATAAGTAGTCATTTTTGGGAAGCCACTAAGGTAACATTGAGATACTAAACTTGGAAATATATAATAATAAATATTCATAAATAATAAATATTTTAAAATTAACAAATATAAAAAATTATATTATATGATTATATAATTATAATTATATTATATAATAATAAATAAAATAGCTATTATTAAATATATTATAAAATTATTAAATTATTTATATAAATTTATAAAATCTATTAAATTAATTATAATTAAAACAATAAACCTTAATGATAATAATATTGACCTATAATAATATTATAATAGATATTATTATTAATAAAATTCTATATTAAAAAAAATATGTCTAGCATAATTAATTAAATAAATATTGGATTAATTAGTTAATTAATTATATATAATTTAAATAAATTTGTATTATTTTGAACATGCTGTTAAATAATTAAATTATTCCATAAAGTCCACAAAGGGGTTAAAAAAAAGCCAAATATCGTAGAATAATAAAATTTGGTAGTTTCATTGTGAATGGCTATGCCAATGAATACCAATATTGGGCAGGTCGACGCACACTTATACGTGCATTTATACATTACCAATTAAATATCTGACTTGCCAAATATCGGAGTAAATGTTTGAATAAATAACTGCTAGATTTATATATTCCGATATCAAACCATAACAATTGGGCTGTTTTGTTTGTATTAAACCTCATTAATGGCTCATAATTATCATAAATATGAATTCATTAATAAGTATATATATTAGCATTCTTATAATTGTGCAATTTTGAATATAAACGATACACAATAATTTCTAGTATACTATACAGAATACAGATCACCTATAGAATAATAATATTAACAGTACTACAATTAAACTAGAATTGAGTTATGCATGTCGATTACACAGAGAACAATGGATAGCCGCGATCAACTCCGTCAGCAAGAGAATACAAGAAAACGAGGAAGTAATACCCGATGATATGCCCGGTGACACAGAAATAGAGAAACAAACCGGCAAATCTAAACAGAAAATTGTTTGTGTTCCAAATTATGTTCAATTTAATAATATCTATAATAATTGTTCATATTTATAAAATATTATAATGTATCTAAAACTATATCTATAATAATAATAATGATAATAATGTTTATCATAAGAATTTTGTTTGATTCTGTTTCGTTTTGCGTATAATATTAATATGCTTTTTTCTTCTAAAGGGCTTCGGAATAATATAGCTGCATATTTTGTGTTGTCGCCGCTCCCCCTTTATATATATCGATAACACTCATTATATTATTGATCAGACTCTCGATGATTTCGAGTTCTTGAGCACTTTGGGCAAAGGAACCTTCGGCAAGGTGATCTTATGTCGAGAGAAACAATCTAAACATCTGTACGCCATTAAAATTCTTCAGAAATCAGTGATTATACAAAAGGTAAACGTTCTAGCCCACCAGTCTGTATGTCTTTATACCTTAAAGTTGTATCGCTTGTCACTAATTACACAGATCTTACTGTCACGTATAGAGTATACTCAACGACTTCTATTTTAACATTTTTTATATAACTATACACATGTATTTATTTGTTAGCGAATTTTATATCTCGTTTACACTATAGATTAATATATGCCTGTTGGTGTTATCTTGTTTTGGTATTACAATGATTGTTTACTACAATATACCATGATGAGAGGTGATTCATAATCTGTGATGATTCATAATCTGCACTGTCTAATCATAGATAATTACACAAAGCTAACAGATTACCACATTATATACAATAGAATCAGCATTTACTGCATTCAACAATATATATAGTTGTGAAATCAACCTAATAATGAAATTATATAATAGATATAATTCAAATAGTATTAGTTAAACTATATAGCAGATATCAGTTCAGTATTGAATACCCATAATTCAACTGGCACTACCACTATCTATTCACGTTTAACCTTCAGGACGAGGTCGCGCATACTTTGACTGAAAGCCGTGTCCTTCAGAGGACAAGACATCCATTCCTAACGGTTAATACAACAACCTATCTTATTGTATACTTCATTTTACTATGTATATGTCTACCTTTGTGTATATGACTAATAGTATCACTATTGTTTATATATCATTTATCATGTCGATGTGTATTTATTTATACAATCTACCAGCATTGTATATCATCTATTAGAATCTGATGCATAACTAATATGTAATATCGTCACTTTTACTAAGAAAATTAAATTAACGATGAGGTCATTTTTGTACGCTACTTTTTAATTGGATTAGATATATTATATAATATACGTCACGCCTCCATGCATACAGCCCACGATAAATCTCAGCCTGGGCAGATATTCTCAGATTAACAAACTTAATCAGGCTGGGAATTAACATGTGCTGTGTATGTAGGCATGGGTTATATGATGTAATATATCCGTCCAATTAAAAAGTAGTGTATCAAAATGATCACATCATTAAATTAATTGTCAGATATATATATAACATCTTCAGAATTATTTAACATTGAATTCACATAAGGACATTAATTGAATTCAATGTTCTAAGTAATTCTGAAAATGAAAACAATTGATTAAATTACCATGTTATCGAACAACGAAATCAGAATGTAATACATTAAACAATGTATAGTTTCTATACTATAGTAAAATCATCCCGATAATAATGACATTTTTATATTATATTCATGTTTAGTTATAAATTCAGCCACAATTCTCCTCCCCCTACAACTGTATCTCTGCCCCATACAACTGTATCTCTGCCCCCTATAACTGTATCTCTGCCCCCTACAATTGTATATCTACCCCCCTACAATTGTATATCTACCCCCCTACAATTGTATCTCTGCCCCCTACAATTGTATCTCTGCCCCCTACAAATGTATATCTACCCCCTACAATTGTATCTCTGCCCCCTACAATTGTATCTCTGCCCCCTACAATTGTATCTCTGCCCCCTATAATTGTATCTCTGCCCCCTACAATTGTATATCTACCCCCCTACAATTGTATATCTACCCCCCTACAATTGTATCTCTGCCCCCTACAATTGTATATCTACCCCCTACAATTGTATCTCTGCCCCCTAAAATTGTATCTCTGCCCCCTACAATTGTATCTCTGCCCCCTACAATTGTATCTCTGCCCCCTACAATTGTATCTCTGCCCCCTACAATTGTATATCTACCCCCTACAATTGTATCTCTGCCCCCTACAATTGTATCTCTGCCCCCTACAATTGTATATCTACCCCCCTACAATTGTATCTCTGCCCCCTACAATTGTATCTCTGCCCCCTACAATTGTATATCTACCCCCTACAATTGTATCTCTACCCCCTACAATTGTATCTCTGCCCCCTACAATTGTATCTCTGCCCCCTACAATTGTATCTCTGCCCCCTACAATTGTATCTCTGCCCCCTACAATTGTATCTCCTACCCCTACAATTGTATCTCTGCCCCCTACAATTGTATCTCTGCCCCCTACAATTGTATATCTACCCCCTACAATTGTATCTCTGCCCCCTACAATTGTATCTCTGCCCCCTACAATTGTATCTCTGCCCCCTACAATTGTATATCTACCCCCTACAATTGTATCTCTGCCCCCTACAATTGTATATCTACCCCCTACAATTGTATCTCTGCCCCCTACAATTGTATCTCTGCCCCCTACAATTGTATATCTGCCCCCTACAATTGTATCTCTGCCCCCTACAATTGTATATCTACCCCCTACAATTGTATCTCTGCCCCCTACAATTGTATCTCTGCCCCCTACAATTGTATATCTACCCCCTACAATTGTATCTCTGCCCCCTACAATTGTATCTCTGCCCCCTACAATTGTATATCTACCCCCTACAATTGTATCTCTACCCCCTACAATTGTATCTCTGCCCCCTACAATTGTATCTCTGCCCCCTACAATTGTATCTCTGCCCCCTACAATTGTATATCTGCCCCCTACAATTGTATCTCCTACCCCTACAATTGTATCTCTGCCCCCTACAATTGTATCTCTGCCCCCTACAATTGTATATCTACCCCCTACAATTGTATCTCTGCCCCCTACAATTGTATCTCTGCCCCCTACAATTGTATCTCTGCCCCCTACAATTGTATATCTACCCCCTACAATTGTATCTGCCCCTTATAATTGTATCATCGTACCGTTCCATAGCAATTGAAGTGCTGCTTCACCACCTCCGATAGACTGTGCTTCCTCATGGAGTACGTGAACGGTGGAGAACTATTCTACCACCTGTCCAAGGTGAAGATCTTCTCTGAGGCCCGGACCCGTTTCTACGGCTCTGAGATCATCTGTGCCCTCGGTTACCTGCACGAACACAACATCGTCTATAGAGATCTCAAGGTCGGTATATTACCTACTGTGGATATCACTGTGTGCACGTGATGTTTACATTATTGTTATTAGATGTTTATTGGTATTTCAGTAATTTGTTATGTAAATATCTCCCGTTATATCTCTTTTTATATTTACTATTATGACGTATCTAAATAATCTATAGTTAATGATACATTACTAGTCTGCTATATGTAGGTCATGGATACTATAGTCTGTGCTGTGTCAACTTCCCTATTTATCAGATCTTTGTTTGTTTACACAACAAATGACTATATATGAAATATTAATAATCTTAACATGTACTATTGTAATGCACCTGATGTGATCAATTATTATATAGTCTACTTATTTATATCACTAGAGCATTTATTTATAGTTATACATAACCTATTTCTATGAACTAAGACCCACTAAACCTGTTACTATACCTTATACACTTGTTATCCCCCTTATTTACCACATTGTTATAACACCTTTTACTGTACCTTAACACCTAAGTTCCTATATTTGTTTATCCTATTTCTAATATTTCTCCCTTATCATATTTAGTGATATACACATGACAATACATGATATACATATGACAACTTTACACTTTCAGCTTGAGAATCTGCTGCTAGACAAAGATGGCCACGTTAAAATAGCTGATTTCGGGCTGTGTAAAGAACAGATGTATTTCGGAGCCACTACAAAGACATTCTGCGGAACCCCTGAATATCTAGCTCCAGAGGTTACAAGCAACACCAGGTGTCATGCTCGCATATCATAAGTTTCTATAGGAAGTATAGCTTAAGTTTGTGTTAATGACAATATTAACATTAAAGTTACACTCTCAGACTAATATTACAAATTTATAATAACTAATATTCAAGATAAATTATATACATAACAAATTACATAAGAAATGGACAAAAGTCATTATAAGGGAATATTTATAGTTAACAATCAGGTTATACGATGTAGATATTAGTTGTATAACAATCTCTGTGTAAATATATTATGTATAGGTGATGGTAGTTTGATTTTAACATAATTCTCTGTTATATAATTATTAACTAAATAGTAATTATTATTAAATAAAATTATTGAAGAGTCTATAATTAATCCAATGCACAAATATAGTCACCTAAAATATATATAGTAAGTAAATTATACTAATATATTATTTGTAATCCATTTTTACAATGATAAATTAACATTTCTATGTGACTTATATTTACGATTGTTTATTTTATACATTGATTAATTTCTAACAGAAGGTGATAATAAATATGTTAAATGCATATTTGATATTCATAACAACATTGACCTAATTCTATAATATATATATGTGTGTGTATGTATAAATAGTGCTGTATATAAATATTATTATAAAACTTCAATTATGTAGTTATAAGATATACCATTATAATCAGGTTCAGCGAATATTAGTTTTCTCATAGAACCTATTTTAATCTACGTGAATAAATGATGTCCACTCTTCACACACATCTTATACACACCTTATACACACAGGTTTTGGAAGACAATGACTACGGAAGGGCTGTAGACTGGTGGGGAACTGGTGTCGTGATGTACGAGATGATGTGTGGACGTCTTCCCTTCTACAACATGGACACCGAGAAACTGTTTCAACTGATTCTCATCGATGAAATACACTTCCCGCGAACTCTGACCTTAGAGGCGCGCCACCTATTGGCCGGACTACTCATCAAACAGCCGTCGAAAAGGTCGTGCCCTCTCTATTCTTTAATCGTTTACTAATTAAGCCTCTCTCTCGGAAATAGATTGGGAGGAGGGGAAGAGGATGTAATGGAGATCAAGAGACATCCATTCTTTGCTTCTATTAACTGGACAGATCTTTATAATAAAAAGGTTAGTCCGTATAACATTTAAGTGTATACAGGCGACAACAACAGAATATATGATATATTATTCTGAAACCTTTAGGAGGATTATCATATTACTATTATATACTAGAAAACTAACAGAAAATAAACACATTTCTTCTAAATAATAATATTAAATATGCGTGTATGTGTATGCGAAGTTTGCGCGTTCGTTAACGTATGATTGGTTCACAGCTGGAACCCCCGTTTAAACCCCAAGTCACATCGGATACCGATACTAGATACTTCGACGAGCAATTCACTAGGGAATCTATTCAGTTGACGCCCCCATCCACTATTCTAGAAGAGGTACAGTATACTAGTATAGCAGTTGTTATCATTAGTTAAGTTAGAATACATTACATACACTACAAATTACATAAGAAATTTACTAATTTCATTATAAGCGTAGGTAATAATTACGATCAGGTTATAATGATTTAGATATTAGTTACAATCTCAGTATACTATGAAAATATAATACGTTGTTATATACTAATAATACTAATTTCATTATAAACGTAGGTATAATATTTGTACTTTACAATCATGTTATAAAGATCTATATATTAGTTACAATCTCAGTATACTATGAAAATATAATACGTTGTTATATACTAATAATACTAATTTCATTATAAACGTAGGTATAATATTTGTACTTTACAATCATGTTATAAAGATCTAGATATTAGTTACGATCTCTATAACCCGCCCCCTCCCCCCTCGCCCCCCCTACATAGGATGACTCCATGGATGAAGAGGAACCTTACTTCCAGTCGTTCTCCTATCACGGATCGAGGAACAGTTTCGCTTCGCTGTCCATATCGAAGCCGGGAGTGACAGATATGTCTATATAGACTGTGATATATAGAGTGAGTTCACCACGTATTACTACTTATATTGTTATTTTCTATTGTTTATTGTTGTTACATAGAAATTATATAATGCTTATACACATATATATATTCACTAATTTTATTGCACCCACGTATTGTATTAGTTTCTTTATGATATTATTATTACGACTACTACGACTACTACTCCTACACCTACTACTACTCCTACTACTACACATTACTCGATGTACCAGCACTATTGCGCCACATACATAGTACTACGTAATAATATAGACTATTAGGTATTGTGTAAACATTATTTACATATGTCAAATATATGAAAGATTGATCGAATAAACCATATAAACGAAAGCGTGCGTCGGTGTTTTGTTTTATTATGCGGCCGGCTTTTGTGATCTCGCGAATGAAACCGCCATAGGTTTGTTGAGCAGTTCGAATGTGTGCGTTTCTCTCTGCGCCTTTGCCGCTCTTCTCTCGTTGGGCAGCGTGATGAAACATTGACCTTTCATGCGACCCTTCTGCATCAGTTGAATGTCAAACGCTTGCTTCTCGAGGTCATCCGACCAGTTTACGTAGCGACCGTAGATGTAGCGCATATCTTTCTCCGTTACCTGATCATTAATCATAGAAGTTAAGTCAGTCAGTAACCCGATACGATATTGAGAGGAATTAATATCATAATTTAATTCTTATTTATATCCTATATATAATAGCCAAAAATAGTGGGGAAATTAATAAAAAAAATCTTAATTTACGCAATCATCATATTTGAATAGTCTAGATTCTCATAAAATAAATAAAAAATACATATAATTAAAAATTTCTCTGTGTTCATACCAAAATATACACAATTACCTTTGTAGCCTTCAGTGTTAACGGCTATAATTAATAAGTAGTTATAAATAGATTTTATATATATATAATATGTTTAAAATCTATTATTGATTTATTAACTAGGCTATTTTTATCATTACAAGGAATTTCCACTGGCCTAAATAAAAGATACATAATATATTTACTAATTTAATTAGGTCAATGCTTTACTTCTAGGTGTGTTTATAAATACATTACATAATATCAAATTTTAAATATTTGACTTGCCCTATATCTACCTAAATGTTGTAATACAAATAATATTAAATTAACTGATAACTGACAATAAATATCAGGCTGCTATAAGGCTGTATTTATTAACGTGAGTGTATCTTAAGACATAATATATTAATTATACTAATATTAAATTTGATAATAAATTCCCATTTTATGTTACTGTTATTTAATTAATTATTAATTGTAAGTTAATAAATTTGAAACATTTTTGGCAACATTCCAAAAGTTATGGATTTATAGAATATATCTTAATTAAAATCTTAATTTGATTAAACTATTTGCATGTAAAATAACAATGGAGGACCATTGCGGTATTTCTTTAAACCTACACATGTATGCTTCTATAAATCTCATATTAAATCTCTAGACATTACGTATATAGTATTTTATTTATATTAAAATTTGAATGAGTATATTTGCTGCAATATAAAAAGTTAGTATCATACAATTAATAGCTATGAAAATTAATAATTATTCAGTAATTTATTATTATAATATTAAATATGTAAACAAAATAAACATGTATATATAGGTATTTAATAATGTGTAAAGATATATATATATAAATATTTTAATTATATAATTATTGTAAATAAAGAAATACAAATATTGTAAAAAAAACTATCAAATCGATTATATAATTCAAAACATTAAATCTATAATTTAAAAAAGTTAAAATTATTTTTTCGAATCTAGAATAATATAAATTGATATCTTCAAAAACATAAGTTTATGTATAATATATTATACTAATACTGGTATATACATATATATCTCTCACAATAATTAAATGGATTATGTTTAGTCTAATATATCAAGGAATAAAATAGTGATTGAACTTTATAATTAGTTATAATTTTGTAAATTAATTAATAATTTATAAATGTTATAAGAAAATAATTGTTTATATTTTTATATTTATTTTGATATATATCAAATAATGTCGCATATAAATAATCATATAATCAGAAATATTTTAAGAAAATGAAACCTATATTTAAAGAGTTTAATAATATCTCAAATATAAAATAAACCTGTTTCGCTAGATTTTTAATATAAAGCCGCAGAGTTGGAGCACCTCTCTCGTATTTACGGAATGCGGAAATACCTTCAAGGTCATCGATATGTATACGACCTCTACGTAATTCTTTCGATGATATAAAATCGCTTTCTAATAATTCATTATCTTCATCTGAAGAATCAGATTGTTTATCCTATATAACATTAAGTATTATATGTATGTATTATTATGTATATATATATATATTATTATTATTATCATCAGATTTTGGCAATGCCAGGGTAATTATAGAAGCAGTATTGTTTATCGAGACAATTACCGCTTATATATAAATATCTCATACTACTACAACAGTGCCTACCAAAGCCCAATATACATGGTCGCCTATTAAGCCTAATTACATTTTAATATGTCACTTCACCCAGCGAATGGGAAACATGGGTATTTATATCATAGATATTAATAATATGTTAATGTATTTGGTAAATAGAATCCAGATAAAAATAATTATTATTTTATATATTTATTAAAGAATATCAAATATATGCATATATTTATTAATAATACTAATATTATTTAGAAATAGATGCATTAATAATTTAGTAAACATTTAATAGTCATATTTCTTGTTAGTAATACATTAAAATTCATAAAAAAATAAATGTAATCAAATTGTTACCACATTTTTGATCATAAATTAGGTTTTATTAAAATAAATAAAAAATAAAATATGACATAATATAGAATTTAATAAACTTTCCAATTATACTAATTTTATTATAATAATATCAATATCAATATCAATATCTATTCTCATAACTATTAGTTGATCATAATGTTAAATTCTAATATTCATAAATTATATACACTATTTATACTTATGAATAATTATATACATTTTTCCATATATATATTTATATATATTTTATATATATGTGATATATTCGAATATTTAATTTGAAAATAATTTAAAATTAATATTAAATTATTTATAATATAATACATTATGTTAAGTATTTAATATTATAAAAATTTAAAAATAAATATTTTATCTACTATTGATTTTAAATAGTAAATATTAAATGTACTAAACTAGTCTCTAGAATAAGTAATTATATATGTAATTGTATATTATATGACAAATTTAATAAATTGTATATAAATAACAAAGTAATTTATAAATATGATCAATTCGAAATAGGCGTATTTTAATAAATCATTAGACCATGAATAAAATGTTACAGTTATAACTTGACTGTGTATATAGGGCTTTGCTACTACCACTATAATAGACATAGGCTTAATACAAACAGCAACTCGAGGTGTAGGAATGATACGTCCGAATCCTCCTGCAGCTACTTCTGTGTTCTTAACTTCAGTAAGTTTAGTGAGACTTGGCAAATGTATATTAACAGGTGTGGTGGCCTTATCTATAGATTCAAATGCCTGCAATGTATGGGGTATCAGTATTGTATCTATTTCTCTCTCTCTCTCACTCTCTCTCTCTCTCTCTCTCATACTAACTTGTTCAGTACTAGGAGCACTGATACCGTGTGGCCTACTTTTCTTAGCCACCTCGACTCCGCGCAATCTGCCGGTTTGTTTACGTTTTCTCGTGAGTCGCGGTACCGTATCTAAAGTGGTCTTGGGTTTCGCGTCGCAGTCGGTGCTCAACTCTGATTCGTCGGTAGATAGTTGAGAGGTCGCGATGGCAGGGGCTACCTGTGATCGAATGAATACTATAGTACAGCATCAGAAACACATACACATGCGGATACCAACAGTGGGTAGTATGATGGGTTCTTCTCTTTCCACGAATGGTGCCGGCAAATTCATCTTGTTCATCAGATGTAGCACCTGTATAGTTTATTATTAATGTCCTTATTTAATAAGGGTTATTATTATTACTATAATTATTATTATTATTTTAACTATTATTGATGTTTTTTTATTTAAGCAAATATATAGATGAAAGTATAAAGTATAAATGTTTGTTAATGATATGTTATTGAAATAAACAAATAATAATACGAATTTAAATGTTTTACAGTTACCTTAATTATTACCGTAAACGTAATTTTTTTCTATTGATAAATAAATACAACCCACAAATTAAAAATATAACATTTATATTGTTTCAGAAAATAATTTATAATATTTGTTGAAATCAGAATTTTTTTCAGTTTATGTAAATAAAATTTAAATAATTTGAATTATATTAATAAATTTGGAACATATTTCAAAACAAATGATTTTATCTTGGAAGGAATTTTTTATATCCCCTTTTATCTTCAATACATTATCTTTATGAAGATTAGAATATTAAGTGGCTTAATTATTATTTGGTTTAATGGGATTTGTCACTTTAGAAATATTGCAATTTTTTCTGATTTATTTGTTGCCGAATTAAAATTCAGTTATATATTATATTATTGTATACATTTTCAAATATAAATATGGTTTATAAATACTCTAAAAGTATATTATTTATAGATAGGTAAACATAAAATCTATTAACCGGTTAACTGTATTTATAATTTATATAATATATGTTTATATTTATATGATACTGTTATAAACCTCTTTATTTCTACTATCTATTGCATTATTAAATAAATATAATTATAAAAATAATATAAATTATTAGAAATAATGCATTTATTTAAAAATGATTTATCTCAGAATAATTATTTTCTCACAATCACTAGTATTCAACTTGTTTTAGAAATCACAGTTTATGAGTTATAATAAATTGTTTATATATAAAGAAGATATAGAGCTCTTTAATTTATAAGCTTGTTTTCTGAAGCATTTCTCTAGTTATATAAATATAAACTATTGTGTATGCATATTTTGATACAATTTTAGAAAAAACCAAAATTAATAATAATATACACATTTCATATATTATTTTTAAAAAATTACCTCCTGTGATTTTATATATCTAGTTTTGTAGAACATGTTATCATTATTACAAAAATTGTAGCACTGGATATATGTATTCCTATCTATTAACATGTAAATGCGCGAAATTACCTTCAAGTGAGACTTCCCATTAAGTTTACTTTAGTATAATTTTATTAAAGTACTATTTTAATGTATATTTAATTATTTGTTAGTTATTTTATCTATTATTATATATTACATATATTCCAATAAACTCTTAAAGTGCTTTATTTTATTTAATAGCATCTATATTATAATCAGTGATGGGAATAGATTCTTTTTTCCATGATTTAAATTCTGACGATGAAGATCCTTTATTTGAAGCCGATACTTTTGCGATTATGATCAAGTCTATTACAAAGGATCAATGATCGTGATTGATGATCATTCCTATCACTGATTATAATTTAGGTGTATTGTCTATATCGTTCGATGTATGATTCTACGTATTTTCTATTATTTCACGATATTAGAGAATGTCCTGCGAATCGTACGCGCACCGATGCTAGAACAGCTTTCTCATGACTCATCGGATATAGGGTGACATAGTAGTAGTAGTAGTAGCAGCAGTAGCAGTAGCAGTAGCAGTAGTAGTAGCAGTAGCAGTAGCAGTAGTAGTAGTAGTAGTAGTAGTAGTAGTAGTAGTAGTAGTAGTAGTAGTAGTAGTAGTAGTAGTAGTAATAGTAGTAGTAGTAGTAGTAGTAGTAGTAGTAGTTGTAGTAGTAGTAGTAGTAGTAGTAGTATTAGTAGTGGTGGTGGTAGTAGTAGTAATAGTAATAGTAGTATTAGTAGTGGTGGTGGTAGTAGTAGTAGTAGTAGTAGTAGTAGTAGTTGTAGTAGTAGTAGTAGTAGTAGTAGTTGTAGTAGTAGTAGTAGTAGTAGTAGTAGTATTAGTAGTGGTGGTGGTAGTAGTAGTAATAGTAATAGTAGTATTAGTAGTGGTGGTGGTAGTAGTAGTAGTAGTAGTAGTAGTAGTAGTAGTAGTAGTAGTAGTAGTAGTAATAGTAGTAGTAGTAGTAGTAGTAGTAGTAGTAGTTGTAGTAGTAGTAGTAGTAGTAGTAGTATTAGTAGTGGTGGTGGTAGTAGTAGTAATAGTAATAGTAGTATTAGTAGTGGTGGTGGTAGTAGTAGTAGTAGTAGTAGTAGTAGTTGTAGTAGTAGTAGTAGTAGTAGTTGTAGTAGTAGTAGTAGTAGTAGTAGTAGTATTAGTAGTGGTGGTGGTAGTAGTAGTAATAGTAATAGTAGTATTAGTAGTGGTGGTGGTAGTAGTAGTAGTAGTAGTAGTAGTAGTAGTAGTAGTTGTAGTAGTAGTAGTAGTAGTAGTAGTAGTTGTAGTAGTAGTAGTAGTAGTAGTAGTAGTAGTAGTTGTAGTAGTAGTAGTAGTAGTAGTTGTAGTAGTAGTAGTAGTAGTAGTAGTAGTATTAGTAGTAGTAGTTGTAGTAGTAGTAGTAGTAGTAGTAGTAGTTGTAGTAGTAGTAGTAGTAGTAGTTGTAGTAGTAGTAGTAGTAGTAGTAGTAGTAGTATTAGTAGTGGTGGTAGTAGTAGTAGTAGTAGTTGTAGTAGTAGTATTAGTAGTGGTGGTGGTAGTAGTAGTAGTAGTAGTAGTAGTAGTAGTAGTTGTAGTAGTAGTAGTAGTAGTAGTAGTTGTAGTAGTAGTAGTAGTAGTAGTAGTAGTATTAGTAGTGGTGGTGGTAGTAGTAGTAATAGTAATAGTAGTATTAGTAGTGGTGGTGGTAGTAGTAGTAGTAGTAGTAGTAGTAGTAGTAGTAGTAGTAGTAGTAGTAGTAGTAGTAGTAATAGTAGTAGTAGTAGTAGTAGTAGTAGTAGTAGTAGTAGTAGTAGTTGTAGTAGTAGTAGTAGTAGTAGTAGTATTAGTAGTGGTGGTGGTAGTAGTAGTAATAGTAATAGTAGTATTAGTAGTGGTGGTGGTAGTAGTAGTAGTAGTAGTAGTAGTAGTAGTAGTTGTAGTAGTAGTAGTAGTAGTAGTAGTTGTAGTAGTAGTAGTAGTTGTAGTAGTAGTAGTAGTAGTAGTAGTAGTAGTAGTTGTAGTAGTAGTAGTAGTAGTAGTAGTAGTAGTAGTAGTAGTAGTAGTAGTAGTAGTAGTAGTAGTAGTAGTAGTATAGTTTATGTAGTCACCACAATGAAATGTTAAATAAATAGTTCGGAAATGTATCAACGTGTGGCAAACCTGAGTGTAGAATGCGGAGTTCATGGAAAGTGCCTCGGCGATATTCTTGATGATCACGTAGTTTGGTTTCGGGTAGTCGTACTGCAGTAGACCGTTGATCGGGTAGTGTAGACGATGAGGTGAGGCGCTGCTGGTGCTGCCACCACCACCACCGTCTATCTCCTGCGTTACCCTGGTGGAGAGAGTGTGCGTCTTCGTCGCGGATTTACTTCCTGTGACACGGCGAATGTAGGTAAAAGGCAATATCTCGATAGATAAATAGTAATATGATAATAATAATATTTATTAGAAGAATTATGTTTAATATTTCTGTTTCGTTGTCTAGTTATAATATTAATATTATTTTTTTCCTCGTAAAGGGTTTCTAAATGATAATGCGTATGTTCTGTTGTTGTCGTCTGTTAAGATATAAATATGAGCGGATGTTTAGTATAAGTTTAGTACACCTACTACATACAGGGTACATAAGACTAAGTTATAAGGGGAGAGATAAACAACTTCATTATAAGGGTTATCGTAGGGTACATGGTACATAAACCTGAACGTAAGATAGGGTAGGCGGTATAATAACCTATGGTATAAATATTAAGATAGGGTGAACAAATCTACATTATAGGGGGTAGGGAATATCTATGGGGTAAAAAAGCCTACGTTATAAGGGGTACAGAAGAGTTTTGGGATATACAAACCTACGCTATACGGGGTAGGTACGGGGTATACGAACCCACATTATAAGGGGTAGGGAAGAGTTTTGGGGTATACAAACCTACGCTATAAGGGGTAGGTAAAGGTGCGGGGTATACGAACCTACATTATAAGGGGTAGGGTAGTTGGGAGCCCGTTTGAAGGCAACTTTAGACGAGTCGTAGTACCTGACCGACAGCACTGATTCGTGTACGCGCAGCTGATGCACGGTCGACATCAGATCTGATGCGTGCTCCTCGCTCGTGCATTGCACGTACACTTTACGCGATCTATTCCTGTAGTAATGATCGGAGTCGGGGTCAGATACGTACTCGTATTTAAATACGCTGATATTGCGTATTTGTAATCATTATTCAGTGATTTATTGTATTTGTATTCGATTAATTAAGAAAAATGTATTCGTATTTGTATTTGATAAAGTGTATTTGAACCCAACCCTTGTAATGACCACATCGGTAGGGGACAGTGGAGTTCTTAATGGTTAATAGCCGTATCGTCTATAGGTTCCTAGACTTAACGCTAATAACGCTAATACGGCACCGGCGCGATACTTTAAATATTACAATTATTATTTACGTTTAATAAACTTAATAAGATTTATAATCACTATCCTACAGATAGAATCTAGACTTAACATTTAATGAGGCATCGACGAGATACTTTAAATATCACAATTATTATTTATAATTAAAAACTAAATAAGATTTCTAATCATTATCCTACACATCGACATATCTAATAGTTACGGTTATATATCTAATAGAGATAGTTATGGTACCTTCTTTTCATATTCAAAACAATAGCGCCGAGATGAGATACAAATTTAGCAATCGTTGCTACGTCCATCGACAACGGAAAGTTAGTTATCTCCAAATTTCTTTTATCTTAAACACAGTGATACGTGTTTGTATTTAATTAAATATCACTAATCTACGAACCATATTTTTCAGAAGATGATATACAATCCATGTTGTCTTCGATATCTATCTAGATTGTTATATTACTAATTAAATATATTTATAGAATATATATATAGAAATTATACAAAGTATATATTTATTTACTTTTGTATGATTTGTATAATTTATGATTAAAATAAAATTAATAATTATATTTAGATATGATATATCGATGGTTCTTCATTCATATATTATTATATTATATTATTTAAATATTATTATATTTAATTTATTTATAATATATATAAAAGTATTCTTCACAAATATATATATGTATATATACATTCAAAATATATACTTCATATTAAGCCTTTCTTTTGATTACAAAATTATTATTCGATAATCAATAAGGTAATAATTGATAAATTTCAAATATAAGGGTGCTAGTAGATATCAAATTAGTAAATAATTGTATTACTAAAAGCCTATCCATTTCTTAAGTATACTTTGTATATACTAATTCATAATTATAATGATTATACAATAACATTATTCTAGGTGTATACATGATATACATGCATAAATTCAAACTCTATATTAAACTATAGTCGGTTACAATATTATATATCATTAGGCCCTCCATATTTAAACAAAGTATTAACGTAGTATTATTTACAAATTGTTTCTTTTATTCAAGATACAGCATATCAACTCGTTCATCTCCCGTTTTCAATATAATTAATATATTAATAATTAATTTAATTATATTGTTAAATATAATAATTCTATGATTCGTTTATTGAGGGAGGATATAGAATATGGTATACTTTTTTATAATTAAACACAGGAAAAATTTAAAATATTTTAACATCCATTATAATTATATAGTATATAATTTAAAATTATAATAAAATCTAATAGATGATCTATCTATCTTATATATATATTATATAATATATATATATATATACATATAATTTAAAATTATAATAATATCTAATTGATAATCTATTTATCTTATATATATATATACTTTATGATATATACTACATTTTAAATATAATAATTATTCATATTATTTTATCATATACATTAGTGTGTTAACTACATAGAAACGAGTATTTTAAATTTGACCTCATTGATCGTAATCAAAACAAATCGACCATATTTAATAAAGATGAATTTGAATACACATTATAATTAATAAACTTTAACAACAACAACACAATTTTAATTTAGAAAATGTATCATATAGTTACTATTATGATAGTATAATTATTATTTAAACTATTAGTTTAACTAAGTATAAGGTAACTTAAATTATCAATTGTAGATTATATCCTTCTATTTATTTATTAAAATATATATTTTAACACTTATTTAATATGATATTATTAACTATTATAATAAATATAAATATGGATGAATATTATTCATTGAATGAATAATAATGAATAATATATGATATAAATAGTCTTAACAATATAATTATTATATAATAATAAAAATAAATATTATATAATAATAGTATTATACCAAAGATTTTCCGAAGGAAAGATATAACACTTATGCAAAATCGTGTAATTCGAATTTGTATACAAAATACCCCAGTGCCACCTATAGCGGGTTACTTTTAGGAACTATGTGTTGTTTATAATGTAAATTCGTATTTAACTATACAATTTTAAAATGTTAAATAATATGCTTTAAATTAATATTTATATGATGAAAACTAAGTGTTCATTACTAATATATAACAAACAAATATGATATGTATGTTTTAAATGCTATAAGTATATATTTAGTGAGTAAAAACTAATTTATATTGCATGTAATTTAATAGAGCAATGAAAACATTGTTGTATGCAAACAGAGCCGAACCTACATCTTTTTCAGTGATTTCGATACTACTGCTAGCAGCGGTTGGGGTATTACTAAATTACGTTGCATGCATAGGGAGTGTTATATCTTTGCTTCGCAAAATCTTTGATTATACTAAGTATAGGCTATACTATTATTTAGTATAGCATATTACTAAGTATAGCATAGTTACTATGATAGTAAAATATATACATAATATAACGATCAACCTTATTTATATAGAAATAATAGTAATTCAATAAATATATATATGTTTAAATAAAATTGCCGTTAGTCCGTTGCAACCAATTAAATATATTCAAATTAATGATAATTTAATTATTATTTTAACCAATACTTAAAATAATTATCACTGTAATAATATTATGATGATTTATATATTTATTTAATGTATAACCTATTTATTATTTTAAATTTTCCTCTGTTACTATAATAATTATATAACATCAAATTGATATATAATAAAATAATATTATTATATTTAAAATTAATTTAAAATTATTTAAATGTCACATGGTAACAAGGATTTTTAAAATACATTAATAATAAATGTATGGATCGTGTAATATGGATATGGATATATCCATGGCCTCCTTTAGCTTCAGAAGCTAAAGGAGGCCATGGGATATCATAATAATAATTGCATAGATTTATAGTTTACCGTATTGTAAAATATAAATCTATGAATAATTTACATACAGAGACACTCAAATGCGTAGCAATTGAGTGGGATAATATACAGAGATGCATTCTAATGTACCAATATAACCTACAATCTGGAGGTTCGTAGCCTATAAGTTGTAGGAAGTTTTGATATGTTAAACTATCTATGTAATCATTATATCCATCGCCTCATAACCATCGTCTCTTATTTAGCTCCTGAAGAAACTAAACAAGACCTCCTATAACCTCAAGGTTATAGGGGGTATTGGGCTAAATGAGGCTATGAAATAACACTACTTCCGGACAACTTTTTAAGTTAACAAGATTTTAACTCAGATAAATACTCATAAGTATATATATATATATATATATATATATATATATATATATATATGTATAGATCAGAAGGAGCTCAACCTAGCTATGATGCGACCTAACTATTTGTTAAGTTATCATGTAGATAAGGTAAATAACATATAAGAGCTAACATATTCTCCCGATTAGATAATACATCAGGATATTGACAAAGCCCGGGCTTTGATATTGATATGTTATACCCTACGATACAACTAGTACCCTAATCACTTTAACACCCACGTAGGCAGGTATTGATATACGCCTGCACCTATAGGTGGGATATTATCTATAGAAGGGATATTCCACTAAAAGATTTTCCGGGAACTTTCCGGAAATAATGTAATCTTAAAATCATTTTCTATCAAGTTGTAATGAGATACCCCTTATAGAGTTATTATATTTCAGGCAAGTTGCTGGAAAGTAAGGGGGTTTCCCACTAAAGTTGTTGGATACCCTCTTTACGCAAGATTCTTTCCATGAGCGCAAGGACACGACGTTTTAATGACACAATGTTATCATCCGTTATGTTAACATATGTTAACATATGTAATCTATATACTCGATATGTATAGGCCGACGATAACCTCAGAGTACACTGGATATAAGCTATATAGTGTATATCCTATATAGTGTATCATCTTCAATATTCAAGTCAAAGCTTAATACATTCATTTTTTCACAATAAATACATCACACTTGAAGCACGTCAAAAACTTCCAAAAGATAGTTGATGAAAGTGATTAATCCAATTAGGTAAGAGGTAACAGTTTAATCTTAAGGTTTCGTATTTAATAAGGATGACTCATCCTTGTTAATGATGAGTGTGTCAATGACGCCAATATATTATTTGTTGGTCAAATATAAGATAAAGAAATACACCCAGACCAATACCGCTATAGGTCAGACCCATCTCTCTAAGTCAGATAAAATCACCCGCTAATATATTCGCACTGCATAGTTTCATGGAAATCTCAACACACGTGACCTCGATATACCCAATATGATGTAACCATAGACAACTAATCGAACTAACTACCGTACATCACCCCTTTTAACTGTGAACCTACTGCCAATAATACTACGAGATGGTTCGTTCTGTGCGAGGATCCGACTATTGCCTACTTCGATACGAACCTGTAATAATTACAAATAGGCGCCTTAGATACATGTTTAGGCGCTGTATTATATAATGACAACCGAGCAATATGATAATATATATCTTATACCTCGACGTGCAGCGGTAGTACTCTTCCAGAAGAATTATCACTGACCTAAGATTTGCTGATGACATTGACGTTTTTTGCTGGTTCTGGAGAAGAATTGGTATCTCTAGTAAAGAACATATCAATGGGAATAACAGTAAACTCGGACCAGGTAAATTTGGACTAGGTAAACTCGGACCACTTTTGAAATACAATTCGGACCATTTTTTAAGGAGATTCGGTCCAGTTTAAAATAACTATATATAGTATACTTCTATAATATGAGTTAAATCATAAAAGTGGTCCGAGTTTTCTTCAAAAGTGTTCCTAGTTTATTTCAAAAGTGGTCCGAGTTTACCTGGTCCGAATTTACCTGGTCCGAGTTTACTGGTACCCATCAATGGCAGCAAGTACATTTGGTATGGAAATAAATCTAACTATAGTCATTATAAGACTAAATTGATGTTAAATGATAATACATACAATCCGCGTATCACTATCCAGAATGAACAAATCGAGATCGTTAATCACTTACAATTTCTAGGATACATCATTGATGAACAAGGTTCCAAAAAAGAAATCTTAGCTAGAGAAGCACAATCAAATCAAATATACCTGATTTTATATGAATATATGCAGTAACCTGAAAGTAATATGGAATGACAAACATATTAGACAGGGATATAATCTCAGGCTTATGAACTCTTTAGTAACGTACATTGTTATATATGCATGTGAACATGGACGCTAACAGCTGAACTCGAAGCTTGTATACAAACATTTGAGATAAAGAACTTTCGGAAATTACTTGGTGTTACCTATAAATACAGAATAATAAAGATGAAATCAGAAACAGAATATCGCAATCTGGCCGTTACACAGACTTACAAACAATCGTAAAACGACGAAAATTAATATGGCATAATCATGTAACACTCTCTGAAGGACTAGCTAAACTCATTCTACAGGGAAATGTTGAAGGAAAAAAGACGTTGTGGTCGGCCAAAAAAGATGTGGATTGACAACATCAAAGAATGAAACGGTAACAATATTTGCGAAACTCAACTGATGGCATACAAGAGGAATGAATGGAGAATATTTGTTTTGAACGTGACGCGCGCCCACGGCTACCCAAGTTAATGGACCAAGGTATCAAGGTATATATATATATATAGAATATTAAATTAAATATATGGAACTCTCATCAGCAGTAGTATATTAACGCGAGCGCTTCCATCAATATAATGTTGATATTATTGAACAGTGGAAAGTGACCATACACGATTATTCATGATCACACCTATAGCTACACAACCAAGCGGATTGTAACTATTTCTACCGAATATACGGATATCTTACAATAAACTACACACCACGAAGAGGAATGAACCGCGAACATAGAGCTAGAGAGAATATCTCACTAGCTATCTAAGCTATCTCTCTAGCTCTGTGAACGCGAAGGACCGTACATTTGAATTAATTATAAATTATTATTATAGGTGTCGCTCATGCTATCGCCATGGCGATTGTACGAGGGCTGATGACATTTTAGGATTACGTTTATTGCCACCTAGCTTATATTGTTCTGCAGATATTCTGCATGCGATACATTTATTTTAATATTAAAATACTCGGAAGATGTTTAAATTGTAATGTTCAAAAGATAGGAAGAGATGTGGCTCTAACCGCGGCGTTATTAAGTTACTGCCACACTTAGACGGACACGTAACTAATGCATTACTACGAGAGCATCGCCTACACTGCGGGCCACATACTAATGCCGCCGTCGATATGACAAGCTATCGTGGCGAAACGATAGCTTTACTAAATGTAATTGTAAGTGCTCGACTATCGACACTCGAATCTCCGTAGTGAATGTTGTCGCCAGTCAATCTGTCAATCATAGAGATAGAGAGAAACTTCTCTCTAGTTCTGTGCTGCCGATACAGATCTATTACGACGGTGTTACTCGAGGCACTCGTATGTTCATCAATGCAGATACACTCCTAGTCACTGTTTACCGTAACTACTTAACCAACTAATGTAATACGCTTTAGTGACTTTATAATAAATTTATAATTTATAATATCATACATGATGAATACACAATTTAACCTATATAGGTTAAATTGTGTAGTATATAATACTACCTAAATACTTAAATTATTCAATGAATTTAAATTAATTTTCCGAATATGTTAATATAATTTATAGGTATTGTATACCTATTGTAGTTGAAATATAATAATTTTAATATATTTATATAACTGGTAAGAACTATCTTTGTATATTGGACATTACTTTTATCATTAAATAATAAACTAATGAACATAATTTGTTATTCGATATTATTAAAATTTTATTTTTATAAATAATTTACAATTTTTTCATAAAATATAATACTATTGATAATACCAGAATCAATATAAATAAAAATACGTAAATATCATATTACAATATATCAACATGTTACATTTACATTACGTATGTGTTATTTTCATGATAAGTATGTTAATATCGGAAAACATGGCATGGTTATTATAGTTGTTATATATATATATTCTTTCTCAAATAAACAATTTAATTTCTGTAATGATATAAATAACATCGCACAAACTACAATTATAATTTATACAACTTAATAAAACATCCACCCTATGCATATTGATACCTGAATATACATACGACCATATTACCCGTACGAATTATTAATATCGCAATGCGACTACCATATTTTATCCTTGCATGATACACTAACACTATATTACATACGAATTACCATACTAATCTATAAACATAATCATAACTACTACTATATATAGTATATACTATATAGTACCGGTACTATGGTAGCTTTATTCTATAGTATAACCAAAGATTTTGCGAAGCAAAGATATAACACTCCCTATGCATGCAACGTAATTTAGTAATATCCCCAGCCGCTGCTAGCAGTAGTATCGAAATCACTGAAATAGATTAAGGTTCGGCTCTGTTTGCATACAACAATGTTTTCATTGCTCTATTAAATTACATGCAATATAAATTAACTTTTACTTACTAAATATATACTTATAGCATTTAAAACATAAATATCATATTTGTTTGTTATATATTAGTAATGAACACTTAGTTTTCATCATATAACTATTAATTTGAAGCATATTATTTAACATTTTAAATGTGTATAGTTAAATACGAATTTACATTATAAACAACGCATAGTTCCTAAAAGTAACCCGCTATAGGTGGCACCAGGGTATTTTGTATACAAATTCGAACTACACGATTTCGCGTAAGTGTTATATATTTCCTTCGGAAAATCTTTGGTATAACGCTACTCGACACTAAACTTAATCGGCCTAATACTCAAACTCTAAAACATTGGCGAAGACTCTCATAGAATGGATATTATCAGCGCATATCTTCAGTCAGTTGTGGCGGGTGTATTGGAGAGATTAGTCGTCACTGATAGGTCGTCTAGTTTCTAAAATAAGTACGATTTTGAGTTCTATATATATAGATATATATTATAGATTGCATCTATATAAATGTATAGCATACTAATACCCATAGAACACTCTGTAATCTTCTAGACGTTCGTAATGTATATCGATGATAAGTTAGCACCTATCGCGCAACAGGCTAACTAATAGTTAGTATATAGATCGGTATGGCTATATCACGCTAATGTAAACATTTTCAACGTACATGGTGCCTCGATGTAAGTATAGGTATACCCTAATATGGTGTGCCATCACATGCCACTGTACACTGTACAGTCGTACATCGTACGTCGTACAGTGTACGGTGTACGGTGTACACTAATAACAAATATAAATAAAATAATATTTATTTTTAAATAAATCTGATTTTTTTTCTAATTTCGCTTATAAGTGCGTTTGAATTATAACATAATACAAATTTATATTTATTTATATTATATATTTATACTAAATATATTTCAACATTTAATTTGATTAAATAATACTTTATATGTGATAGTATTCCATATTAATATATCTAAATCGAGGCACCATTTATGTTGAAGTAAAATAAAGTGAATACAAATCTAGGTATAACTCCCAAACTATAAATCTATGCTTAATACAAACAATATAAGTTTCAGTTAATATATTCTTCCTATTTCGGAATTGTCTGTAATATATAGATATATAGAACGATACCTTCTTTCTATATGTCAAGTTCCCAAACCATCTACAATTTAGTTGTGTCTACGCAACTTTTGTATACGACAGCAATACTCTTACCGTAAATATATACTCTTATCCTCGACTTCCAGCTAACAATAATAGCCTCATAATAGCAACATAATAGTATAATGAATAGAATAACTAATAGCATAACTAATAGCTTCGAGTGTTTACATTGTGTTATTATGCTACTATTATATAACCATTAAATGTTTATTATGTTATTATTATGCTATTATTATGCTGCGATTCATTTTAAAAGTTTAGTATGCTGCTATTATGTTTTTATTATAATAATAGCAATATAAAGCAGCATAATAGCATTACAAATTAATATCAGCATAATATAGTTTTAATGGCTATATACTTACCTTACCAGGTCGAGCTTGCTCGGTAGTAATGGAAACATAATGCAGCGTAATAGCACAATGTAAACACTTGAGGCTATTAGTTATGCTATTATGTTGCTATTGTGAGGTTATTACTGTCAGCTGGGTTACGATTCATTATTCACTCGGCAATAGAGATAGACGTTTCTGAATAAGGTGAGGTCCTCTAACGCGGTGAGAATCGTACTAATTGCGCGTTCATATACCATAGTAAGTCACTTCTGTAGATGTATGTATATATATATATAGTATATAGCTAATACCGAGTGAATGATGCCACGTAAGTCGAAGAATGTATTATATGTATTATATGGCACATATATATATATATTTATATATATATATATATATATATATATATATATATATATATATATATATTGATTCTTCACTTCTGACTTCAGGGCCTTGTGTTAAACGTATTTACATCATATATCTTCTAATCCTATTAAGTTATTATGAAACGTATACTTACTTACTTTACTTTACTTTAGTCCCGTGACTCGAGAATCGTAGGGGGGAACATAAACACTTCTATGATAACAGAAACTTCTCCAATTATCTCGGTTTAACGTCATTAGTAACAAATCCTCTAAGTTCTGCGATGTCCATTTGCAAATATTATTCATCCAGTTTAACCTGGGTCGTCCTTGTAATCTTTTTCCATCTACTTTACCTTGAAGACTCGTTTTGGCTAATGAGTTGTGTCGAGTGATGTGGCCGAACCAACATAATTTCCGTTTCTTGACTATTGCGAGGAGAGGAACATAGTTTCCAACCAGTGACACAATTTTCTCTTTTACGATAACGTTTGTTAATTTTTGTCGGTAGGTGATACCTAAGAGACGTCTGTGAGATTTGTTTTCAAATGCAACTATTTTCTTCTCTATGGATTCTAGTATAGTCCATGATTCACATCCATATAGACATATCGAGAATACTAATGATTTATATAGGTTGTACTTTAAGGTGAAGTCAATCTTTTTGCTTGTCCAGATCTTGTCAAGTCCTACTATTGCTGATGTTGCAGTAGCTATACGTATTCTGATGTATCCTTCGCTTGAACCATATTTTTTAAGTTAAGCACCTAAGTACTTAAATTGATTTACTTCTTCCAGCTCTACTCTATTCATTATGATCTTATAATGTACATTATTTGTATTACTATTTACCATAGTTTTGCTTTTTTCACTGCTGACCTCCATACCGTAATTACCTACATGTAATGCTAGGCTACCTGTTAGTTTTTGTAGTTCGCAGTTACTTCCGCTTATTAGATATATGTCATCTGCAAATCGTAAGTTTGAAATTGTTCTTACGCCAATAGATATTCTTGAATGATGATCTTTTAACGTATCTGACATATTTTATTCAAGATAAATGTTGAAAAGAATTGGCGATAAGAGATAACCTTGCCGTACAGTGTACACCAACTGTTGTTTTGAAGTAATCACCTTTAATATTGTCTAGTAGGATTGCACTAGTTGAACTTTTATAAAGTGATTTAATCAGTTGCGTTATCCCATCAGATATACCAAAATTGTCCATAACCTGCCAAAGTCCTTGATGCCACACTCGATCAAACGCTATTTTAAAATCTATGAAATTATGAAATAGATCTTTCAGAATTTCTATATGTTTTTCCATAATTATTATATAGTTTGTGATTTGTTCTACGGTGCTTCTACCATTACGAAATCCTGCTTGTTCTTCAGATATTATTTTTTCAGCCTGTGGATTTAATCGATTAATAGAATTTTTAATAATATTTTGCTTGCGTGATTTATAAGACTGATGGTTCTGTAATTTGAGCATTTTCTGCTATCTCCCTTTTTTGGTATGGGTATAAAAAGTGAGCGAGTCCATTGTATTGGCCATTCTTTGGTGTTCCATATTATTTGACATAATGATGTTAATAATTTTTGAAGATTTTCCCAACCTTGTTTTATTAATTCACTTGGAATGTTGTCGGGACCAGAAGTTTTCCCATCTTTAAGAGATTTGATAGCATGTTCAACTTCAGATTCGAGAATTGGTAACGAAGTGTCAGCTTTAGCTTTGTTTGCTTCATTATGATTTAGTTTCACGTTAGTTTTTATTGGATAGTTGTATAATTCGTTACAGTATTCTGAAACGTATACGTTATTATTTAATTCCGCTATGCTCTATGAATAGGTTGACTTCTCGATTGGGAAGTTAGTTCCATTATTAGCGATATACTATCACCAACTACCACCAGTACAGATCCGTGTATTGTAAACACCTTTCTCATTTAATTTATCATATATCTATTGATAAACCTATAGGTAAATGTATTCTCACTATTATAACCCAGCTAACAGTAATAGCCTCATAATAGCAACATAATAACATGTAAATAATACTGAGCTTTTTGATGCCGAGCAGAGACTTTTGGTTATTGATGCCGAGCCGAGACTTTCATTTTCGGATAAAAAACGAGCCCGATCCGAGCTGAGACTCTAACAATACGAGCCCGAGCCTAGTTGAGAATTGAGTTAACTGAGACTGAGACTGCATCATGCTTTAGATTTGAGCATCATTTACATCACTACTCTAGACACTAATCTCCCCTAAATAGTGACACACGTAATCTATATGAAGCCATCGCGTACATTCACTATATATAGTGAATGTACGACGTACATTGTACGATCTATATGTCGCGCCGTTTCTATCTAACGACTATACAATATCACTAACATGTCTATTAATATAGTAATAACATTGTGTTGTATTGTGTTGTATTGTGTTGTATTGTGTTGTATTGTTATAGTGTAATAGTTTAATATTGTTATATGTAATATTCTGACGATGTAAAACTTCCTGTGTCGTATATATCAAGACCTCCTATAACCGAGGTTATGGGAGGTCTTGTATATATATACTTCAGATGCTACATATGTGGCATTCTTCTAAATCGCTTCAAATGTATACATAATATATTATATATATATATATATATAGCTTTGGGTTACCTACTGCCAGTAGGTTATAAGCAGTGGGCTACCGGTTATAACTGAAGTGATCTCGTGCGCGATGTTTTAATTCTATTTGGTATCTTCTCGCCGCGGGTGTAAATTCTACTATTTATAAATAATTATTCAAATTAACATTGCGTCTCACGCCACTATCGGTATTCGCTACGGATATAGACAAATAACACACTTATTTATCGGTAATAATGACAATACCTATTGTCATTATCACCTAGGTATCAGTATACCGATCCTATAGGACATATCCTAGCGATATGTGTACGCTAGGTATCCTAACTTATAATGATGACACGCAATACAATAAACACATATTTATACTTTAATCCAGTACGTCTATGTATAAATGTCAACATATATACACGTCAAACACCACCGTATATAGTTTTTGCTTCTCTTGCGATGGGAAATTTACCCGCCGAATACTAGGCAAACACACCGACTACACGCATCACCATTGTAACGCTGAATACGCAACTATGAAATCGTATGGTAATACCGAGAGGTGCGGCTCTAGTATGGAATGTTTTGTCAAATTGACATTTTATTTCGTTGCGATACCCGCCAGAATGTCTGATCTTAGAGTTAATGTTAGTTTTACCGAAGATTTATATATATATATATATATATATATATATATATATATACTATACTTATATTTATAGTAATATAAATTAATTGTAATAACATTAAAATCACATAAAATAAATATATATATATACATATATGTATATATATATATATATATATATATATATATAATAGTGTTGTAAACGGGTAAATATTTTGAAGTTTCGACACAGACCAAAACCCAAAATAAATGGTTCGATTCAATTAAATATTTCAGATGTTTCGAAAGAGTTGACAAAAGATATAAACTCTTCATTGATAATAATTATATATCTAGGTTAATGAGTAGTGATGCACACGATTAGGACAATTAAAATCCCATTCGATTCGTTTGAACATTTTATAATTAGTTTCATATTAAATTTGGAAAAGCAAAGTTCGATTCTATTCGAAATACAAAAATATCGGATTGCTCGAAATAATTCGAAAATAATTTGAACAATAAAATATTTAATATATGCAAATATAAATAAAAATTAAATTTTTTTTAAGATAAATTATATTACAATAAACACAAGTTTAATATATATGTATTGATATATTATGATGACACATTTAATATGATGTTTGTACGTAAAAATAGTGATTATGAATACATATTTATTAAAATATGAATTATTAATTAGTAATTGATATCGTTAATAGGTTCTAATTTTGTGAAGTTAAAATATAGAAAATTAGGTTTTTGAAGAGTTGATATATTTAAATTGTGGTTATCAAGAAGTTAAAATATTAAAAATTAGGTTCTGCAGAAGTTAGAATATTGAAAATGTGATTCTCAAGAAGTTGAATTATTGAAAATGTGGTTCCTGAGAAGTTAATATATTGAAATGTTGGTTCGTGAGAATTTGATATATTTATAATGTGGAATACCAAAATATTTGAGAGTTTTAAATATTGAAAATTATGAATACAGTAATACCCTACATATGTTTATTAAATCATATATATATATATATATGATGTTATATTCACCTTATATTATAACCGCAACATCTATACATCATACTAGTGCCAATGTAACGTCACATTTAACATCTAATATATCTACTACTACTAAGACTATAGATCCCCTACATCAGTCCAATGCTAATACTCCTAGAAATATTCCAAAGCCAATGGATTTAAAATTGTCTTCAAATCACATACCAACACTTATATTATCTAGTTAAGCTATCTCAAAGTCATCAGCTATACGCTCCATATATAATTACCTCACACTAGTACTTGAACACCTTCTTCCTTCTGAAGTTAACTATAATTTCACAGTATCATTAATTGACTTTATACAACTTCTCAATTCTTATATTACTTCTGCATCATTTCTTACCAGCATAGCTATCTTGCGATTCACTAATATTTCTGCTCGTGGTATATGTTTCTCCTAGGGAGCTCCCTATAGGGTATACTAAAGATCCCACCACAGAGTAATTTTAAGCATATATTTATTCGTTATTATTTGCCGGATTATACTAGACTTCTTGGTAAGGTACTCTATCGTGTCCTAAAACAAAAACTCACGCCCCTTTCGTATAAAGTATTTTTCAATAATCGTTTTCAAATATGTGAACTAAGGGATACAAATAATATTTCATATCCCCCTTTTCTCATCCCTGAATCTAATCTAAAAAAAGGTTTTATTCTTTTGATCAATATAGGAAATCATTTAAAAATAACCCATCCTCTCAAACCTGACTAGCCTCCAATATAGCCTTGATCAATATTCTCTCCTTAAGATGAAATATATCCCTCTTGTTCCCATACTTAAAATTAAAAAAAATTATTATAATTTCATTGACTGAGAACTGGATTTCTAATGATATCTCTGACATATTTGCTCCATCTTGGACTTTGGAAATACCCTCTATCTCGCTCCACGTTAAATGAGCCGTGGTGGTGGGGTGGATTTTGTATACGTAATGATTTTACCTCTCTCCAACCTTCAATTACCCCACTTCTCATTCAGTGATTGTCTTTCGCTTATACTCAAGATTCCTAGCTTAACTCTACATATCACCGTAATCTATTGTGCCCCAAAACATGAAACAATTTTATTCTATATTGAATTTTATGATTTCATTTATAATTTTCCTTCATCTTCACCCTATTTACCAATATTTATTGGTGACTTAAACTATTACTTTAATACTCCTATCTATCCCCATGGTGACATTAAACTAACCGAGTCTCTCTCATTGTGCCAGCATATATCATTTCCAACTCATTCCAGTGGTAATACACTTGACATGATATGTACACCCTATCCAGTCCTCTTTTTGGATGTATAAACCCTAACTTTTTCAACAATTGAACTACTAATGGATCATATTATTGTTGAATTCTCTATATATCTAAAATTCACAAAGATTAAACGAAAATGTATTACATATATAGATTTGAAGTCTATTGAACTACCAATATTTGTAAGCAATATCAAGACTGAGATATTTTCTCTTACTTTCCTAAACTCCATTATCCTAAAGAGTATACATATATATATGTATACATGCACCTACACAAACTACATTAATAACCGACCGCCCTTTTTCTCAATGGTTCTATTATGAACTTTTCATCTTCAAGAAGAGTATTCGCAAATTTGAGAAGACATTTCTTAAAATTCCTTCTAATGAAACATAATTAGCCCTATAACTAGCTAGAATATTACAAATCTAATATAACTTGTTCAAAATCCATCTATTATAAAAAAAATATAGCATAAACCTCCTCTGATCCTCGCAAATTATTTAAAATGGCAAATAAAATTCTATATCCTTCAGATGAAAAAATCCTCCCCATTTTACCGAACACGTCAAATTTTCAACTATGCTCTCTTTTTGAAAATTTATTTGAAAATAAAATTGCAAACTTTAATCATTTTATTTTTATTTTACTCCATCTATACTCAATCCTGCCATCTATATTACCCGTCCTATTGACTCATTAAGTATATTCACTATCACTTCACTGTATGAAGTAAATGACATACTCATGAAATGTTACTGTACCTCCCCCACAGATCCCCTACCTATTTCGTTATATCACACACTTTCACCCTTATTTTATCCTATTTTCTTGGATATTATTGCGAACTCACTAAACTCTGGCCAGATTTCACCTAATCCAATACAGTCATAATCTCTCCTATTCTAAAAAAAAACAAAACCTTAACCCAAACTGCCTCAGCAATTATCGCCCGATCTCCCACCTACCCTTAAGTAAAATATTAGAAAGAATTTTTCCAAACCACTTCAATAAATAAAAACAATCTTTTCGACTCGTTTCAAAACGCTTTTCGTAAGGGTCATTCGATCGAAACAATTATCCTCCTTATTAGTGACACAATATTATCTACCTTAAATAGCAATACGTGTGTCAGATATTCCTACTTGATTTGCCATCTGCCTTTGATACCCTGAACCATATCATATTAATCTCGCGGCTTACTATAATGGGTATACCTGCAGGTATATATATATATACCTACCATGGCTTAGTATTTAAATGGTTTACTTCATATCTGACAAACCGCTATATCTCTATTATGATTGACTAATCTTACTAGCCTCTTTCTCCACTTAACCACGGTATTCCCCAGAATCCGTTCTAGGTCCACCCTTCTCTTCTATTTATATCCGCCCTATTTCTGATCTAATTAAGAACTTTCCAAATATACACTACCATATATTTGCTGATGATATTCAACTGTTTATCTTTTTCTATATAAATTCTCATAATACCATTAACTCTGAATTAAATTGTAAATAATTAAAATAATTAATCGAGTGTGCTAACAGCATAATAGCATTGCTCATCTCCAATAAACTACTAATTAAGACCTCTAAGAATACTTTACTTAACATATCTACTTATGGTTCTTCCTTTCCAAACTTTAATTTAAACAAAATAATAATTTTTCCTTTTTCTCTTTTGAGAAAATAGTATTATGCATTTGAATGTTTTCTAAATATTCTAAAAATTATAGCAATTTTTATAGAATAGAACAAAAGTTCCGGACTTTTTTAGTAAAGCAACATTCATAAAATCAATATTCAGAGAAAACAGCTATCAAAGTTAAGTTAAATATTGTGATGCAATTATAAGAATTATACACTTTAAACATCATACACATTATAAACATTATTTATAATCATAAATTAAGCGAATTTAAGTATAATCTTTTCATGAAATGGTAGATAAATAATTATATATCTTGTTTTCAATATAATATTTTTTTATATTTTTTTAAATACAATTTTGAACGTAGTGCTTCCCCTTAATAAACCGAATATCATCATCATCATCCTCATCATATATTATAAATGATTGTGTGGTTTAATCGTCAGAGAACTAGCAGTAGAACATGGGTTCAAGCCCTTTACGGACCATTAAAATAGGTCTTAAAATATTATTTAGAAGTTATCTATTATAATTGTGTATAAATAAATTAGCGGCTCTCGTTAAAACCATGGATGCATTAACATGATAACGGTTATGAATGTAAATTATAGTCATGTGGCTCTAATGCATATATATATATATATATATATATATATACAGTAGAAGCTCGGTAACTCAACATGCCGATAACTCAACATTGCCGATAACTCAACATTGCCGATAACTCAACTTCAAAAAATATTTGGTTGGATTCGTATCTTTTACATGTTAACAAATACCCTATTAATCAACAAATATAACTAAACATACATATAACTCAACATTGTTTTTATAATCCTAGCCTATACATTACATGTAAATATACATCCGATAACTCAACATTTATGAAAAATAAAAATATCACAAACATATGTTGTTGGATTCGTATATTTTACATGTAACATTGCTCAACAAATATAATTCAACATACATTATTCAACATGCTTTTATTTAATAATATATGGATATAAATATATAAACGTAAAAATACAATTACAATTATTATATTATCATACGAGTACTATTTGAATGCATTTATGTGAACAACACATTAATTAAGTCATTAATTTATACATCCGATAACTCAACATACTCGCTAACTCAACATGAAAACTCCGTCCCGTCAATGTTGAGTTATCGAGCATTGACTGTATATATATATATATGCATATATATATATATATATATATATATATTCATATATATAATCATATAATGGTTATAAGTTAAAATTTCATCTAAGTTCCTTAATGTGATGAAAGGACTCGACTAAAATAAAAATAACTATAACAATAATATATATATATATAAATATATAAATACATAATATGCTCACATATGCATACCTATATACAATTATCTGCAATACAATTTATTAATATAAATATTTATTTATAAAATAGTATTAATCATGGATACAAATAGTCATAATAATATAGCCGTAAAGGTAACATACCTCTATGTACAATTAATTCAATTAATTTGAATTAACATAATAACACATACACACACATATATATCACATTATATTTATATTGAATTTTAAGAAATAATAAAATATTATGTAAATAAAATAAATGAATAGTATTTTCAATAAAAAATATCCTGTATTATATGTGATTACAGTAGGTACATATGTACTTATATACTACCACTATGTAATATATATTTACGAGCACGAAACCTAAACATTATTAAACACGTACATATACATTACATTAAATAAATGCATGATATGTTAGTTAATAAAACTGCTACATTCAAAGTATACTCTTTTTTATTCTCATTCTTTAGAATGAATCCTGATTTGAATTTTACAAATAAACCGATTTTACAAGCTACGCATTGGTATGCCTTTTAATGAAATAGTTCATTAAAATATATACATAGGTATACATATAATAGGTATACCTATATACTAATATATGTACTACTAGTTATATAAATTATGTGAAAATATTAAGCATCTATTAATGGCTATTAAGAATAAGTTACTATAATAAAACATCGATGAATTATTAACTCAGTAACAGGTACCTATAGGTACCTACCTACATTGTTGATTTAGTCTCAGTTATGTAAGTCATTTATATATTATCAGTATCAATGCCAACAACATCGATGCATTATCGGTTTCGGTTACCTAAAACATTAATTTTCAGTCTCAGTCACATTTATTAAAAGCTACATTTACAAGCTACGATTCCACCAATAATATAATATCGGATATAGGAAATTCGTTAAACTATATAACAATTATAACAATACAGGAACTTATAAAATATCATTTAGGCTCGGTTAATTTGGGAAATAGTTTTAATCGATTCGTGATGTTTTTATTTACCGATAATGAAATACTAGTCTCGGCACCTACAGTGTCGACTCGGCTTAAATAGTTCGGCATTATTTATATTACTATACCTAGTAAATACGGAAAGGTGTGACTTTTATTCTATTGACTATTGTTTATTATTCGTAGATTTGGATTGAGAGGGGTTGCACGGATGCAACCGCAAAAGATTGGCGCTGTAAAAAAGGTGGTTATATATTAATATTTAATACATATTGTTATATATCATTTATATATTATATAAATAAATATATACTTTTTTTTTTATAAATATGGAATATTATCAAATTGTATATTATATATATAGTAAATAAATAAGATTTATTATTTCAAGCATTAAATAATTGAGAATATAATAAACTAATATATTTGTTTTTACGAGAATATGTTTTTCCCCAATCATTATATTCTAGAAAAGTTAGAGTCTCATGAGTAAACAATGTAAATATAAATAATTATAATATTATAACCCAGTATTAAAAAAAAATCAAAACATGTGTTCAACATGTGTTAAACACAATATCTTGCATCCTACTCCACTCGGATTAAATAACATATGTTAGACTCATCTTGAACACAAGTTTAACACCAGTCCAAGCTTGGGTTTGGCACATTTTGAACATGAGTTTAACACAAGTTAAAACTCGAGTTTTACACATCTTGAACACGTGTTCAATCTTGCGTTCATCTTTGACCAAAACATATCCTAACATTTGAGTTTGAGACGAGTCGAGTCTCGAGTTCAAGACGTGTTCAACACAAGTATTGAATACTGGGAATACATATGCAAAGAATAAAAATGTGTATTAATTTGTATAGTTTAAAAATAAATGATATACAAATCACAGTAACGAGTTGATGCCAAACTATAAATAGAATAACTAAACAAAATAAAAAAACAAACAAAAAAAGTAATAAAAACTGAGATATATTTATAAATAGTATCCCTAAAAAAGAGTATTATTAACGAATTAATTTTTTAATTTATTTTAATTATGTTTCATATTTTGATAAAAGATAATTTTTTAATATTTAAAAAAATGATTTATACATTTTTGTATATAATAATTTAAATGCTATATCATTATAATGATTAATAATGACCGCTATATTTTTTTATAATGTCATTATAAATTATGAAATTTATTATGTATACATAATTATATCTTTGAAAAAATGATGATATATTGGTTGGGCATTTCTTTAAAGATACATTATTCATGAATAAAATATATTTTTAATTTATTAAGTTGTTAAATTTTAATTTATTAGAAAATAAAAATAAATTTTTAGTATTAGTAAAAATAAAAACATTATTTACAAGTTTAAAGATACTTTAATTTACAATTCGTACTGCCATTTTTTGTAGATTTGAATTCACAAAAAAGTTGAAATACATTGAAAATTAAAATGAATTCCTTAAATTTCCAAAAAAAATACATAATATTAATAATAAATATATTGGCAACAATCTTAGTTTACTTAATATATAAATAACATGTAACAAATTCAATTATATTTTTATTATATTTTCATTAACATTTAAATTATTATCTAAAATAACTCCAATATAAGTAGGTGCCTATAACTATATAGAGCTAATTTTAGTTGAATTAATTTCATATAACACTAAAACTATAAGCATATGTATAAGGTAATATTGATAGATTATAGGGATTATAATCTATTATTTGTATACCGTTTATGTAAATTTAAAATAACTAAATTATCTACACGAATAATTGATATCTTTAGATTCAGCAATATTATTAAAATAGAAGAAAATCGAATTCTATATTTTCTAAAATATAGAATTAAATATATAATTAAAAAATATATATATATATTTATATATAATAAATATATATATATATATATATATATATATATATATATATATATATATATATATGTATACAGTATACAGTATACTATTGATTTAAAATCTAAATTTTAGATTATGATTCTGATATAGTTGTTATCAATTGATGTTGATATTTTATCTATAAAGTTTTTTGAAGTTATACTGGCATACTTATATAAATAATTAATATTCCGAGTTAATTATTTGATAATGGAATTCTGATTATTTATAATTATATTTAGTTTTTTAATGATAATGTAATTTTCAGATTTTATTATACTGATTATTCTGATTATTTATGATTATATTTAGTTTTTTAATGATAATGTAATTTTCAGATTTTATTATACTTGTTTTGTCATTAAATATTTTCGTTATCTTTGAAATTAGATCATCTACACTCTAGATTCTACAGTATCATATTAAATATCCCGGTTAGTACCGGTATCCGTTAATACGTATATGATATGCGTTGAATTCGTATCGTTGATTTAAAGTGATTCATGTTCGATGCAGATCATGCGGCTATGTATTCGATACGTATCATGGATGCGTGTTCATCATGTATACATGCATGGCATATCATGGATATGTGTTGAATAGATCTCATCGATATATCTGATAATGTTTAATATACACATAATTAATATGTATCATAAGTAGGGGAACCTAATACGGACACTTTAACAATAAATGTTATTAACATTTTATGACTCATTATTTACATCCACAAATTACAATATATTAATATTATATGATTATAGATATTATTGTGATTTTAAAATTTTATTTAATCTTTTAATTCTATGGATAACAGGGTTGTCCGAATACGGAAACCCCTGTGTTATAATAAACACACCCTAGATACCACTAGATAAACTATATATTATTGATGAATCAATCGGTCAAATTACAATTACATTATTTATAATTAATTTTATGAATAATTTATTCTTATTTAATTAGTTAATAAATTATTTATTTTTATTATTTTTTAATTAATAATACAAATTAAGTATATAAATAATAATAATTTTAGATTTAGCTTTATTGGTGGTATTAATATTATAACGCACACGATTTTTGTGAAAATCAGAATAGTTCATATGCTGCTCGCTGATTGGTTATAGGGTGTCCGTATTAAGACATATATAGTGTATGTGTCCGTATTAGGGACTTATATGACATCTAGATATATGATTATAACTTAATGAATATTTGATATAAATATAGAAATTATATATAGAATTTTTAGAATATTCTAATAAAGCATATGCTTTATTTTTTAATAATATAGTATTATATTTTATATCTATACATTTGTATATTATTGAGAAGGTTTTAGGTTGTCATTTTTTTTCATAAATTTAAAAACAAAATAAATAAATCAGTTTATTGGATTATATTTAGCAATATTTTGAATAATTAAAAAATAAAAAATACTTTTTTAGACTATTTATATAATTATGAATATGTTATTCATTAAACATCTTTTTGTAGGATTTATGATTTCTGAGATGCCGAGAGTGTCAGTATTCGGGCACTCTCCGTATTCGGTTACTTTCCACTACCTAAATTTGTATGCTCTTAATCTAACATGTCTCCAGCTATTATAGTTATTAATTAAGTAATATTACTTTAAGTAATATATTTTAGAAAAAGTGTTTTAGACAATGTTATCTATATGTTTATAAAATATACTATAATTGTTGAATATTAAATAATTATAAATTATACTAATTTCATGAATTATTTAGATTATTATTTCAATAAATTAAATTAAAATATTATATGTACAAATGAACATTATATTAATACTATTTATATTAATGTATATTTAAAAATAAGAAGTATTAGAAAACACAGTATACCTAAACCAAATATATTACTATTAATAATAATTTACCAAGTAATGGAGTCAAGATATCATATAACAATCTAGGAGAATTTCCTAGAAATACTAAATAAATTCGTTTATTTAGAAGACAATTAGAGGGACATTAATCAGAGACCAAGAGAATAATTATGTTAAGGCATCAGTTAACATCTTGTATTATTTTCTGGTAATAAATTGAACATGAACTAGAAAATAATATATACAATCTCTACTCCTTATCACATACTACTGTTACACCTATTCCATTGCTATCTATTTTTCGTATTATATTATAATGATGCTTATTTTATGATTTTATATTATTTGTTATTAATTTATATGTCCTAAAGTTTTATTTAATAAATAATATAATATACATATAAAAAAACGATAATGTTTGTATTCAAAATAATAAAAATTATGTTAATGAAATGAAATAGTTAAATATATATATATATATATATATATATATATATATATATGACATAATATGTGTTGTGATAACAGTGTAGTGATTTGATAAGTCACATAAGTAGTGAAGGAAATAACATGATAGCTATCGAGCTATACTATATATTCTATAGGGTAGGATATATCCTATAATCCCTGACCTACGTTTGCTATTACAATTACGCGGGAAATTATATAACTTTTCAAATACGATATTATCAGTAGTCTGGCGAGTATGGTGTGATATGTTCAGTAGCTGAACGAATATAATTATAATTATCAATTATTAAATTACACTTGAAATGACAGCTTAAGCTATAATCTATCTTAAGCTATAATAATTATGCATTGTCCGATTAGTGTGTCCAAAATATCTATGCTGTCCCTTTCTACTTTTGAAGTAAACGTTCATACATCTCTCGTCGCTACCATCTAGTAGACTCGCAATCAACGTACTTGTAATGTCTTTAGTTTTACATTTAAGTAGTTGTGACAACTATAGTTATTAGTATTTTAATACGTTTTAAAAACTTATCATAATATAATTATACAACTTACCGTATTTACTCTAATTTACGCGTCACTCGAGGTTTGACTAAATCTATCAATTTCTTCGACATTTATGTATATATTTAGTATTATCTAATAATGTAAAATTCTTGCTTGATTTAGCCATATTATATATTTATATATGTATGTATTTATGTATATGTATACCCAAATAAATATATATATATATATATATAAATTTATATAGCTAAAACTATACACAAATATATAATTTTATACCACATATTTACGTATGAATTATAAAAATAAATAAATCAAAATACTAAATATATATTATAATACAATAATATAATGATATCAGTATTTATTTCATGAAGAAGAGAACACAAATTATGTAATTTCCACACGAAAGAATGATGTATTAAAACCAATATTGACAAATCTGGTATACAAAAGTATTTAAATGAAAACTAATTATTTTATAAATACCTGGTATTCAGCAAGTGATATATAAATACAATATAATATAATGTGTTAACACCTACACATGTTTAGATGTTAAATGTAAATTGAATGTAAACACAAGTGTTAATTTCGGCATTAAGAATTCAACCGTATATATATATATACATATAAATACTGCATGCATATCTAAGATGGTAATCGTGCCATGGCGCGTGCAGACACACATGTAGTAGGCAGCGAGTTTAATCCCTGTCCGGACCAATACAATGTGTCTTAATTAATATCAACAAGAAATATTATATAATTATGTATACAATAAATGACCGGCTTTCGTTAAAACTATTGATGCATAAACACGAGGGCGGCTTCTATGGGACATTATTGATATTTGGTTTTCGTTAAAACTTCATCTATATATAGGTTCCGTGATGGGCTCCACAAAAATAAAATAAAAATAAAAATAACAATATAAACAAATATCAGAAAATATATTTATATATATATATATATATATATATATATATATATAATTCATATATGTATTAACCATATGAAATATATTATATTTATATATTTATTAATTTCTTTATTGATTAGTTTTATAAATTTTATAAATTATAGAAGTAAACTATATAATATGATGCATAAATATTTATAACACCTATGATAATATATTACATAGTTTATAAATAGGTTATCATAGTGAACATGTTTAATTGATAACGACATTAGCTCCCCTAAGTAATATCGAAGATATTTCTAAGATTCGCAAAATCTTCGGTAATATTGTATTTCATCATTATTCTTAATATATATATATATATATATATATATATATATATTTATAAGCTAATTAGATTATATATAAGATTATATATGTGTGTTTATTTGTTATTAATTGAATAGACCTTAACGAATTCAAGTATACGTGTGACATATACTGTACTGCCAATCATTGCAATAGTTATAGAGTTGAAAACATCATTCACAAAAAAGGTTCATATATATATATATATATATTGTACTCTTCCTTCCCACTACAAGTATTTCAGGCAACTTGCCGGAAATATTGTAACTTTAAAATGATTTTCTATCAATTTAACTACAATTTTATTGGGATACCCGCTTACTTTCCGGCAAATTGACTGAAATATAGTAACTTTATAGGGGATATCCCGATACAACTTTATAGAAATTGGTTTTAAAGTTTCAATATTTCGGGCAAGTTGCCGGAAATACTTATAGTGGGATACCCCCTTCACGTACCGTATACGGCAAAAATACAACGTGCACACGTTCTATTTTTAGCAACACGAGTGCTCTGCTCTGTATAGTGTATGGCCTTATAATATATATATATATATATATATATATATATATATATATATATATATACAGTGTATATATATATATATACCAAAGATTTTTGCTTCGCAAAATCTGTGTATATACTGTATACACGCCGTATACAGCCATTCACGGTCGAGTGGATACCATATACGATTCACTATTATATAATAACACTATTGAAATGCATGCCCACATCGATTCGCAGTGACAGCACTCGTACATCTGTGTTACCATTGCAAACAAACGTATACTATTACCGACAATAAGGCGTATGAAAATGAAAATTGTATCAAAGATGGTATGTTCTTTAAATTATTAAATATATATATATAAATTTATATATATATATATATATACCTATATATTTATTATATTACAATTTTATATAATACAACAAATATATGAAACTTTGTTAATCGTGTGAAGTAAATGGCAAAGCTGACGAATACGGACCGTACCATAATGATGGTAAGTTCATACTGTGCAAAGGAAATTGTTTTATTCTAGTTACCTTGTACGGTGATAATAACTCAGAGGTTTTTATATTATGTCGTATATTATGTTATGTCATAATTATAGTTCTAGTATAAACGACTGACTTATTAGTTATTATTTATCTAAAATATAATATACGTACATAGGAATGATAGCCTTATTCAATGTATTAATACATACCAATACATTATTATATTAAGTAAGTAAACAAGTCCATCTACTTATAATCATGTAAGTAAGTCATTAATTATATACACACTTGTAAATTTGACAATATGACAAGTGTAAGCGAAAAGAAAAGTAATTATAATAAGATACATGATACGGTGTATATATTACTATAGTATTGTGAATATTTAAAATAATATTTTATTGATTGATTGATAATTTATTTAAGCAAATACATAGCCGAAAATATAATCGAAAGTATAAATATAAATATTTTCTAACGATAACATACGTTATAGAAATAAACAAAGAATAATACGAAATTAAAAAATTAAAGAAATTAAAACATTTTACAGTTACCGTAAAAATAAACGAAAAACAATCGAAAGTAGAAAATAAATCATATAGTAAAAATAAACCATAAATGATCAAAATAGAAATAAAAGATAGCGTAAAAATATCGAAAATAGAAATAAAATACATTATTTTATAAGTGGCATCGACATATTCAATTTCTACTTTAACTTTATAGAATTCATCTTATCTTCGTACCCTGTATTAGTAATATATTATTAGTTATATAGTTTAATATTTAAATATAAATTTTAAATATATTATAAACAGAACATGTCAAAAATCAATTAAACCAATATTATAATGAAATAAACAAATAATGTATTATTTACCGAAATCTTTAATAATAGTAAGTAGTACATTATTAATTTTATATTTTAATTGTATACTAAATTTGAAACATATATATAAACAGAACACGAAAATTATAAAATTCGGGTAAATTTCCAATATCCATTTTGTTGAATTGAACTAAAATTTTAATGTAACGTATTTGCCTTGTCGAGATCTGAAAATAAAATATTATTATTTGATATATCAATTAGAGGAGATACTCCATTTTAAATTTTGTCTTTTTTTCATAAATTTATAAAACTTTAATTTATTTTTTGAATTAATCTCTCTTAAAATTTAAAATTCTAATTATTTGGATACTTTTTTTTTTACTTCTTTCCAATAATATTTATATTGTAAATTAGTTTTAGATTTTCGAAATAAATGTTTTACTTGCTTCTTCAATTTAAATATATTCTTCCGAAGTACCTGTTTTATTGTATTATTTATATTAGGAATATGTGATATCAATAATTTATTTAGAATATTATTAAAATATTCTACTTTTTGATCGATATTATAATCATTTTAATTTAGATATGCCCAATTAAATCTAGAAAGCTGATATTTAATCAATTTTATATTAGCATTATTGAAATCAAAATTGGTTGATTTTAAAATCTGTTTAGGTAGGGGTTTTTACCTATGGGTATTTAGTACATGGGTATTTTTCAATATTTACATTAAATGAAACAGAATAGTGGTCACTTATATTTTTGTATAATCCGAAATAGTCTCCTATATTTATATTATATAGTAATTTTTTTTATTAGTAAAAAGTGAATCAATTATATTGTTATTACGAGTTGTCTTATTTATTAATTGTGAAAATTAATTTTTAATAATCGAATCGTAAAGTAATGCATAACTTTTTTGGTAACTAAATTAAAATCTCCTATAATTATAGAAGAATTATAATTTTGTTGGGTTATATCAAATAATTTACAATTCTGTTCATGAGATACTTCATTACAATTTGGAGGTCTATAAACACATATAATATTAAATGGAATTTTTGAATTAATTTTAAAATGTAGGATATATTGAACATCTATGTATGAAATACAATTTCTTACTGGACATAAACTAGATTTACAAAATATTGCAACACCTCCTCTACTAATTAATTTATCGTATCTAAATAGTATATCATTTTTTCCACCGATTAAATACAGAGAATCTCTATCATCTACCGTTAAGAATGTTTCAACTAAACATATAATGTTATTATTTAACTATATTATATTGTATACATATGCCATGTGTATAAATTATTAATTTTTGTATATTATACAAGTAAAATAAATATAATTCATTTATTCATTCATTCATATTTATTAGATGAAAGTAAAAATTCCAAAAATGTAATTTTATTTATAAAACTACAAGAATTAGCATAATATATATTTAAATTGTTATTTTTAATATTTTCATCTTTATTGCCGGTTAGTTATCTAGAACATTTAGTTTTTTTTTTTTTTTGTATTAATAATGGAATTTTTATAAGTAATATATGACAATTTCCATATATGTAGGACATATATCTTAGCTTTAAAGCTAGAAAACACTTTATGTTAACAGTACCAGATTTATTTTAAACTAGAACATTATTTCTCTAAATAAGAGTTTTATAGGTATTTGTTGTAGACTATAGTCTTGTATACTTCAGAGCTCAACTTAAACATTATTGATGCCACTCACAATACTATTATTGCAATAGTGCACTATGGTTAGAATACTATGTGTCTAATAATGTAATATATTATACGCTATGATATAGTAAACTCTTTAATATAGTACGGTAAAGTCTCACTTACCGACACCTACATTATGATTTGCAATAACTTATTCAATATTCAATATAGGTAACCTGTTTATTTGAAATTTTGTAATACGGAGATATATTATGGAAATGAATTAATTGGCTATTGTACATTTTAGAAATAATTATATTTACAAAAATAAGCAGAGGTGTCGACCCCTACCGATTGGTAATCGGATACACGTTCCTAATAGCGACCCCTTCACTTATTATCGATCTCCTAAAATACTCGTTTTAGATATAATCGTAAATTTATAATATCCGATCAAAATAGCAGACATCAATATATTTAATGAATTACAAAATGGACGCGCACTTTATTTATTATTGAATTTAAGTTTCTACAATTCATATTAAATGTATATTTAATTACTATATATTTTATTTCGTGTATATATATATATATATAAGTTTTGATAACTCTTATAGTTACTGAGATACGAGAAGGGATCGGTAATTGGAGTCATCCCTTATATATTAAAAAAATAAAGAATAATTTAAGAAAGATATTTTATAGTTACAAATACAATATATCAGTCATATATTAATATAATAGTACAAGTATCTATCATATGTTTACTAAAATAATATATATATATATATATATAATTATAAAAATAAATCAACTTTAAAATCTAATTGTCACTTTAACCCGATGTTATACCCCAGGTTAAGCGAGTTCATTTATATTATTTATCATGATAAATAATAGTGACAATGCTGCAGCAATGATTTTACTTAAAATATATAAATTGTATAAACAAAATTCTGAGAATAATCTTCTAAATGTTTATGTGTGTGTATGTATGTGTGTATGGGTGTGTGTAATAAATATGACATAATAATGTGTATTATATGATGTCAATTAGTACTTAATATATATATATATATATATATATATATATATATATATATACATATATATGCCATAAATAATCAAGAAGTCAATTAATTAAGTATATTTTATATATATCTATAGATGACATAATAATATTATTACATAACTATACCTACACATATTTCGAATACAGTTCATCGTATCTCGAGGCTGTTTCGTTGAATACAATGAAACTCGAATTCCTCAAACTGATGAATACGGATACAAAAGTTAATATCGATTACTTTTATACAGAATCATTGTATTTATAATTGTATAAATATCTTGTGTTATTATTTATATTGTAAGGAAATCTAAATTATCAAATTTAAATTATATGGATATTAATTACTGTAAAAAGACGTATTTAAAATAATTATAATATACAATATATAATATATAAAGTTAACTTATATATATATAAATAGCGATATATATTACATTATTATAATATAGATAACATATTAATTTTACTTATTACAATTACTAAATGATAACGACACATATTAAATAATTTATTTTTATATATTCCATATATAATAATTAATAAATATAAAAATATTGTATACGATTTTATCGTATACGACATATTAATAAGTAGGAATCAATTTATTCATAAATTTAAATTATAATTAAATTATAAGTATATATATATAATATCAGGGCGTATTTAAGAATGCCCCTAGATTATAATCATATTTTAAGATATTTTACATATGTATAATATATATTAATATATAATATATAATATATATTATATAATAAAGATCAAATGATATAATATTAATATTAAAATAATATAATTAATAATATTAATTTTTCTATATTTTAAAATATTCATTTTACATCAATAATATATCATAACAATACCAAGATCAGGATGTCTGCTAACGCATATTTTGTGATATTTTTATTTTACGCTTGAGTGATTTTATCGTATTCATATAGGTCCGCGAGGCAAATTTTAATTTTAATCAAAAATCATTGCAAAAACAATATGATCACAAAAACTATATGATTTCAATATGATTTTATTAAATTCACAATACTAATATAATAAACATTATATTATATGGAATTTTGACATAAATAAAATATAAAACATCCTTCGATTCAAACCTAATCTAGGAATATTTTTAGTTTTATTCAAATATTTGATAGAAATATTAAATTAAAAATATGAATGATTTTTATAACAAATCAATATATCTGATATCTTTGATACAATGATGTAAATCATTGAATTCAAAGAGTGACATCGCATATATCGATCGGCGGACATCCGACGGACATCGTGTCCCGTCGTTTATGTTGTATACCATTGCCTATGCACATATAAATAATATACATATATAATACATATGAACAAACACATTTGGGAATCTTCAAAATAAAATAAATGTCATATATCAACTAGTCCCACTCAGATAATAATCATCACATTATTGAGAATATGCCATCCATGCTATACCATCTCTAGATTATACTATCTTTACATTATACAACTGTATGTGTTAGCTGCAGTACATCTAATTTATTGTTGATATGATGATGATGATGATGATGATATTCGGTTTATTTGCACTAAAATAGGGTCATGTACCCTTCGCTCGTGCGGGAATAAAATAATAATAATAAGATAATAGTAATACGATAACAATTTAATAATAATATACATTGAATATAACACGAACAACAATAATACGTGATATAGAGGAGTGTTATATACTGCAGACTGCGGTGATACAGTGATATACACATCTCCATGAACAATACTAACATGTTACATCACTACTTTAATAGATATCTTTTCATGTGGAACCGAGAAATGTAACTTTGTCAATGCGAACAATGTAATCAAAAACGTCTGTTCGTATACACATGAACGCACTTCAATATTATTATATTATCTAGCTAGGATAATGATAATATTATATAATACTTATACAATATACTAATAATAATAATAATGTATAATAAAGCCTACATACATAATGGGTAATTGTATCGATGAGCAATACTGCTATAGTTGCCATGGCATAGCCTACATCTGATGATAATAATAATAATATAACGATTATTTTCACATTTATAAAATTCAATATATATATATTATGTTATAACATTTAAAAATCTACAATAGTATACTAGTAACAGTATCACTATTAATTATGAAATTGAATAATTTATATATATATATATATATATATATATATATTATATTAATGAATTGTAATATTAAAACAGTGAATCAGTTTGAAATATCTCACAATCAAAAAAGTTTAACTCTATTTAAAATTATTATATATATAAACACACAAATTCACTCATACACATCCACATATATCGCTCCTTTACAAGCATGGCTCCTACTACATGGAATCTGTTGCCTTACCGCCTAAGAAGATTGAAGTCGCCTCACGTATTTGCTAATAGTCTCAAAGACTATTTAAATTTAAACTTAAAGTAACCCTCTCCTTGATGTTGATCTGGTTCCATCTCTATTTTTATATATTATATTGCTACCTTATTTAATGTTATTGTTTCGTTTTTGTTTGTTTGTTCACAACACCAGTGAGGGTAATCTTTCTTTACCATATTTGGTGTATAAATAAACCATCCTATCCTATCCTATCCTATCCTATATATATATATATATATATATATATATATATATATATTATCCTATATATACCACCATACATATAATAAAATACCTCTCATAAACCCTCTACGTAAATCTAAGTTCTACAATTGAAATATCTATAAAATAAATCCTCATTGCAAACAAAATAAATCATTTCTCTATCTAATAATTCATATAATACATTGTAACTTTTCGACGATCCTATTTCTTCATTCATTAAACAATTGTTACCCTATTTTATAATACCTCACAAGGACAGCTGTTTATTATCTTGGCTCTGTATCCTTGACTTACAAATGTCCACTATTATTAAGTAATACATCAACATTATAACCATTAACATTATCTACATATATACATAAAAGTTAATCATGAAAAAGATATTAATCCAATAATTTGTTTACATATATATCATATTGTCTGTGTTATACTTTCTCATGTATTCCTTCAATATCGAAACATTTATTTCATATTTTAAGATAGCTATATCTATATTATCGTTATAGTATATACTGTATACTATATACTATATACTATATAGCTATATTACACTATTCCCATAATCCTTAACACATATAATGTATACTACCATAAATACAAGATTATCAACATATATTACACCTCACACTCTAGGTAAAAATCTATTAAATATATAATTTCATATTTAATTAAAAATACTATATGGTATTTAAAAAATATATTTTCTCACTATTGATATTAATTACCGTAATATCTTAGATCATTTTCAAATATTACTTCGCTATTGTCATTTTATTTTAAGGTCTATTTATAATAGGTTAGACTCAAATATATCTACCATTGGTCAGCATACATATTGCAGACTCGTTCTCAACGATAATAAGAGGTCATTTGATTCCCGTTACCATACCATATCATAATGTAAAGTATACCTTATATAAGTTAAGTATAGCCTATGTAGGCTAATAATTAGTCGACTAATATTAGTTCTATTCCTATATTTCAAATTGGCCACCTCTATTATTTAAATTACTCGGTAACATTTATATATTCCTAAATATCGGCGTTCCACGAGTGTATTCAATTTTCCCAATACTATTTTGTATTTACTTTCATCTTATTTCTGATATTATAAAATAAATATTATTTATCCACTAACATATTAATCTAGATAATATTAAGATTTATCCTTTCTCTCCCGATCTCAACTTCTCTACTTACGGTAGATCGGTCTTAAATAAGGTAGGTTATTAAAATAAGTTATTATTTCTCATCTTCACTTATCAATTATTATTCGTATTAATAGTTAGGTCCGTAGTTGTTAATGAACAATATCTTTGATTTGTTATAATAACTTGCCTCCACTTTAAAAGCGTGTCATTTGATTATATAATATATCTTTAAATACTCGAGACCCGAACACTTCATTTATACCGAAGTTGTTAGTATCATGAGCCAGAACAGTGGTTTACTAGTTTACATCTTTTGAAATACTATGTTAAAGTTGTGTCTAACTTTCTTGATTAAATGGTAAATATTAATTAGTAAATACTATAACTAAATGTATAATTATTATTATACACGACTATACACTGTATCATATATGTATCACACACTATAAACTCCCATTATTGTTACCATTGTCATTATGGTTATTATATTTTATTAAACAATATATTACTATTATTAGTATATAAACACCACCACCACTACCTCACAGCATATATGCTCTCGATATATATCTGTTGTGTATATTATAATATATATATATATATATATATATATATATATATATGAATGCATTACATTGTATTTATATTACGCACATACACACACACATATATATATATTTATATATGATAATGATGATATACGTTTTATTATGCACTAAAATAAGAACATGTAAGATACCAATATAAGACCCCTTCGCTCGTGCGGGAAGAAAATAATCATAATAGGAAACTAATAATAATACGATAACAATTAGATAATAATAATACTTTGAAGATAAAATGAGACAAAAATAACGAGTACAAAAATAATAAGTTGGATTATTTAGATTAGATATAGAATGAAACGAATAAGATGTATAAATGTTTTGTGGAATCTACTAGAACGGGTAGTAGGATAAAGGGAATTCCATAGAGTGGGAATGAAACTTTTAAAATCTTATTAATTTAGTGAGGTTTTCTAGAGTTTCGGGATTAAAGGAGCATTTTGGTAACGAAGAGAAGGTAATAGGTGGTACATTTTTTAATTAGATTAGAGATACAGCTACGGGTGAAATAATATGTTTATTTATAGATATAGAGAGCACACGTAATTTACACCCGAGAGAGAAGGTTAGCCACGTACCTGATGATGTGATGTGATGTTGTAGTAGAGTGATCCAGTCGAGTTATGCAGTACGTAGTAGGTATTGATAAACGGATAATACTACTGAGTGGAGCAGTAGCTTTAACAAGAAGTAGATTCAGTGGGGAAGAACATTAGTAAAGTCGTCAGAATAAAGAGTATGTATTATAGTTCACGTAAGGTTTCTGGCAAGTGTGGTCCGTATTTTTTTAATTCTGAAGAGATGAAAGTTGGAGGATTTTGTAATGGATGATATGTGATTCTTAAATAATAATTTGTCATAAAATACTAATCCTAGATTTATGGATTAATTGGAGGGATAAATAATTATTTTGTTTAAAGTAACGTTTTGAAAGGAAGAACAAGAAGTAGATATGTAAAGTACAGTAGTCTTGGAGGAATTAATAAGTAGTTTATTGTAGAGGAGTCATAATCTTATGCAGTTTGCATACTCAATTAATTCATAGTTAATGGTATTATGATAATTTATAAGGAAATTGAAAATAGTTAAATATCAGCAGCAAAAATATTCTACTGTACATATATGTCCTATAGGTATACCTATATAATATTGTAATATTTTGAATTAATATTAAAATATAATAATTATATTAACCTATTAACCTATATTATTTTATTATCCATATTTCATAGATAATTATAGTAATAAATAATTAATAATACAAAATATTCTTTTATGTAATTTAAAAAAACTAACTATTTTTTAGGTGATAATAATGATTTTTAAAATTTACGAAATTATTATATTAATAAAATATTTTATAAATTCTAATTTTAATAAATATTATTCATTTTAATATTAATAATTTATCTTTATACTAATATTAATATTTAAATTGTGGTTTCTAGATATACACTAATGTATTACATTATAATATATTTAATAATATTCATTCGTATAAAGTTAAAAATTAAATATCGTACAATGTAATTAAATTTTATATAATAAAATAATAATAATAACTTTACTATTATAAATAGATAACTCGACTGAAACATATCCAGGTGAAATTTAATAATGATTATTATATATATATATATATATTAAATATAGAATAAGAAATCTAATGTAATATAGTAATGATATCATCTAAATATAATTATTAATTACTACTACTTAACTACTACTACTACTATTAACTACTACTACTACTACTACTACTACTACTACTACTACTACTACTACTACTACTACTACTACTACTACTACTACTACTACTACTACTACTACTACTACTACTACTACTACTACTACTACTACTACTACTACTACTACTACTACTACTACTACTACTACTACTACTACTACTACTACTACTACTACTACTACTACTACTACTACTACTACTACTACTACTACTACTACTACTACTACTACTACTACTACTACTACTACTACTACTACTACTACTACTACTACTACTACTACTACTACTACTACTACTACTACTACTACTACTACTACTACTACTACTACTACTACTACTACTACTACTACTACTACTACTACTACTACTACTACTACTACTACTACTACTACTACTACTACTACTACTACTACTACTACTACTACTACTACTACTACTACTACTACTACTACTACTACTACTACTACTACTACTACTACTACTACTACTACTACTACTACTACTACTACTACTACTACTACTACTACTACTACTACTACTACTACTACTACTACTACTACTACTACTACTACTACTACTACTACTACTACTACTACTACTACTACTACTACTACTACTACTACTACTACTACTACTACTACTACTACTACTACTACTACTACTACTACTACTACTACTACTACTACTACTACTACTACTACTACTACTACTACTACTACTACTACTACTACTACTACTACTACTACTACTATACTACTACTACTACTACTACTACTACTACTACTACTACTACTACTACTACTACTACTACTACTACTACTACTACTACTACTACTACTACTACTACTACTACTACTACTACTACTACTACTACTACTACTACTACTACTACTACTACTACTACTACTACTACTACTACTACTACTACTACTACTACTACTACTACTACTACTACTACTACTACTACTACTACTACTACTACTACTACTACTACTACTAATACTACTACTACTACTACTACTGTTACCTACTTCAATAACAAGATAACTAACATAATCAATTCCCTTCCATCTCCAACGCTACCACAGATAACAATCTCCATATATAAATTTAACACTTTTAACACCCCAACTTTGACAACTATCGACTCGCTCCTACAGGCTGTCAAATCTGCATGCAAACTTGATCCAATACCAACTCCATTACTGCATATACTATCTACCCGACTTACACCCCACTATAAAACTATAATCGATAGATCCCTCACACCAGGTATCGTTCCTACCTCAATGAAACTGGCTCTCGTCACTCCTATCATAAAAAACCCATCACTAGAAAAATCCACTCTTTCCAATTACCGCCCGATATCTAACCTGTCATATATATCTAAAACACTAGAAAGAGTAGTCTGCTCTCAACTCAATACTTACCTAAACGCTAATAATATACTTAATAAATATCAGAGTGCCTATACAATTATAAAAGCACAGAAACAGCACTAACACACATATTTGACAAAATACGACTCTTCCCTACTCAACATCCCTCAATCATAGTTCTTCTCGACTTATCGGCTGCTTTCGACACAATTGATCATACTATACTGTTACATCGCCTCGAAAGCATTGGACTAAGCGGAGTAGTTCTTGTCTGGTTCACCTCTTACCTCAGTGACCGAACATACTCAATATACATAGAAAAACATAAAACCAAACCCCGCACACTATCACATGGAGTTCCACAAGGATCCGTACTAGGCCCCATCCTCTTTAATATATACATATATCCCCTATTGGATATATTTGATAACTACCCTGATATTCACTTCCACACCTATGCTGACGACTTACAAATTTATTGCAACTTACCAAACCCACCAACAAACATAGCTACACTAAACAACTGTCTAGAAGATATTCGACGCTGGCTCTCAACCAACTCACTATCACTAAACACTCATAAAACACAAGCTTTACTAATCAATACCACAAAAACTATACCAATCGTCCCACTCATTCAGATAAACAACCACGACATAAAATACTCCCCCTGCGTGAAAAATCTCGGAATCACAATTGACCAAACATTGAATTTCACCCAATATACAATTGACTTATCCAAATCTATTAACCGAACACTACACACAATCAGACTAATAAGACCATCTATAACCACAGAACTATCAAAATTACTAGCAACATCCCTCATACTTCCACGACTTGACTATTGTAACTCTATACTTCACAGACTCCCCAAAAACTCACTAATACCACTCAACCGATTACTGAATTCCACTGCACGAACTGTCTACAGAATCCCCAAATACTCCAGGACTCACATAACTCCATACCTAAAATCTCTTCACTGGCTTCCCATCACACAACGTATCCAATACAAAACCTTACTGATATCCCACCAAGTCATTCATCACAATCACCCCGACTACCTTACTGACATACTAATAGAAAATAACACATCTAGAATACAACGTAAAATCAATAAATACAAATTACTTATACATAATCCAACACACTTATCACGCAAACAAGAAACCGCATTCTCAATTTCTGCCCCAAAATTATGGAATAACCTCCCTTACAATATAAGAGAAATCACCTAAACCCCACTCTTTAAACGTAAATTAAAAACACACCTGTTCGAAATCGCATATAAATAACCCACGAAAACACGGCCGAAAACTCACACGATGTTGATGGCAGTGTATAAACCATTAGGTTACAAGGTTACAAGGTTACTACTACTACTACTACTACTACTACTACTACTACTACTACTACTACTACTACTACTACTACTACTACTACTACTTACCTTCGTGTATGAAGTTAGCTAATGTTACTCCTACTATTAAAAAACCTGACTTGGATAAATCACTGCTCGCGAGCTACCGGCCGATATCACATCTCTCGTATATTTCTAAAGTACTTGAAAGAGTTGTAGCTATTCAACTTAATGACTATATACTCAGTAACAAAATCCTCAATAAATTTCAGAGTGCTTATACTAAAAAGAAAAATACCGAAACAGCTCTTGTCTATATTATTAATTCCCTTCAGCGTGCATCCTTTAATAAACATAGCTCTGTGATCATACTATTAGATCTTTCAGCAGCATTCGATACCTTAGATCATAGCACTTTAATGTTAAGACTTCAGTCTATAGGTATAAATGGAACCGCTCTTGAATGGTTCAAATCATATCTTCAAAATAGATATTTTTCTATTCAGATTGATTCTCTGACATCCACACCTCGGTCAATCCATCATGGTGTACCGCAGGGATCTGTTCTCGGACCAATACTCTTCAATATATACATGATCCCAATATTTGATATTTTTAATAAATATCCAAATATTGGCTACCATTCCTATGCAGATGACCTACAAGTATATATGATTTTAAAAGACCCTACTAAAGATATACCTATACTCAACAACTGCCTTGAGGATATACGAACATGGCTAAACTCAAACTCTCTCTCACTGAATAGCTCAAAAACCATTGCACTCCATATTTCTTTATCAAATAAGTCCACTATTCCAAATATATATATTGGTAATGATTGTATACCTTACTCCAGATCAGCCCGTAATCTAGGAATTATATTAGACACTACATTATCATTTACACATCAGATCTCCAATATAATTAAATCAATAAATTTTATATTATACACTATAAAAATTATTAGACCTTCAATATCCACTGAAATTGCTAAACTACTTATAACATCTCTTATTCTACCTAAATTAGATTACTGTAATTCGATTATTAATGGTATACCGGATTATTTACTACATAAACTAAAACTTTTGCAAAATTCAGCAGTCAGACTCATATACAATATAAATAAATTCTCTAGAACACACATATCACCTTACATGAAAATATTACACTGGCTCCCAATTAAATACAGAATAATATATAAAATATGTATGCTAACCCATCATGCCACTCATCACAGCCAACCTGACTACTTACATACTCTACTTACTCCCTATACATCATCACGCCCAATACGACTTTGCCTCAAGTATACTCTAGTCATACCAGATTTGCGTAATGTATCCATAAAACAAAAGAGAGCCCTCTCAATATCTGCACCTATAGCCTGGAATAGACTTCCTTATAACATTCATTCTATTCAATCAATCATGTTATTCAAAAATAAGCTTAAGACATATCTTTTCTCTTTGGCTTATCCTAATAACAACTAGTCAACATTTAATGCACGGCCGAAAATTTCTGATGAAGTTGATGGCAGTGCCTAAAACATTAGGTAAGGTAAGTAAGTACTACTACTACTACTACTACTACTACTACTACTACTACTACTACTACTACTACTACTACTACTACTACTACTACTACTACTACTACTACTACTACTACTACTACTACTACTACTACTACTACTACTACTACTACTACTACTACTACTACTACTACTACTACTACTACTACTACTACTACTACTACTACTACTACTACTACTACTACTACTACTACTACTACTACTACTACTACTACTACTACTACTACTACTACTACTACTACTACTACTACTACTACTACTACTACTACTACTACTACTACTACTACTACTACTACTACTACTACTACTACTACTACTACTACTACTACTACTACTACTACTACTACTACTACTACTACTACTACTACTACTACTACTACTACTACTACTACTACTACTACTACTACTACTACTACTACTACTACTACTACTACTACTACTACTACTACTACTACTACTACTACTACTACTACTACTACTACTACTACTACTACTACTACTACTACTACTACTACTACTACTACTACTACTACTACTACTACTACTACTACTACTACTACTACTACTACTACTACTACTACTACTACTACTACTACTACTACTACTACTACTACTACTACTACTACTACTACTACTACTACTACTACTACTACTACTACTACTACTACTACTACTACTACTACTACTACTACTACTACTACTACTACTACTACTACTACTACTACTACTACTACTACTACTACTACTACTACTACTACTACTACTACTACTACTACTACTACTACTACTACTACTACTACTACTACTACTACTACTACTACTACTACTACTACTACTACTACTACTACTACTACTACTACTACTACTACTACTACTACTACTACTACTACTACTACTACTACTACTACTACTACTACTACTACTACTACTACTACTACTACTACTACTACTACTACTACTACTACTACTACTACTACTACTACTACTACTACTACTACTACTACTACTACTACTACTACTACTACTACTACTACTACTACTACTACTACTACTACTACTACTACTACTACTACTACTACTACTACTACTACTACTACTACTACTACTACTACTACTACTACTACTACTACTACTACTACTACTACTACTACTACTACTACTACTACTACTACTACTACTACTACTACTACTACTACTACTACTACTACTACTACTACTACTACTACTACTACTACTACTACTACTACTACTACTACTACTACTACTACTACTACTACTACTACTACTACTACTACTACTACTACTACTACTACTACTACTACTACTACTACTACTACTACTACTACTACTACTACTACTACTACTACTACTACTACTACTACTACTACTACTACTACTACTACTACTACTACTACTACTACTACTACTACTACTACTACTACTACTACTACTACTACTACTACTACTACTACTACTACTACTACTACTACTACTACTACTACTACTACTACTACTACTACTACTACTACTACTACTACTACTACTACTACTACTACTACTACTACTACTACTACTACTACTACTACTACTACTACTACTACTACTACTACTACTACTACTACTACTACTACTACTACTACTACTACTACTACTACTACTACTACTACTACTACTACTACTACTACTACTACTACTACTACTACTACTACTACTACTACTACTACTACTACTACTACTACTACTACTACTACTACTACTACTACTACTACTACTACTACTACTACTACTACTACTACTACTACTACTACTACTACTACTACTACTACTACTACTACTACTACTACTACTACTACTACTACTACTATCAATCAATCAATCAATCAAAACGATTTATTTAAACACTGCAAATAACACACCAGGCGTTCTCAAGAGTGTAACAAAGCAAACAAACAAAAATAACATAATTGAATATAAACAAAATAATAATTAGTATTATTATAAACTGTACATTGCAAAATGCAATATTGATTATTGATATATAAAAAAAAAACCATATGATATAATGTCATATGGAAAATAAAACATATCAATAACATACATAACATAAATAACGTAAAAATAATAAATTAAGACTTTTCAATATTGAATAAATAACGTTTTAAATTAAATTTAAAGGTATCGTGATTAGGAATCATTCATATTTTCAAGGGAAGAGAATTCCATAGTGGCGGCGCATAGTATTGAAAGGCTCTCTTGGAAGTTACTGGTTTCACTGATTTCTTGACTTGTAAGCAGTATACATCATTAGATGATCGAAGTTCACGACAGATAGGCACTTTAACTGATAGGCAAGTTCTAATATATGAAGGACCTGCAGTGAGTGATTTATGAATTATACATAGAATTCTATATTTGCTTCTATTAATATTGTTGAGAATATTAAGATTATGTTGACGCAATGTAACACTCGAGTGATCAAATAAAGGTTGTTGATAGATTAATCGTACTGCCGAATGATCAATTCTATAGATACATTTATTCAATTTTTTGGATAGACCTAAATATATCGAATTACAATAATTAGTCGACGAAAATACCATTGCTTTAATTAGCATCGTAGTGAGGTCTTTGCTAATGAACTTTCTTATATATCGTATATTATATAAATGAAAATTTGCTTTCCTGCAAACAGTTGACATATGATCATCAACATTCAATTTATTATCAATAGTAATACCAAGATATTTAATTTTTAGTGATAGAATAATTCTAATATTATCAATAAATATATCAGTGAAGTTATTAAAGTTATGCGGTAAGTTCAGTAATTCAGTTTTAGAAGTATTAAGTAGAAGTTTGTTCATAAGTAGCCATTTATTCACTTGATTGGCACATTCAACTAGCTCATTATTCATGACCAATCTACTATTAACAGAATAAATAAGAATATCATCAGCATAGAGATGAAATCTTAATGTTTTAAATGATTTGATAATATTAGTTATTGGGTTCAGATATATAGAGAATAGTAGTGGACCTAAGACGGATCCTTGCGGAACCCCGTACTTAAATGATTGAGATTTAGAATAAGAGTTATTGATCTTAACAGAAAAAGTTCTATTAGTGACAAATCCAATTAAGAAATCATGAGCAGTTGAAGATATACCAATGTCTAAAAGTCTATCTGAAAGGATATCAAAAGATAGCGTATCAAAAGCAGATGACAGATCTAGAAATAGAATCTGAATTTTCTCATTTCTATCTAAAGATGTATATATATCATTTAGTATAAGAGTTATCGCAGTTTCTGTACTGTGGTTCTTTCTAAAAGCACTTTGTAAGTTACAGGATAAGTTATTAAAATCAATAAAAGTAGTTATCTGTTTAAAAACAATTTTTTCGAGAATTTTAGAGATTAAAGGTAGTTGAGCAATAGGGCGAAAGTTCGAGAGTTCATTTATATTAAGACTATTTTTCTTTAAAATAGGAGTAATAATAGAATGTTTTAAAATAGAAGGAATAACACCTGTAATAAGGGATTGATTAATGATTGAAGAAAAAAATGGAGTGAGTGTGTTAGCTAAAGATTTCATCACAGTAAGAGGCAGAGAATCAGAGGGAGAAGCAGAAGAAGCCGTAACTAAAAGATTATAGATGTCAACATTAGAAGGGAGCGTAAAATGAGTAAGAGTAGGAGTTTGATTTAAATGAGTATTTTGAGAATTTTCAGAGGAATTATTCAAATAATTGTATTGATTTATAGAAGGGGATGACAATTTTATTTTAATGACTGAGTAAATAATATCAATTTTAGAAATGAAAAAATCACTAAAATTATTACATAAAATATCATCAGAAATATTAGGATAAGATTTGTGATGAGATTTACCTAGAAGAGAATTAGTGAAAGCATAAAGCTTGCCCATGTTATTACCACACTTTAAAATTTTATTTTTATAAAATTCTTTTTTAGTAGAAGTTATACTCCTTTTAAAAGATAATTTTAACTTTTTTAAATTTATCATGTTAAAAGATGTTGAGTTTTTATTGAACATTCTTTCAGCTTTTCTCATTTGGCGTTTGATATATAAATTATCATTCGAGAACCATTCATTAGTACGATCACTAACTACTTTATTTTTAGAAGGAGCATATTTATTCAGTAGAAAAGTAAGAATTTGATCTAAAAAAGATATAGATATATTGTTGAAATTGGAGCTAGTATGATACTTGATATCAGTACTAAAAGATTCATAATCAATATTACGAATATTTCTGTAGCTAATCGTTCGATTTGAATTGCAGTTAATATTAACGTTCAGAATGAATGAAACAGCATAATGATCAGAAATAAGAAATTTAATTGGAAGAATTGTTAAATAATTTAGATGAAAACTAGAACTGATAATTAAATCAAGAATATTATTAGATATATGTGTCCTTTCAGATACATGTTGAGTTAAAGATAAAGATTGTAAAATATTATTAAAAGAGAGAGCAGCAGTATATATACTACTACTACTACTACTACTACTACTACTACTACTACTACTACTACTACTACTACTACTACTACTACTACTACTACTACTACTACTACTACTACTACTACTACTACTACTACTACTACTACTACTACTACTACTACTACTACTACTACTACTACTACTACTACTACTACTACTACTACTACTACTACTACTACTACTACTACTACTACTACTACTACTACTACTACTACTACTACTACTACTACTACTACTACTACTACTACTACTACTACTACTACTACTACTACTACTACTACTACTACTACTACTACTACTACTACTACTACTACTACTACTACTACTACTACTACTACTACTACTACTACTACTACTACTACTACTACTACTACTACTACTACTACTACTACTACTACTACTACTACTACTACTACTACTACTACTACTACTACTACTACTACTACTACTACTACTACTACTACTACTACTACTACTACTACTACTACTACTACTACTACTACTACTACTACTACTACTACTACTACTACTACTACTACTACTACTACTACTACTACTACTACTACTACTACTACTACTACTACTACTACTACTACTACTACTACTACTACTACTACTACTACTACTACTACTACTACTACTACTACTACTACTACTACTACTACTACTACTACTACTACTACTACTACTACTACTACTACCACTACCACTACCACTACCACTACCACTACTACTACTACTACTACTACTACTACTACTACTACTACTACTACTACTACTACTACTACTACTACTACTACTACTACTACTACTACTACTACTACTACTACTACTACTACTACTACTACTACTACTACTACTACTACTACTACTACTACTACTACTACTACTACTACTACTACTACTACTACTACTACTACTACTACTACTACTACTACTACTACTACTACTACTACTACTACTACTACTACTACTACTACTACTACTACTACTACTACTACTACTACTACTACTACTACTACTACTACTACTACTACTACTACTACTACTACTACTACTACTACTACTACTACTACTACTACTACTACTACTACTACTACTACTACTACTACTACTACTACTACTACTACTACTACTACTACTACTACTACTACTACTACTACTACTACTACTACTACTACTACTACTACTACTACTACTACTACTACTACTACTACTACTACTACTACTACTACTACTACTACTACTACTACTACTACTACTACTACTACTACTACTACTACTACTACTACTACTACTACTACTACTACTACTACTACTACTACTACTACTACTACTACTACTACTACTACTACTACTACTACTACTACTACTACTACTACTACTACTACTACTACTACTACTACTACTACTACTACTACTACTACTACTACTACTACTACTACTACTACTACTACTACTACTACTACTACTACTACTACTACTACTACTACTACTACTACTACTACTACTACTACTACTACTACTACTACTACTACTACTACTACTACTACTACTACTAATAATACTACTACTACTACTACTACTACTAATACTAAATCAATCAAATCAAATCAAAACGTTTTATTTAAACACTCATTTCATAACACATTAGTGTTCTGATAAGTGTATGAAAGACAACAACTAGAAATAAATAAATAAATAAACAATTTAATTTCTATCGATTAAATACTGTTTAATACGTATTTTGAACGCAACAGGGTTTATAACAAGACGACAATTTAGTGGTAAAGCATTCCATTTAGTTGGAGCAATATAAGAATATGCCCGTTTCGCGGTACGTTTCAGCTTTGGTATAGTGACTTTAAGTTGTCGAGTATCAATATTAGATCGTAATGATCTATTATGAACTACGAATTTTAGATGTGATCTAATATACGTAGGCTGATTATGGGTCAACGTTCGATGAGTGATATTCAGTATTCTTTGTTCAGCACGGTCTGATGCATTCAAGATTCTGCTTTCTTTCATTTTCAGAGTAATACTTGAGTGGTCGTGTCTTGGTTGTCGATAGATATTCCTAACTGCCGATCTAATAATTCTATCGATAGGGAGTAAAGTAGATTTCGGTAGACCAATTAGGAGCGAATTACAGTAATCTAAAGAGGAGAACACCAATGAATTAGTTAGAATTGTTGTAGCTCTTTTATTTAAGTAATGACCTATCTTGCGTATTTTGTACAGTTCGTAGTTAGCTTTTTTATACATGCTACTTACATGTCGATTCATATTTACGTTGTCATCGATTATGACCCCTAAGTATCTGATTGACGTGCTTGGGGTTATTTCATTATTATTGATGAATATCTGTGGAAAGTTGGAATAGTTACTGGGAATATTCAACAATTCAGATTTTAAGTATTTAGCGATAGTTTATTAACGGTAAGCCAGGCGTAAATAGCATTAGCACAATTCGATAATTCATTATCAAATTCAGAATTGTTTTTGATAATTCAGTATATAATAGAATGTCATCTGCATATAAATGGTACTTAACATGCTTAAACTGTCTGATAACATTAGAAAGTGGTATAATATATATGATAAATAGTAGTGGCCCAAGTACAGATCCTTGAGGAACACCTGTATCAAATGAGTTATAATTAGAATATTCCTTTCCTATTTTTACAGTAAACGTACGGTTAGATACAAAGGACATCATCCAATCTAGAGCTGTATTTATTATTCCTATTTCAATCAATCTATGTTTTAGAATATCGTGGTCTAGAGTGTCAAAAGCTGCTGAAAGGTCTAGAAGAAGTAGTTGTGTATGATTATTATTATCAAGGGATGTAATAATACTATCTAAGACATCAATTACGGTTGTCTCGGTGCTATGATTTGTTCTGTATGCACTTTGGTAGTTATCTATTAAATTGTTAGAATATAAAAAATCTTTCAATTGTATAGTAACTACTCGTTCTAGTAATTTAGATATAGTAGGAAGTTGTGATATTGGGCGATAGTTTTTCAAGTCATTTATGTCATGTTTATGTTTTTTAAGTATGGGTGTAATTATTGCATGTTTATATTCAGGGGGAACTATTCCAGTAGTTAGTGAGTTTTTAAAAATTGTAGTTAAGGGAATGGATATTGACGGTGCTATTATTTTCATTAAAGGAAGTGGTAATGGATCTTGTGGGGATGTAGAGTTAGAATTTGCTAATAATGTTTGAATTAGATTATTGGAAGGGGGTTGGAATTCTGTGAGGTATTGATTAATTAAAGTCGAGTGGTCTATTGATATATTGTGTATATTATGTTGATTATTGTTAAATGTACTACATAGAATATTTATTTTATCTACAAAATATTTGGAAAAATTATTGCATAGTATATTATCTGGAATATCTGGAAGGACTCTTTCTTTTGATTTTCCTAGTAAAGAATTAGTTATCCCATAGAGATGTTTTTGATTAGAGGTTGATTGATTTATTTCAGTATAGTAGTATTTATTCTTAGCTATTTCTATAGATTTTTTAAAATAACTCTTAGCCTTGTGTAGGGATTCTAAGGAATATTCTGATGGATATTTTGAAAAATATCTTTCAGTTTTCCTCATTTCCTGTTTGGCTAATAAAGTATCAGAGTTAAACCATTTATTTGTACGACTATTTATGCATTTAACTTTAATGGGAGCATATTTATTTAGTATATATGATAGATGATCATTTAGTTCTATCGCCGATATGTTATCATGATTAATTTCTATAATACTATTGGAGAGAAGTTCGTGGTCGATATTAGT